>WBMW01001963.1:471121-540394 GCA_013396635.1 Penelope pileata
CGTCCGACGGCGGAGGGCGCGGGGCCGCCCCGTGCCGGATAGAGCCCGGCCCGGGGGGAGCCCACAGCCGCCCCCGCCGCCACGGCACCGAGCGCGGGGCTGCCGGCGGCCCCCGGAGCGGCAGCGGACGCGAACGCTGCGCGTCCCAGAGCGCACAGTGCCTGCAGTAAGTGAGGGCTGCTCGGGGCTGCGGGGCAGGGCCGGACGCGGAGGGGCTGCTCTCGGGGCCGCTGCTGGCAGGCACCGGGCTGCAGGGCGGCGGCCCCGGCCTCGGGACCGTCTGTTGGATACAATTTTCTACTTTTTCAAACCAGGCAGGAGCTGCAGTGACCTCCAGAAGCAGGTTTGCTTGGAGCGGGCCGGCATGGCTCAGCACAGGCAGCCCTGAGCCCTCTGGAGCCCCTGAGCCTCCCACCCTCCGTGTGCCTCTGCAGGACAGAGCCCAGCGCCGCGCTGCCTGCCACTGCTTAGGTCTTGACCTGTCAACACTTGCTCTGAATTAAATTGTTAAAGGGGGGTACTTAAATGTACAGAGATGGCTTTAATAAAACGATTTGCGTACCACCTGTCAGCGTAGACACTCAACTGCTGGTCACGTTTTTTCTTGGACTGCAGCTCAGAGCAGTCTGGGGCACCATCCAAGCAGTTCCCTTGTTTTTCTAACTTCTGCGGTGCAGTATGCAAAATTATTCCTCACAGCAGCATTGAAGTAGGTGCTGGACAAGGTGCTGCTGTAAAATGAGCATAGGGATTCTGTGCGCAGTCGGGTAAGAGCTTTACCTGCAGAGCACGGAGGTGGGCTCCCACTGAATGGTTTCACCCCTTTTTCAGCAATAGGGCATCATCCCACGGCCTGGAAACCTTCTGTCTCCTCCGCTGTGGCTCTCATGGTTGTACATGAGGGCTCAGGAATTATCCAGCTTCCTCCTGGTGATTTTTTCATATTCCATGGCGATGGAATATTTCAAATCTTTAAAAAGCTGCCACTCGTGAGCATTACCTACCCTCAAGTACAGCTGTGGTTTGAGGAGGTCACCGACCACCAGAGAACAGCGTTCTGTTTGGATGCAGGGGCCGTGCTTCTGGTGGGAGGTGCCCTCCACTTCGCTTTGGCAGAGGGCTGAAGGGCCAGCAGCTCATCCTCTACATCAGGTATTTCAAATACTAGCCAGCCTTGTACAAAAAATATATAGGGCTTGTATTAAGAACAATAGAAAGCTATCTTCCCCTTTGCTAATGATTAAATAATCAGTGATCATTATTGAAGTTTAAAAAGAGACCCTAGCTCCTTGAGGCACACCAGAAGTGACCGCAGCCCTTCTGCAGGCAGAGGTAGAAGGGATTTCCTCAAAGGAAAAGCTGCACTGTGCGTGGTGCCCAGCTCTTCTCCCAGTGTGTTGCTCTCAGATCGCACCGGAGCCAGAAGCTAAGGAGGTGAGCTCATGGTGCAGTTCATTGCTATCATTTTTGGATGCCATTTTGTACACAACAAGTTAAAAAGTATGAAAAAAATTACTGGTGAGCAAACCGAGAGCAGCAGTTAAGCACCTGTGCTTTGATCTCTGTAAATGAGATGGATCATCAGGACAGATAAGTCCATCTTTTCAAAAATTGTGAGTGCATTAGAGGTCAGATAAAATCGCTGTGTTGCCGTGCTGTTACAGTGGCTTTGTCAGCCACAGAGCTACGTTGCCATACGATCCTGAGTATTCTCATAGCTTTAAACTAAAAGAAGAGAGACTCAGATTAGGTATTGGGAAGATGTGACACCCTGGCACTGCCCAGCGCTGTGGGGCACCCAGCCCACAGCAGGGGTGGGGCTGTGAGGTCCCTTCCAACCCAACTATTCTGTGATTCTGTGGAGTGCAAGTGGGGAGAAAAAAGGCCCGGTGGTGACCGTTTTCTTTATACTTTGTCCCGTACTTTCAATTCAGGACCTTCCCAGGAGTTTGCTGTGGAGTGTGTACTTAGGTAATGAACTTTTCATTCAGGCTTCAGACATGAAAGCAGCCTCTTGGTTGCCTGGTGACTGGAGATTGATAAGAATGCTTAGTGGGTGACTGGAAAATCATAGTTGGTAAGCAGCTGTATTACGAAATGTGGGAAATGCAAATAACCTCTGCTCATCTCGCTCCCCTGGGAAAGCTAGGGAATGGCACCCTCGAGATGTTTAAAAATGTTGAGGTGAAAGCAACCATCAGGTTTCCATTTCAGCATTTGAAGGGACCAGACTCCGCTGGACACCCCTATCTTTAAAGAAATTATCCTGCAGCCACTGTAAAACAGCTGCATCCATAGCATCATGCTGCTAAACTTCTTCCCTTTCCTCCTCGACTTGTGAGCGGATGCTGTTGTGAACACAAGTACTCACCCGGGTGAAGCACAGAGTGGCAATACCCGTCGTGCTGCCTGTTCTGCCAGCAGTCCAGGTTACAACACGCAATGTTACGGCAGCTTTTCCTAATTGCTGTTCCCTGTTTTTCTTTCAGGATGGCAGAGTAGCAAGCAGTGATTTCCTGCACTCAGGAATCTTCATGTCAGCACCTTGTGTTATCTACGGACAGCTGTGACTATGGAGACTAAAGGTGAAGAAGAGTTCTCTGCGCATGATAAACCACCACCTAGGAACAAGCTGTTAGAATTTTAAACTGCTGAGATTTCAGGAGGCAGCTCTGTTTCTCCATCTGATACACAAGTTTGCCTCAAAACAGCACTTTACGGTAATAGGTGAGTAAATAAACACACACAGTTCTTTTTTGTTAATTTTTGCGCAAATTACATTCTGTATTCATACAAAAAACAACATAACTCTTCTGACAAACTGTACATATAGAAACAAGTTTCTGTCTGGAGGTGAACTGAAATCCGTGGAGATGCTCCATGTCTCAACACTAAAAAAAAATTCCAGCTCTTCACAAAACAAAGTAGGTAAAAGAAGGTGAGGAAAACGGGGTGGAGAAGACAAAACTGAAAGCTAGCTACAAGATCGCAGCTAGGAGCAGTTGATTATCTAGGAAAAGACCCTTGTTAGGAACTAATGCACATTCAGTTATCCCAGTTAAGAATCCAGGTTGGTGTTGTTGCAGGGTTACTTTCTCTTTGAGTCCAGAGTAGCAGTCATTTAAATATTGTCCAGCAAGGACTGGGTGTGACCCAGTCAAAGCCTCTTCTATCGGCCTCTTCCACCACCCCTAGATGCTCCTCTTCTCGACTGACCAGAATTCATGTTATTTCCTCTTCCCCAGTTACTTCCACTCCTTCCTCCTCTGGAAGGGTTGTTGCCTCCTGCAGGGCCTCCACCGAAAGCTTCGTCCCTGTGGAATCCATCGTGGTGGTCTCCATCTAAGGAATTGGACCTCGCAGATTTTGGCGCTCTCTGGGAAGGTCCTGAACTCACACGTCCTGAAAACGAAGCACAGCGTTACCGATGCTGACGTCTAAGCCATGCCTCTCTCAGACACACCACGTATTTAGAATATTGTTGAGACCTGTAATTTTATGCCTCCTCCCTCTATTTTTTACTACATAGATTCAGCATCTCCATGACAGTCCAGTCAAACAATCCCTTGGGGCTTAAAGGAGGTGATGTGGAACACAGACAGCAGTTTAAGTCAGATCAACGACGGTCATGGTGTCCTCAAAGCTGCCAGGAATACACAATTCTTATCCTTTAAGACTATCTGTAGTTCTTTGTATATTTTTTTTGCAAAATACTTCTTTTCCTAAACCCAACATTGGATCAGTTGATGTTGGTGATGAAAACAATGAGTAACACTGTTCAATTCCATTATTTTTTTGCTGGAAATAATGCGAAAATGCTATTTTACTTCTAAGTGTGAATATAAATGACATGAGCTCGTACTGCCAAGAACGTGAGGATTTTCTACTTCTCAATGATCTTTTTAGTACTGATATGTAAATTAAAATAAAAATTTCCAGGTCATTAGCCCAAAATAACAGAAGCAGTGTTTTGAAAAAATAAACAGTAAAAGTCCTTGATGGACAAACACGCTACAGCTAACTGGGAAAACACACCATAACGCTTTTGAAAGGAATAACATTGGTATTAATACATTATCAATATGTTAATATTGATTAAAACGAGAGGAAAGCATTTTGTTTTTTGTTGTTTTGTTTTAGATCAAGTTGTAGAACTCTGTCTGTGGACATCAAAAGTTTATATGACTCTCAAAGGAAAGCTGGATAAGCCTGCTGTTGAGAAATGCACCAGTGTTGCATAAATTTTCAATGCAAGGGACTTCTTACCTTTGCCCCTCTCTTCTGGGGGTCCACCTGGAGCATCCATTTCTCTGTGGTCAGAGGTCCCTGGTCCATCATGCCAGGGACGTTTACGCGGTGGCAGCGAGGCCATGTCCATGCCCTGCAGCGAAGACGACCGCTCTCGGTTAGCTGGAGAATGCCCATCGTGAGGAGGGTGGTCTGGACGAGGACCTGATGAGGAGGACAAAAAAGAGGATCGTTAAATAATGTTCATCTGATCATTACTCCGCATTTTTGGAGGCAGTCATACACAAATACACATATTTTCCATGCTATTTGGCATACGGTTTTAAGTTAAACTTACATAATGCTTCCGCTGCCACCAAAACATGCAAATAAGCAAACATGAGATGAACAAATAACAAGAAAGCTACAGCTAAGACAGGTTGAAAAGATGATGAAACAGAAGGAAGTGACAGATATAAAGCTTTTTTTCAGTGTAATTATTATTTTCACGTACTTTAGAGACAATCACCTGATTGTCTTTTGTTATTCACGTGTCATTTGTGCTCATTTTTTCTATGCCATTCTAAAATTCAGTTTTGACCCTGTGCATAAGTAGATCCATAGCAGCACATAGCCCATAGCAACAGAACTACTAGTACCAATGTGCTGTCACACGCTGCAGCTGAGAACACTTCTGCAAACAACAGAGAAGACGGCATCAAAGAGGAAGGCTACTACTGGCATTACTCTGCGTATCACAGAGCCAAGGGCAGGCCTCAGCCATCAGCAGGTGACAACGCACAGCTCTGATTTCACCTTAAAAGCAAGACTCTAAGGCCACAATCATTTTTTATTCAGTGAGACTGCAGCACTTAGAGGCAGCTAAATTCTGGACAGTTCATTTTTTTCTAGGTTCAGAAGTCCAAAGAACTACGCTTTGCTTCTCTGGTGGTAAAAGACTGACAACGAGCATAGGAAGGACAGGAAAAAGCAGTGACTTTTCCAAAGCTGTTATGTTTTAGAGTCTCGCTTATTATCTGAAGTAAACCTCAACAACACTTTGTTTTTTTACCTGGCTCTCTGTTTCCATCCCAGGATTCTGGTTTCCGCCCACCTTCGAAGCGTGGAATTTCATCTGGCGTGGGAAGCAGCCCCTTCCGGCCTCCTGAGCAGCAAGAGACGCAGGGAAAGGAGTGAGAAGAGACAGCACATCCATGAAACTCTTCCAGTTTGCCCAAGAAATGCCTTTGCTACCACATCCTTGTATTTCAAGGTGGAAGAACGTTCCCCTCACCTCTAATGACACCACGACCTCGGCCCCGAACACCATGGTCCCTTCCTCTTAAGTTTTCATCCGGAGAGTCAAAAGCGTCATCTGGCCCAAAATCTTCAGGACCAGGAAAGCCATCTCTGCCCCTGGGTCCCCGGCCCTCATGTCTTGAGGGTCCTCCTCTTCTGAAGCTACAAGAAAGAAGATGGTACACGTGGTTTTTAAGCAGAATTTACATCGATACACTTGAGACAGCTTCAGTTTAAGAATCAACTGTTTTCTGCACCGCTTCACATAACGCAATAGCACACACAGTTATTAGAGTAGGATTTGTGGGTGGAAAAGTGCTCACTATCTGCCCCTGAGCACTTCGTTTATTCATTTTTTTGTTTGTTTTCTGTCATCTCCTTCTGTTGGGTTGGTTTTTCATACAAAAAAAATCATGTCAAGTATACTGCATTCATTTAATGAAAAGGGAAAAAAAACAGCGAGATAGATATAAGGTAAGGAAAAGGACAAGTGAATTTCCCTTAGCAGTGGTGGCCTTGCTTTCAGTGACAAAAACAAAGTAGGAAGACAAGCAGTGAGAGTCGAGGCTACAGTGAAACATCGCAGCATCAAATTCCTATTGATTTTGGGTTCTTTTGCTAGAGCATTCTCTTATCGTTCCATCCATTTAAAGTTTACAATTCTAGACTGTGCTTGGCTCTGCAGGGATGGCGGCTGCTGAGCAGGGGGCACAGTGGCTGCCTAGAGCCTCAGGAGCAGCTTATCCAACTGCAGGAAGGAAGAGCTGTGTTTGCAAAATGTCGTGATGACCTTAAAGTCAATCATTTCCTTCTAGTAAAGTACCATGGAACCTTCAGTGATTTGATGTGCTTGAGCTCTGCACCTCGTCTGAATTGGGTACAGCTCCTCCAGTGTCACACTGGGGTTTTAGCACAGATCTCCAGAGAGAAGAAGGGGTTTTCCTTAGCTCTCAGTGCCACTTCAGGTAAGCCTGCAGATGGCCGCACAAATACGTCGCTTTGGTTTTTTACAGAACCACTTTAAACACCTGGCATACTTGCAAAGTGCATACATGGCCCGGGCATCCCTGCAGCTCCACAACATGCACTAGCACTGGCTGCCACGACTGCCTCTGCTTCCAGCCCAGCTCGGTCTGGGTGCGAGCACGGTGGGACGTTGAGGCGGTGCAGGCACCCTGGCTCAGGCTCCTCACCGTGTGCTCCCACTGCTCCTGCCCCCCTCGGTGATGGTCACGTGCAGCACTGTCTTTGCCCATGCACACTGATGCCCCCCACCTCCCCAGTTCTCCCAGTTCCACACTGGCCAAACCGCAGCCACCGTGACACTCCGATGGTCTCTGGCTTTGTGCAACGTCCCCTTCCCCGGCTCATTAACGACACAGCGCATCCTATTACAAGCAAAACTTTAGATACTTTTATTTAGAATTTTAACAACATTAACCTTTTAATTACAAATTTAAATATTTTAACAGTAGTCATAACACAATACAATATTTTTAAACTTTTACATTTTTTTTTTTTTTTAAATTAAAAACAATAGGTCTGTCTCCACCTCCCAGAAAACACACAATACAGAGAGGAGGCTGCTGTGCCTGTACAGGTACAACAGAGATGGAGGGAGTGCTGTGTATGGACAATGAACCATTTCACATTAACCTGGATGATTTGTGGGAACAAACTCAACAGTTTCAGGTACAAATGGTTCAGATAACCACATTGCAATGTTTAGGCTTCAAACAGCACAATCCTCTAGATACTCCTTAGAGGGTCTCCCATTTTAATACTGACTTGGTGTGATTCTGCTTAGCTTGTAAATTACCAAGACTTGCAAGACAAGGTCCTCTAGCTACCAGGAATAGGGCCTTTCTTTTTGATTCCAGGCAACCCTATGGACAAAGCTTAGCTCTGAGATCTATCATGCCTGCGCCTGACACAGCCACAGCTCCTGACGTTGTGTTACGTATATCCTTTGTCACTGGTTCTTATCAGTCACATGTCAAACCCTGCCTCATATAGGGCTCAGTTCCTGTTTGACTGCTCTCATGTCTTCTTCCTTGAGGCCTAGGACCTTACTGTACAGAACTACACACTGTGCAGCTTAGCAGGCAGGAAGAGGCAGGTCTCTGCAGTAGAAGCATCATGTTGATATGCACAGGTAGAGTAAGAACAGGACAGGGATGAAAAGGACGGGAAATTAGAGAGAAACACACATACACACACTCCCCTCTCACGTTTGATCAAACCAGTTACAATCTAAATTCCAAACCAAGTCAGCTAAATGAGTAGAGTTGGGGTTCTTATAGGCTCACTTCAGCATCTGCAGTCAATGGCATCCAATTCACCCTCACTCAGAGGAAACCATTACGTGTAAGCACAACGAGCCCCTTTACAGCCCCGTGCCAATTCTCTTTAAACTAACTGGTCTGTACGAACACGTGCACCGTGCCAGACAGACTCTCGTTAGTTCAGAAGTCCACGTCCCAGGTCCTGGGATCCCTGGACTCCCCCTCCTGAAAGCTTTTTAAAAATCAGGGTAAGAATAAAATATTTCCCAGTCCCTAAACATTTCCAATAAAAGATCTGAAAATCTCTACTGAGCTTCTAGAAGTGTTGTCTGCTGTGTCTTTCAGAATTATGCAATGCAGACTATTCAGCTTGGATTCTCTCTATTTTTCTTTTTTAAACGGCTTTGTTACCTTCTTTTAGTTCATTTCTTTTCATACTCTTCACACAAAAGGAAGGTACATCTTTACAGAGCTAGGTAGAAAATAGCTAAAAGAAGAGCTGTATAGATGCAAAGTAAAAGGAATGTAAGAAAATGATTAAAAAGGCAACTAAAACACACAAAATTCACATTATGTGGAGACCACAGCATATTTGTACAAGTACACATTTTTATACATATGGAGTTGGTGGTCAGTGAGAGGCTTAGACCTGAGAGGCCAAATTTAACTCAGTTAATCCAGCATAAATCTGGAGCAATCTCCATGACAGGTAGTCTTGCCAGCTTTGAGTAATTCCTCCTTATTTACATTAATAACTAGAAGCAAAGTCACCCCTTTGTGATTCACTTGGAAATTGTGAGCAATGGCATGGACATTGCTGCAAACTAGGTTACTTTTGAGTTCTTTGCTTGGCATTAAGAAATAAGTCAGAAAGAGAAATAAAATTCCTACAAGCAAAACCATGGGAAAATAGCCTCGACAGTCCAACAGGCTGCAGCTCTGCCCCTTATATTTGACAGTAGGATCACTGCTCCTGCTCCTTACACCAGTCAATTACGTCTCATTCTACGTCTCCACAGTCATCCTGCAGCTTGTGACTGGAGACAAAGTTTCAAATTTCCACTTCTAGCGTTCAAAAGTTTGTCACTTTAACCTTCCAAGACTCCTCTCAATTTTCATCAAAACGATCTCAAATCTTCATCCTGTGTCACTGGATCTTCTCTACAAATTTCCTCCCTTCTCTTTACTTACTGTTTACAGACACGGAAGCTGCTGTGTACAATGACCATTTTTCAAGTTTTCTTCTATTACTGAATGATTTTATGGACTCTATACTCAGGTATATTAGAGTTCTCATTTCCTTATTGGTTTCCAGTTTAAAAATCTGAAACAGATAGACTCCTTAATGACAAGGAAACCAGAAAGAAAGAATTCCCTCCACACACCCTTTACCCAAGAAAAATGAGTTAATTTCTTCTTACCTCTCATCTCGTCTTCCTCGGAACCGTGCCTCCTCAGGATCCCGTGGATATCTATCATCTGAAGGTCGCCGTCCTTCCCAAGCACCAGGAGGGCCACGATTTGAACCCCCTCCTTCAAATTCCCTGTGATCAGGAGGAAAGGGAGGCCCAGGTCCACCTCGTCTCCATTTCTCGTCTTGCAGTGGTGGACCTCCTCTCCCCTCAAATTCCCGTAATCGATGGCCAAATCTCTTATCTGGATGGAAGTCGTCACGGAAGTCATCTGGTCGATCAAAGTCATCATGGAAATCTGGGTGAGGTCCTCGTCTATCTGGCATGCCCCTGCTGTCTCTACCATCACCCCACTCCTGGCCACCTCGAAACAACCCTCTCTCGGGCCCGTGATCAGGACCACCACTGTTCTGGTCGTGCCTTCTATCTGAGAGAGGGCCCATGTGATGGTTTGGTGGACCACGGGAGTCACCTTGAGGGAAAAAATCATAGCAGATTTCTGTAATGTTTTCTAAAAATGCTCTAGGATGTTCTAGTTTGTACAGTTCTACAAAGCTCACACCATACATTTCACATTAAATAGTTTTGGGGGAAAAGCTTTTCCTCTATATTCCAGCCCAAGTCTACCAGCTTCGCTCTCCACCGAGGCCCTTTGCTCTGCCGTAGCCTTTTCTATCTAGAGGCACTGCGCTGGAGCAGCCTCTTTTTGGAGAACTCTTTGCAAAAGAACAGACAATGTCGTTAATTACCTTTATTAAGACCAGGTCCTTGGTTGTGAGGGCCAAGACGGCCTTGTCCTCCCTGCTGCCCCAGTCCTGGAATCAGCGGTGGAGGACCTGGGTTCTGTCCATCCTACAAGCACACAGCAAGAAAAGCCACGTGAATTAGCATGCACCAGTATCCTTGCTTCTAAGCACTCTGTGAGGGGGCAAACCAAATTCCTCTGCTTACACAAACAGTGCATCCTCACAGATCTCAGGATAGCAACAGCTGATTTTCAATTGGTTTCAGCCTGTTTTTTTTTGACATCAGTAATGCTTCGCTATCTGGGAAGCATATGTAATTTTACAGAAGATCGAGCATTTCAAGGGCTGATACTTTATCCGTAACAACCCAAGATGATAAAGCTCATATTTTAATCTGTCTGTTAAGCAGATAAATGAGGGAACTGTGTATATTAGTTTGAAAAATACCAGGTACTGATTTGTATGTTGCTAGAGAGCTGCACAGACCAAAGACTTGCTTTGGAAATGCACAAACACCCTGAAACAATGAAAAAATACCAAGTACCGAGAACGCTGGGGCAGGGGAACAGGGACCCACTGCTGGTGGTGTGAAAGCTCTTAACGTGGAAATATAAAAGGTTCATTTTTAACCTGCTGGCAAAGTTTATTTTTCCAGATTCTCAATCTTAAATCAAAAGGATGTGCGAAAAGCTTGTAGATGCTTGGCTAGGCACACCCAGGTAACTTGGGACTGGGGTATTTATTAAGCAACGATGGGGCTCGAGGCAGAAGCTGCCATCACCCGCTGCTCTCCAGTGAGAACGGAACGAGCAGAGGGTTGTGGAAGTTGCATCATCCCCACTAGCATAAAGCATCAGGAAGTCTTTTGTTATTTACCTTGCTGTTGTGGCTGTGAATTTTAAAGGATAAGGTAATATTCCTAACATTCAGCTACTGTTCCAGAGCCCTGAAGGACTTCTGCAGGACCCAAGGTTCCCTGCACCCGCTGGGACGCCGTGGGTTGGCTCCCACGGTGCCACCCAGTGTCTGGGGGCTGTGTTTGAGGGGAGGGGGCATGCACGTGGCTTACTCCACAGCAATGAGATCCAACAATAAAAACATGTCCCTGAACAAGACAGCTGAAAATGGCAGGATTGCTATACAACACATTCGTGTTGACATCAGCCAAAAAATCCCCACTGAACTACGTACAAGAGAACCCTAAACAAAATATTTTTTCCTACGTTTGTCTGAAGTGAGAGACTAGTCCCGGCCTCATCTGAGCTGGTAAAACCCTCCCAGGCTGCAGACACTTTGTAAATGAAGGCTACACTCCGTTGCTGTAATTGCACTCGTAATTACACAGATAAATCACTCCATGAATCAATATTAAATAATGTTCTCATTTTGAGAAAGACCTTTTTTTACTATGAGATCTTCTGGGGGGTTTGTAGAGTAGCACTAAGTTCATTTGTTCATTTTCTTGTTGTTGTTTCAAAACACTGGATTTAAATTACACTTTTATATTGAACTGCAATATGGGTGATAATCACAAAAAAGCTCATGAATGTGTACTACAGACATCACCTCTGCAATGAGTACTTTTTCATGATTTGGGTGAAAAAAGCAAAATAAAAGGCCCGGTTCCAATGCCTATTAAAAAAGCCACAAAGCTTTCCCTGTGCTTGGATGGTGACTTGAGGCCAGAGCAGACAGCTCTGGGGAAGACCCAGCTGCCACAGCTCTTCTGTCCTCCCTGAGCAAACCCTTGCTGGAGGCTGTCATCTCTCACGGATTTAATACATGCTCACTTACCACAAACTCTTGAACTCCTTAAAGGGATGCCCCTGCTGTTTATCCAAACCAGCAGCTCTTAGTGCCCGCTGAGTGAGGTTCTGCAGCATTTGCCACAAACCTCTCTCCCAAGCAAATTCTGCTTTGGCAAGTCAGGAAGCCCGAGGCATAGTGATGCATTTTTATATGCCTCTCATTTCAGAAGACATCACGGGCTCCCCAGTGGGCAGCAGAGCCAGGCTGCTCCGTACCAGGAGCTTCTCTGGCCCACGTGCAAAGGGCACGGCCATGGCACAACAGCCACCTGCCTTGATTACAACCGAAAGGAGAAAAAATGTGTTGTGCTGACCCATAAGAAAGCTTACATTTCATCTAAACCACTACGAGTTCCTCAAGTTTGCCTCTAGGTGGACAAGAGCCCTGGCCTGAAGCCTCGCTCCAGCAGCACATGGGGTGAAACCCAGCACACACCATACAGAGGGAGATGCTGTAAATCAATTGCTCTGAATTACCAACAGAAAGAAAGCCCCAAGGTACCACTGCTCACTTCAGAATGTCGCTATTAAAATGCAGGTGGACAGATAAAATATTCCCATCTTCAGAACACGCTTCTGCCAATCTATCTCAGGGAATTTCCTTCTCAAACAGTTTTCTATTTTGGTATTTGCAGAAAGCAGCAGATCTCCCCTTCGGGAAGAGATGCACATCTCCCCCAGAGAGCCCCGCAGCACAGCTCTGCCCCTCAGCCTGCAGCAGGTGCCCACAGCTGTGGAGTGCCCCTTTACAATGGGTGTCAATATTCAGAACTGGTTGCACAGCCCTCAAAGGAGCAAACAAACATTCCTCCCCTCTTGCTACTGGAAAGGAAGGAAATAATTTCTACAAATCTACAGAAGATAAATGTTAAATTCAAGACTGAAGAAGTCAAAGCCTGTTGTTAAAAAAAAAAAAAAAAACAACTCACCAGGGACAGGGAGCTGCATACTCGGATTACAGAGAAGCCAACAGGACCAAAAACTGACAGGAACATTATGAACTGCAACATCTGCCCATTTTCTAAAGACATGAGCCTCCTAAAGCTAAACGAGGAAGGAAAACTGGCCAGGAATACCTGGCTTTGTCTTTACATGTTTGTGAAAGCCGACCAGTTTTGCCTCTTAAGGCAGAGCTGTCTCCTTAGGACAACAACTAAAACACAGCGGTAGCATAAATTAGATGAGTAATAAGTAGCGTAATAAATAAATTAGTATAAATTAGATGAGTAATAGTGGTGGAACCAATTCCTCTTATCTTAACTTTGACATTGTTGAAATCTCAGCAGTAATGTGCAGACCTCTGCAGGAAGTTATTGCTGTTTTGTAAGAAAAAAAATACTCAGATGCACCATTTGTAGGCTACTCTGCCTCAATCTGACGTGCAGCCACTGAGATACAGTTCACCTCAGTGTCATCACCCATCGCTGCGAGTGGTACTGGACTCCACACGAAGTATACCCAGATCTGTCTTACCTAGGAACTATTCAGTACAAGAGCTAATTTTGTTCATAAATAATCACACATTTCTTAAAATTGTAGATTTTTTCCAATACACTCCCTTCAAAATTCACCTTAAAACTGAAGACAAACGAGAAATTCTAAGTACAAAATCAGCGTTGGAACAATGGGAGCTTGTAAGGAGCAATAAATGCGGGGAGCTGTGCACTGCCTGTGGCAGCCCAGCAGATGCACCACGCACCAGAGGTGCTGGAGAGGGCAGAGCAAGTTGCACCTGACAGCTTGGTGCTGAACCAGACTTAACCTCTGCAAAAATGATGAGTGTCTTCACAAGCAGCAATCCCCAGTATTCCAGGTGAGCTGAGTGGAAGTATTTTGCTGAGCTGGAGAACGCTGCTGGAGCTCAGTGTCAGCACAGCAGCTCCAGACCAGGGCTAGTCCTACCCTGCCTGGTCCCTTTGCTCCCTCTGGTGCTGCTCAGCCAATGGTGCAGTAACAGTATGGCAGCACAGGCTCCAAACTCGTGGCTCAGCAGGTATAAAGGCGGCTAAGCAATTTCTGTACCTACGTAGGAAGCAGGATGGCTGTGCTCCTGCACACCTAGCTTCAACTGGAAAGTTCAAGCAGACCTAAGCAGTATGTCAGCACCCATGGTAAACTCACCCCTTAGTTTGGATAAACTCGTCTGGGACAACTGGAGGTCAACAATAATTTGCTTTAATTCATACATATTTATGTTCGGTTGGCTTAAATTCAACTTTTCTTAGTGCTTACCTACTCCCCAGGAAGTTCCACATTTAAGACAGCTCAGTGTCCTTAAGCTAAAGGATCTGGAATTGCCAAGCTATGCAAACTCTTTTCATCATCATTCAGATTTTCTTGAGGCCTCAGTCTTGCAAATACACCTCACCTCCAGGCCCTCAGCTCTCGCTTGGCATTTGTACAGCGCGACATCACCGTTCCTGCATTTGTAACATTCTTCCTGTTACACAGAGGAGCACGTACCTGATTAAAGGGGGGACGAGGCCCATCACCCAACAGAGGCGTTTTCTGCTGCTGGAAAGGCAGAGGGCCCTGGGAAGGGTGAGGCCCCCTTGAAGGGTTCGGCTGTCCCTGAGGTCCTTGCATGTTTCCTTGTGGCCCCACTAAAGAGCCTTGTGGAGGTCCCTGCTGGCCTTGTGGCCCACGCAGTTCTTGCGGCGGTCCTAACATTGTACCTTGAGGCCCGGGCCCCTGCAGGCCCCTCATCTCCTGGGGACCATGTCCTAGTAAACCACTTTGCATATGAGGACCTCTCATTTCTTGTGGATGACCCATCATCATCCCTTGAGGAGTAGGTCCCTGGTTATCTCTGGGTCCTGGTGGACCCTGCATCCCTCTTGGATTAAGTCCCATCAAAGGCCCTTGAGAGATCGGACCCTGCATCCCTTGAGATCCTGGAGCTCCTTGCATGCCATGAGGAAGAGGTCCTTGCATTCCTCGGGGACCAGGTGGCCCTTGCATTCCTTGACCACCTTGAGGACCCAAGTGACCTTGTGGGCCTTGCGGTCCTAAATGAGTCTGAGACCCAGGTAGGCCCTGTGGTCCTAAGTGGCCTTGTGGGCCAGCATTACCCTGTGGGCCTGGCCCCATAGGCCCATGAGGGCCAGGATGCCTCTGCATTCCTTGATGTCCATGTAAATCCTGAGGCCGTGGCATTCCTTGAGGTCCTTGGGGGCCCGGAGGTCCTTGTGGTCCCATGAACCCTTGCGGACCTGCACCTCCTTGGTGTAATGGAGGACCCTGAGGTCCCATTTGTCCTTGGGGTCCCGGAGGTCTGAACTGTCCTTGTGGACCAGGAGGTCCCATTTGAGGCATATTCATTGGCATCTGCTGAGGTGGAAGGGGCTGCTGAAACCCTTGAGGCATCTGTGACATTGGGCCTTGCCCTGGGAAAGGCTGGGGTCCGTGAAGAGAGCCTCCCGGAGGTGGCTGCACTTGCTCAGCTTGTTTTTGTGCAAGTCTTTCAATCTTCAATTGCTGTCCGAAAAAAAAAGGAGAGAAACACAAAAAATCAACGAAGGACAGAAGAAAATGAAACAACAGAAAACCAGAGGCAACTATCTCATTTTTGGGAGTCTGAAAAGATCTAGTACTTTTCTCTTAATCAACAGATAAACAACTACAGAGATCTATAAATGGATACAACTGACTGAAATGTGGAGATCTCACTGCTGGTGTCTTCATGCATTGAGTTCAATTCTTGTGAAGCATATGAAGCAAGCTACAAATTTTGGTGCTGAGCCCCAATAACTGGCTTTACACACATACCTCCAGGAGCTGTGGGTTTGTGTACTGAAGTGCTGCCATTTCCTGTTCAATCTCTGCTTGTGTCTTCTTTTTCTCCTCCAGCTTAATATCTTCCTTTCTATCATTCAATGGCTCAGGTGGGGGAGGCAAAGGAACTTTATTCTGCATCCATGCCTATAAAGAACAGCACACAAGATTAATTCTAAGGAACACCACATGTGCAATGTATCAATGCACCGGGAAAAGATAGGCTGGAATGCTAGATAACATGGACATTCAGAAACTAAAAACTAGGATGAATAAAACATTGAGATCTTGTAACATTCTATTTTCAAGGTACAGATGCGGGATACAAGGGATTTAACCAAATATTTTGTACTTAAATGGTAATTTAAATACTGTGGTAAGTTATTTTGCACTGGCTGGCAATATAAAAGAGCTGGTGTTGGAAATCCAAAACACTCCAGCAGCAACAAACTTTTTGAAGTTGGGTAACAACAAATTGTTCCAGTGTTTGCTGTTTATCAACTGCTTACCTGCTGGAACTGTGCTGGTATTGGCTTTGCATAGGGCACTTTTTTCTGTGGCACTTTCTTTTGGTCCTTTTGCATTACTTCTTCCATTCCCCAATCCAGTCCTGGGATTGTCATTTCAATGTCATTGGACTCATCTTTTCCTTTAGCACCAGGGAAGACAAACAATCAGTGCAATACACTTTTAAAAAGTAATTCTCCTTACAGTTTATTTAATAAAGGAAGCCTAGAGGTTTGTCAGTTCTTCCTTCTTTACATGGGAAATACATACCTGAGAACCTCAGAAAACAGAGGTGCTACCAAATCATATCAGAGGAATGAAAGAAGTCACACAGTATTTGGGTGGCTCAGGAAAATGCCTCCCTGTAGCAACTACTTACCCATCTGCTCTTGCTCCATGGCTATTTTCAACTGCTCGGGTATTCCCATCCCAGGGATAACTGCTAGGCTGTTGGGCTCCAAATCATCTGGAAGAAAACAACAAATATTTATATTCGGAGAATTTTTGCTTTACATGATCATTTTATTCTCTTGGGTTCTCATGTGCTTTTACCATTGGCACCATTATGTATTTCACAGCTGTCAGGTTACTTTTGAAACCCATATACGAATTGTGGGATATTAAAAGAACTGTCAACTCAGATTCATAAAAATACCCCAAAAGGCCAGAAATTATATCCTTTAAGGAAAGTCACATTTCAGAAATGGAAATCTCATATCCATTTCCATTTTCATTATAGCAAATGCATGTATTTTAAAACTTAAAATGATATGCTTTGACATTTGCAAATACAAAAGGGTAAGTAATCAAAAACCTTAATAAAGAAGCAGATGCAACCTTTGGGGGGAAAAAAAAGGCTGTTGAGGTATGCTATAGAGCTGGGCAACCCTGAGCAGCCCAAACTTAACAAGAAAAATCCTTAAGAGGGAGGATTAAGTTTTAAGATTTGAGTAGAGCTGGATAATTTGAAAGGTTTTCCCGCTGCAGCTTAGGACTGTGGAAAGTCTTGAAGTCGCATGAAGTTTCCAGGAAGAAAAGTAAACTGGAGATACTGCCAGAGGGAGAGCCAAACCTCCTTTCTGTGCCGGACCGAGCAGCTCTTACCTCCTGGAGCTGTGGAACAAAAGAAGACTCATTGTTGGAATGGTGTTTGCTGATAACATGGAGAATAAGATTATTCAGGTAAAAAATATCTTTATCTAGGCAGTCACCAATGCTATGCTGTTTCAGTGTCTTATCCAGAAGCTGCATTCTAATGTCAGCTGAACGCCCAAGGCTTGTTCCTAACCCCAAACCCTCTTTTCCACGACTAGGGAAACTGCCTTACCGTATTCCACACCGTCCTCTGACATCCCAGGCAGCAGATTCAAGTTGTAGCGATCTCGCATTTTATCTCCAGGTCGATTTCGAGTCCAAAACTTACTGTCAAAGGGAAGTTACATGATCTCAACAGAAGGTCAAGAATATTAACTACTTTCAATCTAACTTCTTACTTATCTCAATTTTAGTATGCTATCTTGGTTATATAAGAGTTCAACTCCTACTAATCAAGTTCAGCAGGGAATCTGAACATTAGGTGTGAGGTTCAAACAAAAAGCCAATTACTAAATTAACTGCAACCTTACAATTCAGAAGATGCCACAAAGCATAAAGTAAATGCAATGCACCGGTATCCAGACCATTCCAAGAACTTAGCACTCAATTTAAATATATTCTTCACATAAAACCAACCTTGTTAAAATACTCATCTACACACAGAATTTCCCCCCCTCCATGTTTACAGCACATTCAGCCTAAAAGATCCAAAGCACAAACTAGATGCCTCCAAAAACACTCGTAATGTGAAAAGACAGTCGTGATCAGCACATGAGCTGTGGAAAAAAACACTGTGGAGACTGGAATATTTCTTCACCAAAAAAACCTATAAATATATATATGTATATATGTAAGTTCCTTGGGAGATATCAAAGCTCACACAAACTAGAACTTCAGTGTTCCTTAAGGCTTCCTTAGATGAAGGACAGCAGGTTAGGTATCACCTTAACTTTTCATGTACAATGTCAGTGCCTTCCCACTTACATCTCTCTGCTCTGCCTATTGGTTGTGTATCAGAACTATTCTTGGTTCACCAACACCACATACCCTTCTAGATTCTAAATGTACACGTTCCCTCAGATCCCTTCTTTACATATTTTAAATACCTGGTGTGATCATTTGAGCCAGAACAGAGAATGTGTCCAAGGGGATGCCACGCCAGACTCCAGATCATTCCCTCATGGGCCATTTCCATTCCACCAACCTCCTTCTCAACCCTGATGCATCACAAAATCAGTTATCACACAAAGGAATATCTGCTTCAGGTACCATACAAAACTTTTGCTATTTTGTTGTTCCTGTTCCTCCGTTCCCTATTTTGCTGAAAATAAGCCTTAGTTGTTTTTCTACTGCAAGAATCCACTGTACATGGTTGTACTTAAGAGGCAATTCAGTCACATAGGGATCTTTTAAACTGCACATTTAAAAGCAAAATAGCTACATCTCATGAGAAGCTCTGTGAAACTAGGAGCTTCAATCATTCATCGCCCCCTCAACAAAAGACTACTTTCTGTACATGCAATTTATCCTTTAAAAAATAACTTCAGAAATGAAGCCTATTCACAAAAATCCTTCACATTCAAAGGTGAAAAGTGCATTTTATATTTAATGTAACAGCTTGCACATCTGACCAACATCTTTCCAATGCACTCGTGAAAATGCCACGTACCCAACATGCCAGAATAACAAAGAGCCATCCGACCCTCCACTGGCAAACAGCCCTTCATGAACAGGATGCCAGGCCACAGCTGAAATATACAACAATCCACAGTCAGGAACTACAATGCTAGAGTTTCTAATTCAAGTAAATTAGGATCTCAAAAACTTTCATTTCTAATCCACACTTACTAATAAAGCATCACAAAAAAACCACAACAACTGACCTGTGGCCTCTTTCTTATGACCCCTGAAGACCTGAAGTTCTTCTTTCAGATTACGAATGTCGAAGAGCTTACAGAGATGGTCACGAGAAGCTGTTAGCAGCCAGTTGCCATTCAGATTCAGCTTCACCTCCATCACTGTGTTTTTATGAGCATGTCTGCAAGCAATGAAAGAAAAACAGTGCCTGTCCAGATGCCAATTTCTCAGACAAATCAAAGGTGGTTATTTACCCATTGCAAATATTTAGGTCAACAACAGAGGCTACTAAAGCAGGATAAGAGAGCTTTCTGTGCTTATGCCTTGACGTTGTTCTTTGTACTTTGCAACCATAGTGAAATACTGAAAAGGTATTCAGCTACTGTGAGTGCTTCTACTGGAGCACAACAGACATTTGCTCTGGCAGTTAAACACATTTCATTTCTGTTTTTCCAATGAGAGCTGCGTGACTAGGAAGTCTATGAATGAGGATAAAGTCAATTCAAATAAGGAATATTGAAGTCACAACCTTCAAAGTTTAGACTTCATCTAATCTCTACATTTTCTGGCACAGTCAAGTATTAATTAGCTTTCTATTCGAAGCAATTGCACATGGCTGAAAGGATGTGAGGCAGTAGGCTTGTATTTGAGCAAACCAAAGACTATGGGCACGAACTTACAGCGTGGCAAGGCTCTGGCCTGTTTTTGGATCCCAGAACTTGATGGGCTGTTGGCTGTCTTTACTTCCCGATACAACCAAACCCTTTGTGGGATGCCAGTCAACACATTTCACATCAGCTCCATGTCCTGTTAATTATATAAAAATTGTTCATTTAGAAATTTCACTCAAATTGAAAAAACACTGAAAATTACAGGGTACACGCCTTATAATCGTAATGGAAAACCAGAAAATAACAGCACATAGCACAGATCACAAAACATAAAATCAAGCTAAATAAGAACTCCCCTACTAATCATTGGGAGTGTCTTCTCTTCAGATCATAGCTCAAAAATGAGGCTCACTTCAATATGAAAGTTCCCTAAGACAGCTCTGCTGGTGCTTTTTTTAGGCTTTGATCCTACACTAACACAGCGTGAAGACACACTTCTGTGGAGGTGTTAAAAGAAAAATACACTGTGACACTTCACTTTCTGCAAAGTCCTGTAGGAACGAAAGGAAAAGACGTGTTTCCACCCCACCAGTACTGATCTTCTGTTGTTCTCTCAGAAAATAAGAAATTAAACCACGGATCTGAAAACTAAATCAGCGTATTTCAAGGCCAGGCTGGATGGGGCTTTGAGCAGCCTGCTCTGGTGGGAGGTGTCCTTGCCCATAGCAGGGGCTTGGAACAGGATGACCCCTAAGGTCCCTTCCAACCCAACCCATTCTATGATTCTGTGATACGATGAAAAGAAATCTTACGAGATGTAACTCATTATAAGGTCAAAGGGATTCAGGTTTTTCGAACAGTCCAGTATTAGGAGAGAAAAACCCTCGCAATATCATTTCAAACTGACTGACTGCTCAGGAAGAAATGCTCATTCCTGCTACACAAAATAAAGAGGTTTCTGAGCTGGAATACAGGGATTTAGAGAAAAGTAACAAATGGTAATTCCTTTCTCCAATATCTCTTCATGCCAGCCAACTTCAATGGAAAGCCAACAGCAATAGTCAATGTCAGAAAATGAGACAGCACGTGGTAACTAAAGAAAAAAGCAAGATGAGAAAGGAAGGGCTGTCTGCAACACAGAGGCACTACAGTTCTGACATGGCACGGAAGAATGGCAGCATTCTGCATGGAAGACAAATGGCTCCTATCAGACTGTGCTGCTGTCCTTCAAGGTGCAACATGGAACTTCAAGCAGCACAAGGCTTCTTAGTGTAAGTCTCAATTCAATGAAATATTAAAAATCTGTGAATTGAAATTTTCCTGAGGTGACGGAAAAATCAAATTAGAAGCATTATGCTGCTATCTTAAAATAAAAGTAACACAAACACACAAAGCACAGTCTCCTTCAGATGAGTGCAACTTTTCCCCTCCAATATCTATACCAAGACAGGCAGGGAACTGATTCTTCACCCAAGGAGAAGTAAAGACAACTTTTGTGAGCACATGGGTAACAACATCCAGGAATGCCTGGACTGACCGTATAGGGGAAGGAACCCAGCCCTCCTCCCCCAGGCACAGCAGCAGAACATGCATGGTCTCAGGGAAAAGCAGGATCCTCAAGCTGCAAAGACCATTGTCTCCCCTCTCTCTGCTTCTTCTGATGTAGAAAGAATTAAAAGGCATTTCCTGGATTTGCTCTGGCTAAGTCTGTCTCTCAACCAGAACAGGGAGCCGAAGGCTGAGCAGGTCTCGCTTCTGACTCTTTATCTGGGAAAAATAACTTTGCCAGTAGTAAGAAAGAAAGTATTCTCCCTCAGTAGCAGGAAGCAGGTTCATGCTTGCAGATTTTCAGCTGACAATATTCTGCAGGCACCTGTTATCCTGCAGCCTCCCAGGAAAAGACAGCAGGTTTGAATTCAAGGGCAACATCAGAAGTGGTCCATTACAGTAAATAACTGGTTGAACTACAGGAAATCGTGTTCAGACTACAGTACTCAAACAAGATCATTAACATGAACCACCCTCCCCCTCAGAAAAAAACCCAAACCAAACCAAAAAAAACCAGCACAAACCTAACCACATGGACTGAAATTATTTTGTCCTTGCTGCTCCTGAAATAGAGACTTGGTAATGGAAGAGAGCTTCGAGATAAAGGTCTGCTGTCTGATTGGTAAGACTGCATCCAGTAAATGAGATGCTGGCAAAGGACAAAAGCTGGATAAAAGCTGGATAAAAGCTCACACTGTGCAAGGCCTGATTTAAGCTTCTCTTTCTTTGGAGATCAAACAAACGTGAGTTAAACCAACCCAAATGTGTATCTGAAGGAAAAAAAGGCTCAGACTGGGCAATCCAGTTCAAGTTCCAAAACACAAGAAGAGCAGTCTAAGCACCCACCCTGCAAAACCCTCCAAAAGGGAGCAACCATGGTGGTGCAGCACTGATGTGCTTCTCAGAAGCCAGGTTTGACAGTTAGGGCATGTCAGCCCCAGAGCACAAAGCTAAAAGGTATTAAAACTGCCAGGATGCTCAGAACTTCTACCCAGAGCAGCTACACCATCAGGTGCTGATCAGCAGGATGTAACCCGCATCAGCTTCTGAAAACTGAGCACAAGGGTCAGAAGAAACAAAATTTATCAATTGAGAAAAACAAAGCCATCATAAGGACATAACTGGAGCCTTCTGCAGAGAGCCATCTTTCAACCAGTGTGCGTTGGACTGCCGCAACAGCAGGGAGGCCTGGGACCCTGCTTCGTTAGCTAACGAGAAAGATCCACCCTGCTCAGCAGAGGGGCACCTGCTGGACAGAGCCCTGCTCCGGCTGGGAGCGCCGCACACACGCGCAACATCTTCGTGCACGTCCCTGTGGTCTGCATTCCTTATCTGCCGACCTTCAGAGCCAGTGGGCACACAGCGACTGATGCGTTCCCTACCTACATGAGGAATGCCTGTTACAGCGTTTTCCATCTTGCAAGGATGCTTAAAGGATAAATGAAGTGCAGTGGTGAATTGTACAGAAGTCATGCTAGTGAAAGCTAAACTAACTGAAATAAGAGAAAGACTGAAGGATTTTTTTGATAAACAACTCATTAAAATCATGCTGAGCACAAAACAATATACTGACACTTGTCAGTTTTAGCGTGCTAAAACTACTTAAAATCTTAAATTCTGCAGGAAAAAAAATCGATGAAAAATCAAAGTAGATGCAATAAAAAGTTCAGATATGAAAGATGTATTCCTCTTATTTTCTTCATATGCATAATAAATTTCTGCACAGTGTTAACCAATTAAAATGCTGATTGTTAATACTTCTAGACAACTTGTTCAAAGGGCTGTTCTTTAAAGACATTGAGCAGAAATTCTGGCTGGTGGGCGGAGTAACAGCTGTAACCAGATTATGGGCAATAGTGCTTGATCATATCCAACGTGTCCTCAATAAATTGAAGAAAATTTAAGAAAAAGCAGATACAAAAGTAAGACCTTATTTTCTTCTCTCAACCTAATTTCTGTATATCTGACACTAAATATTGTATGTAGTATAAAAAATCAGGTTTAGATCACTGTCCTTTTATCAGTCTGTAAGGAATCTGGTAAGTATAGATACATCGTGTTTATTGCTGGAGATAAACTTTTTCCATTACATCCTTTCCCCTAGAAATGTGCCCCATTTTGAGGGCACATAAATTGGAAAGCTGATTTTATGGATACTTTAGTATTCCTAAACTCTTCTCAGCAATTTTTTGGGAAGTTTATACACATACTGAAGGGCCACTCATTTTGATCACCTTCTTGTACTTTGTAACATCCACATTCACAAACAGATTTTTGTAACAGCACATATTTTAAAGAATGAACACTTAACTGCACCAGTGCTGTTTCTTTCTCTAGCTGTTCTAAAAGGAGGATGAACAGTGCTGTGCATC
This sequence comes from Penelope pileata, assembly GCA_013396635.1. NCBI lineage: Eukaryota > Metazoa > Chordata > Aves > Galliformes > Cracidae > Penelope > Penelope pileata. The sequence goes on from WBMW01001963.1 coordinate 494,663, forward strand.
CTCCACTTGAATGGGCCAGACCTGAAGGCTCTGCATGACTACACATGAACGTTCCCCTTCCAGTGATCCATATCCCGGGAAGAACACAACACCTCTGGGAAGAGCAGGACCCTTGCAGGGGACTGCTTCCAAGGCATCCAAAACAGAGCCTGCAAGCCTTGCCAGGCTTCAAGCTCTGGTTCTCCATCCCCACTAGGACCTGCATGCTCAAGACAACTGAAAACAGCCTCGTTAACAGAAAGATGTTCTGGTTTCTATATCATTTCCTTAGCCTTTGTTAGTTGCTTCTGGATTGCTATCAAATTGGATTATTTTGCCCGTTCTAGTCTTGTGGAAGGTTTTTTAAATTACATCTGGCAGTTATGCATTAACCTAGCAATTCCCTGCTTTCATGTAAGCCTCATTTAGGAACTGAATACCTCTTTTCTACCAGAAATGAGACCACTACTCTCAAGTGCTGTTTACGTGACACTGACCAGGCTGGCACTAAGGGTAAGGATATTTTAACAGCACTTATCCTATCACATCTTGAGAACCACATACCTCCTGAAAGTTGCCCTACAAGCAAGACTGACTGCCCATTCTCCACTCCAAGGATGAACGCCGCAGAAACCCTCTAACTAGAGGCACACAGTACGTTTGTTCCTTTTAGCATACTGTGGGGGTTGATGAATATAAAATGAAAGGAAAAGCTCCTTTCAGTCTTTACCAATGCCTCCCACCATACTTTCAGATCTGCGTCCCCTAAAGTCAAGTTTTCTTTTCCTTAATTTGCTCACAGAGTCGTTCTCCAGCTCTTTGTTAGGTTATTAAGTATGGTACCTGGACAGACTGCCAGAGTTTTAATCCACCTACAAGGAACATCTTCTGCATCATCATTATTTCTCCAGAGCAGCAGCTGAATGGGACATAATTAAGCCTTGTTTACAGAGCCCATTTTTACAGCTCTATAATCATGCTGCTTTCTTTCCAGGCAGAAGTTGCTTATAACAGGATTTTTTTTGTTTGCTTTTATCAGTTGTGGAATCATAAGGTAAAAAAAAAAAAAAACAACAATCGCTAAACACTAGGAGGTGGGGGTAAACAAGAGTTCTCCCAGCTCAATCTTCTGAACAGGTAACAAGACTGAAATATGAGAGGTCAAACAGCCCCCAAAACGTGTTTCTGCAAATGAAGTTAGAATTTGTGTGTACTAATCCCAGGAGGACTTATACCGCTCCGTGAATAGTCGGAATTCTGCAGAAGCCTGCAACAGTAGCAAGAAAAGGTCTGGACATCAGGTAAGTTATGTGCTTTCATAGGGGGCAAATCCCGGCAACAAATCATGAAACAAAGTCTTGTTCAATGCAATTACCAGCAATGGCATGTAGGAATCCGCACTCTTGTTGAAATTGACAATGTCTCAAATAAGGATTTATATAGATAGGGGGCAAAACGCCCGAGTCCCAGTGTATGCGCGAACTGGGCCATGCAGGGCTCTGTCTTCAAATAACGAGACTGCTCACATGTTAAAATGAATGTTTAAATTCTCCTGTGGATTCAGAATGAATGCTGAGCATCTTCCAAAGTCAAAATACTTTGCTTTGAACAGAAGCAAAAATTACACAACTGAAAATGTCTATTTTAGATTTCTGGTATAAGGGTTGGGTCTCTTTTTTCCTTAAATCATTGAATATACTCAAGGTAGAATCTACAATCCTTGTAGAGACCTTTCCTTCTAAAATTGATTTGCCTTTCCTTATCTCCCGAAGTTTTTCTTTGAGCATCATCACATCTACACTCAATCAGGTTATTTCCTGGATATATGGTAAAATAGACAAAGTAAGACTGAAAAAGCAAATTGGGCAACAGCACTGGAAGTAATGGAAACTGCATCTGTAACACAAAGAGCTGTTTAATATTCTCTTAGAGGTGAGAACTACGTGACACCCCCTGAAGGATGCATGTTTCACAGTTTCTAATCATACGACATAGTCAAGTCATACGTAGGTTTATAACAGAATTATTAACAGCAAGTTATTTCAGTATGCACAAATGGAACATTTTCACTGTGTTTAATCAGTGTGCAGATTTTCTAGCTTACCGCTGTTTATGCACTTAGTCAAAAAGCTACACAGAGCAGTGAGTGGATCTCTGTCAAAGTTCATCCATGTGATGATGTTTTGAAATGCAGTGTGATGGTCACTGCAGTACAAGAATCGTTATTTCTAACAGAGAAGTCATCATTAGCCTTAAATAAGAAGCAGCCAGGAAGCTCAGAGTTAGCTTTAGAGAATGACAGGGAAAATAGGGCAGAGCATAAAAGGGAAAGATGCACCAAATTTAAACCACCCAACATCATCTTATCCAATAAGTACACTAGTGTGGACAAAGACAGGCTTTCAACAGTGTTAAGAGTTAAAATATTTATGAAAAAGCAGATTGGATTCTACTTTGCACCTAGACATACATGGCTACAAAAATTCTCACGACATCTCACAATCCCTTTGCAGGTACTCATCAGAGAATTAAGAGGGCTTCTTTAAAATGAGAAAAGTGGAATATCTTTTTTTTTGTTGGTTATTTGTAAAGTAGCCGGGACTAGATGTTCTCTGTACAAAAATTAGCCAGCCTACTTGGAAAGCAGCAACACACTTGCTTTGCATTGACAGAAAGCATTTATTTAGAATGGCATTTACATTTAATGATAATAAAAAGAGATGTACAAGAAACATTAAGAAGTGAACAGAAATCAGAAGAAAAATCCTCATCCTTTATAACATCATCAGCTCATAGGAGCCAAAAAACCCACTCCCTCAGAGAGAAATTGACAATTTTCTGCTGCTTGTTTTCTGGCACCTTCTTTTCAAGGGTCTGACATTAGTCCCTGGATCTCAAAGAGCTTACGTGGTATCTAATGAGTGCTACTGCCTGAAGCCATCACACGATAGGGGTCTCTGGTTTGGTCCTGCATGGCAGTCAGTGCATGCTGCCATACAGAAATCAGGAGAGTACAACAGTGTCCAGGAATAGAGCTGGCAGTCCCTCAGGGGAAGGAAAAGTGCAAACTCGGAAGATGAAAAATTTCAATTATTTTGTTGATCCTTAGTCAGCATTTTCCACAGATTTGCAGTGCTATATCTGGCTACAGAGCAAATTTTTTGGGCAGCATGGTTTTTTGTTGTAAAAACAAACCCAAAAATATCCCAGAGAAGTGTGAGCTTTCCCATTCTAATGTTCCCAGTGAAATCCTCCAAACAAACTGAACAGATGCTGCTGTAGCCTGCTCAGGGCTTGAACCACCACCCTCGAAAAAGGTCAAGCAACATCACCAATCTGGTTACAGTGGCAAGTGATTTGGAGCCTCACAATGAGTTTAATCTCAAAAGTAACTACTCAATTGTTGTTCCATCAGAACAATGCTTACATACTATGGGGAACGTGCTAAAAACTGGTGCCTGAGGCTAAGCCTCTAGTAAGCAATGGAAATTCCAAATGCACTGATCCTACATGAGCTGCACTTTTTTTAAACATGTACTTAAGATACTTGTTGAAACACTCAATGATTGAAAATGTTTACTCACTTGCTGTCATCGAGCTGCGAAAATGCCCAGCCTTTCCACCTGCAGACTTTTTTAAGCCTTTGCCTGTGATGCTTAACCTGCACCCAACGCACCACTAAGGCAATTCTGATGTCTTTAGTGAATAATGCGAGAAGTAATGCAAAGAAGGAACACCAAGAACACAGCACTGATTTAGACAGGTTTTTAGGTTCACTTGAAGCTACTACAGAACTTTTGCTGCATCCGAAGTCTCACCATGCCGACTCAGCAGAAGCAGGGGAAAGGACGGAAATCAGGGGACACCACAGAACTCAGTATCAGCTGGCCTGAAGCTCTGTACTTGGATTACAATAAGCAGCAGAGTTGGAATATTGAGTTCCAAACTCAGGTAAGAGACATAGATATTTCCATGAAAGGTATGAGCACCCATGAGTAATCATTTTCAATACTTCTTGCCTTTAGCATCCCGTTATATGCTCATTCAAATTCTGCTGGTGATGATGGCTGTCACAAGAGAAAAGCAGATTCCAGTACGTAGCTTAGTGGCTAATCCAAGCTCCAACCCATTCTCACGGCCACACAAACACACATCTCTCAGAAAGCTGCTAAAAACCAAGAGAAAGTTGTGGACCACAGCTAAAGAAGCTGCATGAAGCCTTTCACTTTTCTCTTAACTCAATGTATCGTTGCTCACAAGTAAACCCAAATCTTTTCATAAAAATGCCCAACACAGGAGGACTGCCAAGATCCTACAGCCAATTGATCTTCCTCAATTGAAAGAACAGGATTCAACGTCAGTTATAGTTACGACTACAGGGCAGGATCCTACTTTAAATCCCACTGAGAGGAGAAGTACTATCAACTGCCTTCTCTAGCAGGCAAATGAACTACTTTTTGGGACAGTGAGCATCACCTGGCCAGTCACGAGGAGGAATGCTTGGTCAGGCAGCTTTTCACTGTAAGGGACAGCATATATACACAGAAAACCTTTTTCTTCTTGCCAACCAAGAAGTCAGGTAAGCTACATTTGATAGCTAGCTCACTAACACAGAACATCCCATAAGCATGAGCCCATTATCACTTTACACAAAGAAATTATGATTTAGGAAAATGATTTTCTTTGGTTCCAGGACAAACACTCCATGAGCACTTGCTCACACTCAGTGGACAGCAGTTGGCCTAGGGGTAAAGCGTGGGGACAACAGAAAGACTGTCAAACCTGGTGTAGTCTCTAGGAAAGGATTTATTGGTGACAGCCGCTAACCTGAGCAATTAGCGAGTACAGAGATCCAAGGAGGAATACAAAGATAGAGATCACATAAACTGCTCTTTGCATTTTACAATACCTCCAGGACTGAGCCAACCAGGAAGCAGCAGGTCTGCTGAAACAAGCTGGTAGCAGCAAGCACAGCTCATGGTATTGGCCTGCAAAGCACCGTTCCTCCTATACAGAAATAAAGCTCAACAAATTGGAGAGCTCTCATCTCAAGGGCAAGGAACCAATTTTCAAACAACTAAAGTAGGAAGGGGCTGTGAATGATGAAAAGAGACAAACACACAAAATGAGCAGCATACAAGGAACAAAAATGGCATATAATATCATACAGTGATTTACAAATATATCTAATCTATTACTGATCTCAGGGCTAATGAAGAAAAACGAAGACAGTGAAACAGAAAAAATATTTTCAGTGAAAAAAATAATTAAAATGTAGGAGCAAAAGAATGATTTGAATGTATCACATTTGATGGAGCTAGAATCTTCCATTGAAATTTCAATCAAGCAGTAAATAAAAAGCTGAGCTCACAGAAGATGGAAACAAGGCATGTTTTGTCAGTCTTGTTCCAAATTTCTGCACTATCACTTATTTTCCTGAGCTCTCCTTTATCACCACCACTACATCTGTAGATTGTTCTCTTTCCAGCCACCAATTCATTTTGAAATCTTTTGCAAAATCTTTGTGTCTTTCAGATTTAAATATAATATTGAAGTCCCTACTTAAAGTAGAGGAATCCAAATCCTTTTATTTATATTGTAAAAATAGCCCTCCTTCCAAAGCAACTGCTTTGCAGAGTGTGGCTGTATAAATACCAGTGAAGCTCTGTAAAGTACCATACAACCTCATGTGTCGCTTTAAATTCCAGAAGCACATGAATGGACCAAACAGCAAAGCTCTTTGCATGGGAACAGACGGGGGGAAAAAAAGATGGTGCTGAAAACTTACCAGGGATTTTGTGCAATAAAACCTAACAAAGAAGGGGGAGATGTCAACAGGATGAAACGGGATAAAGCAACCCAAGAACACTTAAGTAACTCAGATGCACCAAAATCAGGAGGGGAAAAAAAAAAAAAAAAAGGTGAACATTAAAGAAGACATAGGTGGTTATGAGAGACAGAAAGGCCAAGGGGGCCTCATCAACAATTCAGGTGGGGTTCCAAACAAAAAGTGCTAACAGCAATGGGTGGAAGATGCTGACTCATTTACCGACGTCAGGAGCAAATGAGAACAAAGTGGTATTTGATTTAAAGTGCAGCTTCCTTCATTTACAAAAAAAAGTGTGAAATAGGTTTCTTATGACGACATATTAAGAGACTTTTCCTTCAAGATTGGAATAGAGGATACAGGAATTAAACCCCACCACATCATATCAACTACAGATGGATTGGATGCTTCTTTGAATCTCATGCTTCCTGAAATTTCTACAGGTTCTGTAAAATATATATATATATATATAATGTATATGATTTAATGAATAACTTCAAAGAAATAATAACTAAAAAAAGACAAGATATGGGTTTTGCAACCAGCATTAAGTGCGTTGCTCTCCTCTGGGATACAGCCTGTGACTGAATCTGTATCAGAACTTAGAGGTGCACGCACACAGCAGCACACTAAAAAGCTCCAAAATAAGCAGAAGAAGAATGATTTGGAGGTTCACAGGAAAGTAGCATAAAATTCAACTACAATTACACCTCTGTATTAAGTGGATATTTTCATGAATTAAGCAGAAAAATCTTCATTTGCAGAGACACATCTACAACTGGTGCAGCTAACTGCTGGGTGTGACTGTGCACCCCCCCACAGAAGCACCAGAAACACTGTCCTGAACTCTCTGAAGTTTAAGAAAAAGCTTTTAGAAGTTTTTTTTTTTTAAAAAAAAAAAAAAACAGGCAAGAAATTAGATGCAGTAATTGTACAAAACAGGTAAAGTCAACTGACGTGGACAAAAAGAAGGATCCAGGATAGAGGGTGTCCATCTACTAAAGGCATGCACAGGAGAAAAAGAACAATTCAGACCATGTCCTCAGCAACACTGAGGAAAAAACCTTTTCTGAAGCACTGATCTTGCCTGCAAGAGTTGCTACAAGACTAGCACAGAAGCACTGATATTAATACTAGAATCTTTAATTACTCCAGGAAATAAAGTTGAAAATATAAACAAGCTTTCTATGGGACATGACTTCTAGTTTTAGAGCAGTAGATTATATGAAAACACCACCCCAAAAGATACCTACTACACCTCGATCAGGCGAGTCAACAGCTGTGTCAAAAAAGTGAGTTCAAAGCACCAAAAGCAAATGCCAAGTAGAAAATCAATTTAAAATTAAAGCTGAACCTCAGCGCTGACTGCACAGATGTGATTCAGAAAGAAGCTCCTCCCTAAGGAGCCCAAGTTTCTCTCAATGCTTAATGTTTCAGTTTTTAGAGTTTTTAATCTTGCATGAAAAGATGAGAAAGGAAATAAAATACCTTTCCAGTCTCAGAAATGTACAAACCAGTCCACATATTGACAACAAACTGCGCCCATGTATGAAAGTAGGGACACATGAGACAGCAGTTAAAGGCAGTGCTTTGGGAAAAACAGCAAATGCCTGCAAAATAACTGAAAGAACAAAGTACATAGGTTAAGAGCATAAACAGTGGGAAAGTCATCACCATTAAAAGGCTGCTGCCCTGATTCTAGAATGGGACTGATCTGTGCTCTTCAAATAAAAATCCTTTCACAGTGCTGTCTGTGCTGTGCAGAAATAGCCAGGCTGAGGAATGGAAAAGTGCAGTGTTTCTCTTTTAGGAAGCTGGACTCTAGAAATCTTCTGTAAAATAAGATTATTGATAAATCAAGTCAGTGACTGTGTGAGAAATTAGAAGTCTCATCCCCAGTTATGTGGATAATTCTCCAAACTTAGTTCCATTCAAATGCTAACAGAAGCAGAGACCAAAAAAGATGACCTTCATAGAAGATGACACCATTGGTTTTAGAACAGGCTAAGTAAGAGCACACCATTGCCAATGAAGTAACCACTGAGGACACTGAAAAACAAAGATGATCATCGGCAAAGTGACGCAAGATGACAATTCTGTCAAATCCACATTTTGATATTTATTTGTTAATACAACAACTCTGTATGTGGGAGCATCACAGAGCATTTTAACCTTAAAAAGTTAATTAAAAAAAAAAAAAAGGAAGCCTTAGCAGGTATAATCCCATGTCAACAGTTTATTTTCAGTGCAAGTTAAAATACAGTTATCGCTTCAGTACACAGAACACACCTCCATCAGACTAGTCTCTGGGTTTGGAACACATATTCCCTCCCACGTTACCTGCTGCTCGAAGACGCAGCGTTACACGTGTCAGCGTGTCAACACCATGATCACTGCAACACCAGCACTACGCAGGAGGAAAAGGGACAGCGGGCTGAGACACACCTGGCTTGAAGAATAACACGTTCTTCACCTACTGGCGAGTGAGCTTTAATCGTTTGTATGCCATCAGCAGTACCCTGACCTCCTCAAGAGAGAGCAAGAGTGATGCTGTGACTGTACCAGTGCATCGTTCACAGAAGAGAACACACTGAGGGGTTAAGTTTTTACACAACGTCTATAGTGTGCTATGCATGACAGACATCTCACGGCAAAACAAGCAGCAAAACCCATTATTCCTCCTACCAGGCACAAGTGAGTAAACTTTAGAAGCCAGATATAGCTAACACAGTTTTAGAAACAGACTTTTCTCCTACTAAATGAATGAAGAGAAACTTTTTGTGAGGGACAGGTTTTCTACTAGAAGAACACAATTTACCACCTTTCACTACCAGTGAATTTATTCAGATAGGTTGGAACTGGAATTCCATTCATGTGACATCTACTTGGTGGACCACACTCCCTAAATCAGCCACAACTGTAAGATGTACAGTAGCCACAACCATGCAGATGTCCAATTCACAGGAGTTGGTGCCAGAGAGCCATAGACCATGATAAATTGAAAAAGTTAATTTGCTTTTCACTCCTAAGCATGAGTTCTGCTTTCTGTGCACGGATGGCAAAGAGTGGGCATAGCAGGAAATATATGCTGATACTCTTCATGTCTACTAAAGGCAAAATTAATTTTGAAGGTCACTAATATGGCACTGTCATAAAATTAAAGTCTAGTAAGAACTTCCCAAATTGCTCATTTTCAGGTATCACTACTAAATTTCTGTTAGATCATTGTGATGTATAATGCTTTAAGAAATCCTCGTAAGCATTTTTAGGAATCTGTCTAATCTGTCTAATACCTACTCCTTACTTGCATTGTGACATCTGGCAAAAAAAAATTAAAATATTCAAATATAACCTATTGGAAGAAAAGCTAATACTTTGTTCCATAAAATATTTCATAATGGGTTAAAAATAACTTCTGGTATGCCTAGTAAATAATTTCTGTGGAATATACTATCCTTATTAGAACCTCCTTTGAATTTCAGTGCAGTGCTGTGGTTTGCTAGGTGTTCCAGTGTCGACACCTGGTAAGACAAAGTTCTGCAGACACCAACCCGAGTCCAACCACTGTGCAGAACACAAACACTTAATTAGCAGTACTTCCACTGAGACTCACGGGGCACAGACAGCATCACGATGAAAATGCAGACTGAAACACACACAGGAAGTGCTCTTAGGAAGAAAGACTGGATACTTCCTGAAGAATTCCTTGATGCAGGAAAAAGAAAATGGCAGTGGGAGAGAAGCACACAGCACACAAAGAAGCCTTTGAGCAAGCAGGATGCTTTTTTCAGGCAAGAAGCAGCACTTACATCTCTACAGAAATGGCTGGCAGGACAGCACCTGCTATTTAAAGCCTCCACCATTCTGATTTTAGAGTCTGTGTTCACACCATAAGTTTAATACCAGCATTAAAAATTCTGATTGCGTTTTTGTAAACGCCTGGTTTGAAACTGGCAGCAAGCATAACGCACTACAGAAATGACAAACCCAACATGCTTACAGGGGTAGCAGGAATGATCAATTTATCTGTTCCTTTGGAAATGACTTATACTGATAAGCTCTGAATGGTGTGAAAGACAGAGAACCTACCTTTGCCCAGAGACCTCTGGCCTACAGCTGCAGAGCATAAATCAGTTTAACTAAGAAGAAAGTTGTCTGAGTACATTTAGCTTTTTACTTTCCTACCCTCGACCCCACATGCTCACTGTCAAGTCTCTGGAGAACAGAGGCTTCCACATGGAGAACAGCGATCTCCCGAAACACACATCCATAACCATCATCGATATTGCTGATGAGCAGAATGGGAAATAGCAAACTGGCCAAAATAGTGATGATATGGGATTACACTTATTGCCAGAGATAGCACCTCGTACGCTCACTGTAAGTAGGTGGAATCCTGCGAGGGAAGCAAGACTTAAGCGTTGCTGTGAGAGTTTAAGAGCATGGAGTGCAACCTGCAGGGAACATAGAGCATCTTACCACCCGCTGCGTCAGCTGAGCTAAAACTAAGCAAGTTTGAGTCCTTAAGAGAGGCTACTGTGGCTTTTTAAATTTTATTTTTAAATATCTTTTTCCTAACTATACCAGCTCGCCTAATTTCAAGCATTATTTCTGCCTAAGCATCCTGTATGAAGGAGAAAGAGCACAATTACAATTCAGAAGGAGGCATTACATCTACAGGTTTTGGGAGCTGTTGTTATCCCTTTCTAAATTTGTCTTTAGCAATCCATGAAGATTCTTGCACTTTCCCCACATAAATCTTCAAATCCAGTTCCACTGGATTTGCATTATTCCTTTGAAAGTATGTAATTTTTTGAGATATTTTTATCTCAAACACATTTTATCTGGAAACACCACAATAAATCTGGTTAGAACTTTTCAAATGCTTGAAACAGCATATTGCAAGAGGAAGGAGATTCTAATTTCCTGTTGAATTTAAGATGATTTGCAGTCTCGAAATCATATTTAACATTCTGCTGTCTTGTGCAAATACACTTAAACTTGAAAATTAAATATTTTATTTTAGACACAAAAGGCAGTCAGGACATGGGATAGTATATTAAGTTGGTCATGCCCATACCTATGTGGACCAGCTTTTGCTTGAGAGGAAAAAAATACATTTTCTAGCATCCATTTTACCTATAGAGAAAGAATGTTTACAAACATGCCCAGATCTACTTATAGCTCCTCTGCAGAGCTTAGAGAGATGATCCAGGAAAACAGCAATGGCAAAGCAGATGGACACAACTTTGCTCATTCAGTTTAAAGAGGAAAGTAGTATCTGAATCACTTTTCTCTTTCTTTGAAAGCAAGTCAAATAGACTGATGCTTGTGGATATACTTTGAGGCTTTACAACACTGTATATATACAGCATATTTTAAGACAAGATAATTTTGAAACAAACAAGGAAGCAGGAAACTAATATTAAATCCATAATATGTGCTATCAGGTAATATTACGAAGGCTGGATCTTAATAGAAACTGACTGAAATAATATATTAATAAGGAACAATGAGGTAAAGCTAAAAAAATTAAATCACTTGGATTTTTTTTCCCTTTCTTTCCCTTCTTATTAAAAAAAAAAAAAGGAATCCAGTAATCATAAGATCACAGCACGTCAGGCTGGAAGGAACCTCAAAGTTCCCTAGTCCAATCTCCTGCTCAAAGCTGTAGGGTCAGAACAGGTTGCTCATGGCTTTATCTATTTTCATCTTGAAAGCCTCTAAGAACACAGGTAGCACAGTTCCTAAAATTCAGCAGAGTTCTCACACTGTTCCATTGCATCAGTAAGAAAAAAGCAAAAAAGGTGATAAATCTCCCAGTAAAAATAGCATTTTGAATGTTTTCCACTGGACTACAGAATGAGAAATTTAATGGTTTTTTTGTTTTTTTGTTTTAATTAGAACTATTAACTTAGTCATAACACTTATTTTTTTAAATGGCAACACAGCTGGAACATAAATGAGTTTCAACTCAAATTTCTGGGGATTCATATAAATGAGACATTACTTACCTGTGATTCCTATTTACACATCAAGTCGTGCTATGCATCTCTAAATATAAAGGTCATGAAAATTCTCTTTTTAAAGGAATATGTTCTACTTCAGTTTGAAATTCTATGCCTAGTCTCTGACAGGAATATGTGGGCAGGAGGGAATCTCTTCATTCTATTGGAGGAAGATACAGATTTTTCTTGGACGTTGCACATACCTCATTTATAAAGCCAGAAAAAACCTCCAGCTTTTGATGAAAAACAGTTCTCAACAAGGACGTGAATGCCAAAGCCTCGCTACATAAATTCTCCACCTGAGAATACCTCAAGCTATGCCCTCCCTAACTCCTGAGGTGTGCAGAAAAATAAACCAGAACAGATCACCTTGGACAGGACAAAGTCAGCTATAAAGAGAAGTTCAAAAGTAAAACAATTTAATAAATATTTACACTTTATTTTCCCTAACATCTTTTGGAATTGGTAATTATTAATAATATCTCCAACAGAAACTGCATTGTGAGCTTTGTTTGAGGGCTTGAGCAGCTACAGTTAAGGTACAAGTTTATTGAGCTTTAGAGCATTAGTGACTCTGATTTTACAGATTTTACAGGTTTTTAAAGTGATGGAAGATTTAAATGTTTCCTTCCCCATCTTATTAAAAAAAAAAAAAAAATTACTTCTGGTAGAAAATGTGCACCTGCCAGCATACACCAGAAAACAGAGTTTGCTTTTTACTAGAAGATATTATTTTTCCCAATTTTAAGCAGGCAAGGAAACACATCACTCAGCTTTTGTGAAGGCAAATTTTTTTTTAAGTTTACTTTCTGAGATTTTAGGAACTCGGAAGGAGCACCTATTCCTATTCCAGCCCTGTTGCTGTTAACTTCCATTTTCTCAGGTCAGGCTCATATGTACACAAGCTCCTTCTCAGAACTTATTTTGGTAAGCAAAAAGGTACATACCTTTTACACAGATGTAAAATGAACTTAGACACAGTATGACAAACATTGAGAAAATGCTGCATTTTAAAAGAGATACAACTAACCTCTGTTTTAGAACTGGTGAACATAAGGTCAGTATTTGAAGGGCTGCAAGATGCATCAGAATAGTCTTGCAGAACTAGAAGTATCAGGTGCTTCCACTGAGATAACAGTTACAAGCAGTAATCTCAACTCTCTGTGATGGAAGGAGCATTCATCTGTGAAACTTCTAATAAGATAAAAAATAATATATTTTTCAAAGTAGCAGCTTCCCCCTGTATGGTTGTACTGCTGATCCTTATGGCTGTGCATCTTTGGAAGCTGGCACATAGCCTCAGCATTTCTCAACTTTCAGAAAAAGAGTAAAAACACTTCCACTAGAAAATCTGAATTTATAAAACTTCTAAGACAGTTACCTCACTTGCAACACACACACTTTCAGCAGCAAAAAATGAAAATATATTCCCTTCAAAAATGCTTTCTTTTCAACAAGAAGTCCTTATCTGGAAGTAGGAATATTGAGTTTGCATTTTAACTGTAAAATGAATCTGTGATTCAGAAACTTCTGGCACTGCACGAGGAAAATAAATTTTGGTTGTGTTTGCATGCTTAATCTAACTACTGCTTTTTTGCAGAACTATGCTGCATATACGTGCTTTGAATATATCATAACTGAAAATTTAGCAGCCCTTAGGTCTGAACAACAACACTGGACATTTTAGTTTTAGAGCCGCAGAATCAACAAAACTTGAGATATAGTAATGAAGACCCACACTACTTCTTAAGGAGAGAGAAAAAGTTTTCAAGCAACCTCTACAAACAGCTTTCTGTCTCTTACGGATAGGAACCGTGGTGTCATTTACTAAAATAGAGCTCCATCTTTGTCTTCAAAATGATTCCAGGATGCGCGTTCCTCACCGTGCTCACACTCATCAACTTAAAGTCACAACTTAGGACACACAATTTAAAAGATATTAGGGAAAAATGTATGTGTATGTAGACGGTAAGCACAGCACACATTTCCACACACACAGAACAGTGTGCATACAAGTACACACACACAGGGAGTATGTCTGCCTGTGTTTGAGCACAGCGGCTTCCAGGTGTGCCATTCAGCCCCTGTTCTAGCTGCTGTTGTGAACCACTTTGCCCTCATTTGTCCCCATGATGCCAAGAGTGGAATTTCTTCAGCTTCTGTAGCTTCATTCCCATCTCCTCACACTGCCTCTACCTTTCTGTAATCATTGCACCATCTGTTGTTTCATTAATTTTTTTCCCCCCTGCACTGACGCTGCCTCCCCATTTGCTATCCTAGTCATTTCCAGCCTCTTTTCACCCACATTTATTTTAGGACTCTCATTTATCTCTGTCTCCTGCTCTGCTGCATAATGCCATTTCAGCACGTTCCTCAATTTCTCTTTTGACTCTGTCTTCTACAGATGCGACACGTGATGAGCAGAACTAGCTTTCTCAGAAGAACATAAGGTCAGACAAGTACGGAAGAGAAAAAAAGTTCCACTGTACTTCAGGGAAAACATCTGCAAGCTCTCACTATCTTCCAGTGCCACGCTGTCCATATGAACACATAATGTTAAGTAAAAGAACCAAAGGACTACTCATACAGTTAAACATGGTGGAGAGTATCTCTTTACTAAAGCCAGAATATCACTCAGAGCTTATTCCTGCTATTCCTTACCTACAGAGGGAAATAAATTGACCACATACAATTATGCAAAAGAAAACATCAAATGCTTTGCAAGATCTACACTTACCTAGATGCACAAAAGCTTTCCACCTTTTTTCTTCTAAATCACTTTTAAATCAAAAAAGAAAAAAGTGGTCTGGTTAATCCACACACAAAAGAAAACGAGTCAAGAAGCTTGCAAGGAAAGCTTGTACAGTGACAAGGCTCATTTTCATAAAAAAAGTCCTATAAGACCTCTAATATTTCTTCAGAAATAGCATATTTCTTTAATGAAATCTATACTAGATTCCTGCAAAGATACTAAGTGCCCAATTCTGAGCATATATCCACCTCAGATTTTATCAGAGAGGATGAGCTACTAAAAAAAAAAACTTGCATAAAACTATCTCCAGACCATTTTATTTCTGCTGGAATCTTTGATATGACAAATATTTGCGAGTAGATATAAGGAAGCCCCCATCCTTACTGCACACAATCTGTATTCTTTATTACGCTTGTGCTAAGAAAGAGAAACTGATTTTTATCTTGTCATTGGTAGTTAAATGACTACGGGATTTTTTCCATTAATAGCAATTAAATCTTATTGAAGTATTGTCTTTCTGCCTCAGAAACATAAAAAGGGCTTTAGGATAAAACTTGCACCTGCATCAATGTTTTTCATTGTAGATGAGATCCTGAATGCCATGCAGTGTTGTGACTTATGTTTACTTCTGGATGCAGTCACAACACACGACAGTGAAGTTCCCACTGGTGAAGATTTTATCCTAACAAGCTGCAAAAAGGTTTCACACGGTCCAGTGTTCATCTACCATCTGCAATTATCAAACACACAGAAGGAAGCAGATGCAAGAAACCCTAGTGATGCAAATATGTAACTTTTGAAAGAAGTAACTTCTGAAAGTATCTTGTATTTCAACAGCACAAGGAGCTGGCTGTCCTGTGACAGCCAACTACAATTTTCCAGTATTCTCTCCAAGCTTAACAAAATAGATTAGCAAACACTACCTTCTTTTAGCATGAAATTTCCCTCAGACTCAATGCGACAGATTGTGCAACTGAACTTCAGGGTATTTTTCAAGGAGAAAAAGATTTCAAAATTGATTCTGAAATAATCCCACTCCTGCACAGTGCCTCTTCATTCTTGTCTCATGAAAAGTGTTGACAGAAGCGTTCGAGAACCGTTTTCAAAGCTCAGTGCTGTAGCTCATCCCTCATGACCTCTATACATTCAGAATCCTGTACTTTCTTAAAAAAACCTTTTTAAGATTTTAGGAGAAAAAGGATTCTAGAGGAGAATCAGAACTGCAAGACTTAGCGTGTTGTACTTAGATCATAACATAACTCAGAACTGCAATAAAGACCAAATGCATATAAGAAAGCCAGAATCTACTGAAGACTGCACTCGGAGCTACTTCCCCAGCATTGTTCAAGAGATCAGAGCAAAAGCATCACGAAGCTACTCCCTAACTACCACCTTTTAATCACAGAAACCTAGGAACTCAAGTATAGCTGACCAAAATGAATGTTTCTGTTTAACGTGGAAAAACTTTATACAAAAAAAAAAAAAACATCAAAAAATCTGAAAGAAGTCAACACATCAAGGAGCTTCTCAGCTCTGGGTTTTTTACATTGAACAGAAACAGAATTTTTACATTGAAAAGAAACAGAATTCACTATTTTAGCAATGTCTACCTCTAATAAAATTTCCTATACGGAGAAAATCCTTGAAAGTCACGCTCAGGAACAAAATTGAGCTACGAGATGATAACTGCACATTTTTTAGTAGCCTTACACCAGAAGAGGTTGGATTCTTCCCATCTACCATGTGGACTGTACCCACCATCCTAACAAGTAGCAGAATGATTGAGATACTCTATGAACTTCAGAAAATACCTGTATTCACATTCCAAGTCTTAACTCTGGGAAGAGTAGACAAAGATGCTAGGAAAATATATTTTGCTCGATGAAGCCGGTAATTGTGTAACTCAGATTTCACAAAGACAACTGAACCATCTTCAGCTTCTGCTTTGAGGAACAATCCCTCTAATGTTCAGTCATACAGGGATGCATCAGCAGACTAAAAGATGTATCAGATATATCCGAAATGCTGACAGCACAAAGAAACACACCCCCACAAAAAAACAAAGGCTTAAGCAGTATGTCTGCTTACAAGAAACACCGTATCTGCATAGATGCATTTCTTAAATTTGTTGAGTTCTCTAACCCTACAAAAACAAGGACAACAGACGATAAACTTCAAAAAAGAAAAGGAAAATACATGGAAATAGTTTTTCTTTTGAATTATCAAATACAGAGTTCAATTACATGCCAGGAAGAGGTAACAGCTTCTGAGGCTGCACTACCTCAAAGGCTAAGAGATAGCTACTAGCATGTGTTTAAAATTGGAGGATGAAACTGAAGACACAGTTCTGTTCCTCAGGTTCCTTTGAACTACTGAACACATCTCCAAATGTAACTGCAAAATTTGCTATTTGTCTAAGGTAGTGGACAGCAAGAACTCTGAAAAGATCCTCCACCCGCAGACAGAAAGTTCAGAGCAGGCAACCTGTACAAGATATTTAAGTAACTAGAGACAATACATGGTATTTTATTTGCTGATAAAGATCCAGAAATAGAGTAGAAGGAAGGAAAGACGAAAAAAAAATTCTTCAGTTGTTTCAGAACGGCTACCTGCAGAGATACCTTCACATCTTGTGAGCAAACAAAAAATCCTGTAGTTTACCATAACTGCAGTGACTTCAAGCATGCACGTATGCACACACATTAGTTTGTAGGTCATGAGCTTTTGTACTGGTGTTAAACCTGACAAAGAAATTTCTGGCAGAACAATGTTATTAAATACACAAGAAAAAAGACTTTCCTTAAAAGAGTAAATCATGCACTGGTAAGAAGTCATGTTTTGTTACAAAATGTAAACTTCAAATCCAGAGAATGTAAACGAATCATGATTGCTTTTTATTGCCCAAGTTGGGACGTGAAAAATCTTTTGCCAAATCTACTATGTTGGCTAGAAGGTAATTAAGTGTGTTATTCTGTTCTACTGACAGAAAACAGAAGATTTATCTACAAAATATCTTAACAAATCCTGGGTCACCATCTTTCAGAGAACTGGATAGACCCATCTTCTCCACAGACCTATTTAAGCCAGGCAATCGTTGAGGTCCTGGGAATACAGTTAGCCCAGACTTCAGAACGAGAACCTTGCAGTCCTCCAAAGCACACATTTCAATTCGACTTTGCATGCGTCGCTGTGAGGAGGAGGAAATGGAATGATGGTGGAGCTGACAACACTGAAAGTACATTTGTAGCTTCCTAACGAATGACTTCATGCTGGGAATAAGTAAGGAATCATGTGCTCGCTAATAATCTATCCAAAGCGTTCCCAGGAATACATTAAGACAGACCCAATACCCAGAGATTGGGAGCCACCTGTCAAATCCCTGATAGCATTAATTTCTCAAGAAAAATAAAGGGTCAAACATTCACTGCCTACTCTTCTTCCCATTCCCCTTCCAGAAATGCTTCAGATACAATCAGCATGATTAAAAACCTTTGATATGTAAGTTTGCATAAAATGGGAACCATCTGGACACTGAAAATCTGATGGTGTTTTGTTATAGTATAACTGGAAATGCCTTTCAGAGTCACACACTTAACAGGAAAACAAAGTACCCATATTCTATACACTGTTTTCTCTGTCTTGATATTTTAGGAAAAACGATTTTATTTTTAACAAGAGTTTGATTTCTACCATTGCATTTTAGCAAACTTGTTACCATCATTTGTTACCCTCTTGTTACCATCATTTTAAGATAATAACATCACAGAAATTAACATAGGCAGAAACTACTGGTGTAGAATTAGAAAATTAGGAATTAGGAGCAGCAGCTTTGTGCCAGGAGAAAAGATGGGCCGCAGTTGGGTCGAGGAAAAGCACGCTGATAAGCAACTGAGACTTGATGCTATCCTCCCTCCCAACTTTCAAATTCTTTCACGATGAGTTACTTTAAGGATGATTTCCCAAGGAATTAAAGATTTTAATCACATTTACTTCTTTATGGTATTAAAATGGGCTTGATTAATTTGCATTTAATTCCAACAAAACTGAAAAACCCCACCTATAATGTCCTGGAAAGCCATGATTGTAGAAACAGCAGCAACACAACATAGAGCAGTGAAAAGCTGGGCAGCAAAGGGACAGGTTAAAGCAAAAGGATGCAGAACTTCTGGCATTATGTATGAAGAACAAAACAGAGAGTATTGCTTAATTTCATTTTGAAAAGTAGAGAAGTTGGACACAGTTAATACATACTGCCTCATGCACCCTATGTACTCATGGTTTCTACTACTGAAAACACTGTGTAGCCTACAGCAGACAGCTGAAAACTCCAGCAAAACCTTTAAAACAAGTCCTATGCAATTTATGGCTTCCAATTTTTTTTCTCAGTCCTTAGAAAATAAGACTAGAATTGCTCATTTAGACCCCTTTTAAGTAAAGGGAATCACTTCATCGAATAACAAAAATAAGTCGGATCAGTTAATTCCAGTGCAAACAAGTGTTTGTAGTAAATCTGCAGATTTTTCTCCTTTCTACACCAGCAAAGCTTATCTCACTACTGTTAATATTCTTTACAGAACTGCTTTAAAAGCATTCTATAGCATTAAATGGCCCTTAAGTTTGTTTTTTAAACCAGATTCCTTACTTGTACTGAAAAATTAGTAGGAATAACAACACATTGATGTTTTACCCCTGGGTGAGAAGCTTTCTTCTTAGGAACACACCTGACTGTATCCTGACAGTTTCACTTGAATTTGTGATTCAGTGAGCCCAGCTAAAGAGCGCTGTACGATACCCAATGAAGTTTTTGATCTGAATTATACTGTAGAATTGCTAGAACTTCACAGCATCAGTATTAACCACAACAGGCGAAGCACAGTTTGTGAAGGTAGGAAAGAAACATTCCTTATCACAGTGTTTGACACAAACAGGTTCTGTACGTACTGAAACACATTTCAGTGAAGTTCCGTCAGAATTTTGATTTACAAATCACTGTAATTTTGGAACATCAATGAAAGGAAAATGTAGCACATTGTTCAAGTTCTACTAAGCAAAGCATTCCAAAAAGCAGAATGCATGTGGAGATGCAGAAAGCTGAAGATCAGTTTCCTAAAGCCATAAGCACTGAAGTCCAAACAATTAATGAAAGCCTGTAGTTTCCATCAAGGACATATTCAAGTGTTTCCCATGCAGCTCTCCCAAACGTGTCTTCTGATCATTTACACAGTTTTGGTTTTAGTCCTTAGCACTAAATAAATTTGTATGTTTGCAGATATATTTCCCCCCTTGCTCCTCAAACACTCAGGATTTGGGTTTATTGGGATTTTCATCTGATTGGTTTTTCTGTTTGCTTGTTTTTTATGTTGCGTAGGGACTTTTATTTTTTGCTTACCTCACCATAGAAACTAAGGAATCTGCCCCATCCAATTTTATCCAGAGATAAGAAGCTTTGAAAATATTTCCAACTTTCATAAAAGAGAAAGTGTACTGTCGGTACACTGTTCAAGCAGAAGCACTGATTCTTTATAGAGTTACTTTGCAAACTAAAAATTGTAGTTTGTGATGCCTAAGCTATAAAAAATTAAAGCATGTTTCTGTTGGAGATGTGGTCACAATCACAAGGTAACAGAAGGAAATGAAGTTCTGTTTTTTACGGTGTAAATTAAATACTCCTCCTGCTTTATGCAGGATGTTATAACAAAGTAGAAGAACTATAGGGTTTATTGTAATCTCAACAGCGTTGCATGGAGGCAATCCCCATTTCCTCCTGGAAATACCTAGAGAAGGGTACAGAATATTTATAGTGCAGAATGACTTCTTTTGTAAAGCATCAAGGAAAAAAAGTCCCATATTTTCTTGATCCTTCTAGAACAATGAATCTATATGATAATAGCCTAGAAATTGCCTTGCCAGCTCCTGTAAGAACACATCTGCAGTAATGCTGAGACACTGCTTCTGACAGAAAATTATCATTGCAAGAACGCTGAAGCCCAGGCAGGATCTTTTCCAGGTGGTGGTGTTTAAAAGTAATACATTAGTAAAGGAAGAGCTTAAGAGTCAAATGAAACAGAGAGAGATCTACTTAATAAAATACTTAATGCAAGTCCAGGTTGGAAGCATGATTTAAATCAAAAAAATCCTTTGTTTGGGAAAGCATCAAGTAAGCTCAAACATCTAAAAGCATAATCTTGTATTTTTATTGCATATCTTCTTGGCAGTTTATCTGCGTGCCCACAACCCTGAATCTCATGGCAGCCTTTATATCACAAATAAGAGAATATATTATTCTGCAAGAAAGGAATAGCTATCAAAAGCTATTGTTATTAATCTACATGATAGCAGAACAAGAAAGCTCTACGCAGCCAGTGGAAAGGCACCAGAAGTTAGTATGGATGTTGGACAGAAAACTGCTGAAATGAAGCTAGGTTTATCTGCATGTACTATGCATGGTGTGATCACAACGCAGTCATTTTCTCTACCTAAGTGCTGTCCTTCTCTTAAGAATTAAGAAACAGTAACTTCTTTGCCTCTGACTAAATCAGAATGGAAGGCACTCTCCCATGAGAAGAATGGAATCCTCTGCATGAAAATGTGTGTTCTGAAGTAAAAGTAGTCGCAAAGATTAAAGTCTGGAGAGAGGTTTCTCTATTCCTGATCTAGAAACAGCTGTTTCTATCAACATAGAAAAGTGTCCTTATATTCACCTCCGTTGTTTAGAGTTTAAGTGGACAGTAAACAGCGTAAAGCTATTGTGAACCGTGTCCTGAGTATAAGGCGCCTACAGCAGCAGCCAAACAAAAACTTGTTTGGAGGATTTAAGACAGGGATGTAATACAAAAATGTAGGCAAGCTGACACTTCTGTATTGTGAACACCTAGTTAAAAAAAAAACTCCCCCTCCTGAAATACCCCAATCAGTACTTTTGGTACACATACCTCGAAGAATTCTCTCCTCATGGCAACGTAGAAAGTCCCAGATTCTAACAGTGCCGTCGTCAGAGCATGTAGCAAATTTATTATCCGTGGGTGAGAAACTGTTACATGAAGACACACAGCAGGGGAAAGAAGTCAGCATTTAACAGATTATCTATGCTTCTCAGACAGGGCAAAATTATACTGTAAGGTGTTACACACTGAAAGATGCATTTGAACATAGAGACTTTAAGTGAATACGGTGCCTGCCGCTTCATCGCAAGACATGATTTAGCATGGGATTACTACTGCATTGCTGTCCCCAGTCAAAGGAAAAATCCAAGATTTATTCTTAGCACCTTCCTACCTAAGGAAGTCCTAAGGAAGGACTGCATACAGTAGCACCTTCTCTGCAGGATGAGAAGCAACAGCAATATGACTTGGGAACTGTCAGCCTACGTTTTCATGTTTGGCAATACCATAACAAAGTGACACCGTGTAGAGGCACAGGAGAACAGTTCTTAGGAAAAAAACTCTTCAGCCACAGGTGCATTGCAGCAGAAAAGCAAAAATAAGGGAAAGCTGGTCATATGAAAAAGCTAGCTGGATTAAATGTTGATAAAAACAGTATATAAAACAACTGTACCACTTATTGTAAAAGGAATTTGGAAAAATTCCCTCCTATTACCAACCCCACGAAAAGAATTCTACAGACATAGAAGCAGCTTTGATTGAGCAGTCAACATCACATGATGAAAGTCACTGGGAAAGCAAGGAGTTATATAGCCATGTGATTAGAACATCTCTAGCAGCTGACAGCACTCACTCCCTTTCTGGTGCAGTGAAAGACCAGGAAAGCCCTCTTGAAATCCTAGATCTTTATGATCAGGAGAGAGCTTAAAATAGCAGAGAAATTCAGTGTAAGGCCACAATACAGTCATAACAGTAAATAAATCCAACATATACACTTTTCATAACCAAACAAAATGCTACACCCTATCAAAGAAAAATGGTGACTTTAGTGGAATGCATTTTGGTGGCAGTGAACCTTTACCACCAAGGGGTCAGCACCTGAACCCGAAGAAACACTGCTTTAGCTTCATTTTGGGTCTGCAGCTTCTCTTCAGGTTTACTTTAAAAACATTTCTTCTACTTCTGTATCTCACTAAAGATTATATGCAGGTTTGCTTTAGAGACACCCTTCATTTACATCTCACTGACAGTATCACTTTAGATTCCACTTTTTTTTTTTTTTATATGTATATATATATATATAAACATTTGCACATCTTTATCAACACTGAACCAAGAGAATATCCTACAGTCTTCTCTTCAATGGCTTGCTTACAGTTTCAGGCTTGAAGAACCCATTCAGTATTAACATTAGACTTCTGTATGTGGCAGTCTGCGTGGGTATTTAGCATTACTGGCAGTCTTGGCTTCACCAAGCCAAGCAGTTCTTCACTTTATTTAGCGTTTTATTATTTTGTGAGAACTATGCAGGTGTTTTATTTCTGAAGGCTTTATATTTTATTCAGTTAGGTTATTAAAGACTGAATTCTTTATTTGGAATGAAATTGTTGTCTTACACAGTGCGTATAAAAAGGAATAACTGATACACATTGTCACCATATAAAAATGAAAAGAATACCAGTGCAAAATGCGGCAGACAAATACATCTCTAACATATTGCAGAGGCGGATACTGGGACAATACTAATTCAGAAAGGTGCCAGCAAAACGGTGAGAATGTGGAAACAAAAGAAAATACTGTGTTTATGTGGTGCAGGAAGCTTCCCAGAATCTGACAGAACCCATGCATTTCTGCACTCAGAATACACTTAGAGAACAGTCTAATCATGGCAATAGGTACTACAGAAAATGGTATATTGTGTATAAACCTGGCCTCTCTAATCGCCTCCTTATGTGCCTGGAACATCTTGACGTTGTTCATGTTGGACTGCCAGTATTTCACATATCCCCCGTGGTCTGCTGTCAGCATCCACATATCATTGTGTGACCAAGTCATAGCCCTCACAGGGCTGTCGTGAGCCTGTAAATTCAGAAACAAAACTTCTAGCAAACATGTTCAAGTACCGTCTGACCCACACAAACATAAGAGTTAGAAAAGTTCCTACTCAAACAGCTGTAACACAGAAATAAAAACAATAATGACCTAGTTAGATTCAAGAAGTTGAGGGGGGGAAGATTCCCTTACTCTTTATACAGTTGCAGTCTAAATAAGAAAGAGTATTTACACTTTGGAAACAAAGGGTTTTTTTATTATTATTATAAATAGGATGTTCTTGAGAACAGTTAGTACAGAATATGGAGACAGAATGAGAAGCATTAAATGTACTGCTAAGGGCCACAGTTTGACATGGGGGTCTGACCAGAACAAAAATTAAAAAACACTGAGGCTTCCACTACCACATTTAGACAATAGGCCCACGAGAAGCAGGTGAAGATGCATTCCCAAAACATGCTCCAGGACCTCAAGGTAACAGATAGAAACTTTGATAGATTAATTTACCTGTAATATTGTTTCAAAATTGAAAGTCAGTCCATTCCACAAAGTGAATTCTCCACTAGACGCACCAGTAACCAAGCGTCTCCCCTCAGGAGTCCACTGTGAAAGAAAGACTTCACTGTGCAACCATGTAACATTCAAATATTTCTTTACAATCCTCTAAATAAACCTTAAGCTTCTTTTCAGGGCATTTCAGGACTGGTATTTACTAAGTCATTTCCTAGTGGATGCAAAACAGACAAAAATGTCAAAGCGTGCCAGAGGGCTTTTGACTTTTGTAACAACATGACAAAGCCATCCCACTGCAAAAGCAACAACAACAAAATCTCTTCACAGAGAAGAAATAATTTATTGGCACCAATACAAATCCAGCACAAAATACTAAACAATACTGCTGACATCATGGAAAAGTTGTTAAAAGATGCTACAAGAATTCAGGAGCACAGAGACCTAATTGTCTTTTACCCGAGTCAAAATATATTACCTTGCAAAAAAAAATCTGAAAAAGATTAAATGTACCCCAAACTCTGAGAGTAAGTAGCACTCTGTACTCAGATCTTACTGTTTAATTTCCTGAAACTCTCCACCAAAAGACTAAACACAGCAGTAGTCCAGATATCCCACATGCTAGTTTTATTTGAAAATGCTCTAACTGATCCTTTCTCTATTATATTGATACTCTAGAATAAGGCAATGCAACTAAGTAAACCCAACACTATACTCACCCTGACAACAAATACTGGGCATTTTACTTTATTGGTAGATGTCCGAACAAATTTTGTTGTTACAGCATTCATAGGGTTGTTCAGCATTCCTATAGGAGGGACCAACTATGAAAGAAGAAACAGAAGGTTTAGAGATGACATTTCTAATGGGAAACTGCAAGGAAAGCATGCCTTCTGAACACCTATGTCTAGAACACCAAGTTTTAGTTTGCAGGGATATTACCAGGGATAAGCACGCAGGATTCAGAAGTGTGTGTGATTCACCACCTCAAACATGCAGAATCAGCATCGTCAAGAGCAAGGCACTGAGCTCATTGTGTTATGAGAGTTCTTATGCCCATAATTTAAAAGCCTATCCAACTGAAATTTTTGTCACAGACACAGACCTCAACAGCAGCAGATAATGTAGGGTGAAGGCCTTTCATATATTTGAGATCTCTTATGGACAAAAAGACAACCCCAGCTGACAGGCAGAGTCACTTGGATTGTCTGGACCAATTTTACCCACAAAGCTGTATCAGGAAGTAGAACGGTTTTACTTACGTCGTTATAATACCCTGCATCAGGCTGGATCGCTCGCATATCTCGCTGGTCTCTTTGCCATACTCTATTCTGGGAAGAAGAAAACACCTAGTTCATACCACCGATACAGAAAATAAGGAGTGTGTTGGCAGCCAGGCTGGCAGATTCCAAAGGACTGTGGTTTAGACATTAAGTAAAGACAACAATGCATTCAAATGCAGAAAACTTTGAAGACTAAGTGATAAAAATACCTTGGACGCATTACATTTTGTGAGACGTCAAACACCAACTTTTAAAAAGCACTTTATATGAAATAGAAAAACGAAATATATTTTAGCTTCATGCTTGCACCTGTGTAAATATTAAAAACATGAGCTACAGTTTTAGTTAAAACATATCTAGCATACACTACTAGGTTGCTAGAATTTGCTAAGCCAAGAGGGAATAATATGTGAACTGTCATCCTCATCTTCGTAAGATCACAACAAATCAACTCAGTGTTATAAGTGGAGACGGAAGGAGAATTTTGGTAGATCCCAATTTTACGCAAGCTTTCAAAAGAACGTGGATTTTGTTTGTTTATATGATTTTTTCTTTATTTACCAAAGATTGAGAGTGCTTATTTCTGCCACAGTAGAAAAAAAGATCCTGAAAAGATCCAATTATTATTATTTTAATTTCTCCACTATTTTAAAGGATTGGGGGGAGGGGAAGGGAGGCATTCCTAGAATATAAGAATATGCTTTAAAGATTTGGTGTTTAAACAGGTCTACAAATTACAATTGTGCTCCATCCACAACAGATTGAACTCAGTTTTTCATGTCTTTGCAATGTTGCTGTTAAAATTTCAACAATGCCTTTACCTGCAGATTCGATTCCATCTTCTGAGCTAACAGCCAGCATTTGTACGTAGAATCACAGAATGGGTTGGGTTGGAAGGGACCTTAAAGATCATCCTGTTCCAGCCCCCCTGCTACGGGCAAGCACACCTCCCACCAGACCAGGTTGCTCAAAGCCCCATCCAGCCTGGCCTTGAACACTTCCATGCTTCCAGGGAGGGGGCATCCACAACTTCCCTGATCATAAAATTGTGTGTATGAAGGAATGAATACCACCCTACCAAGAAAGCCAAATAAGCTTTTCACTTTTTCACTGACATTTTTTCAACACAACTTAAACGAAGTTGTTCTGCATCTGTTAACTGTACAGAAAAGGATTTCCAGAGACCATGGTTCAAAACGCAGACTTATTTACTAAAATGAGAATACATTTTATGGTGCTCTGGTTTTAGAGGAGATGGGGAAATGGTTTATTTTCCACTTCAAGAAATCTCTACTTAAACAAAAATAAGAACAATTACATTGTTTACACCAAGTTTATGTCTACCAAGAAGTCAGAACATCGCACAAGACATTCAAATGAACTCCCAGGTTGGAATTCCAATACAGACAACACTACAATGTGTTTACAATTTAACTACAAATACAGTTGTGTGTATATGCAGTTTTATTACAAGGACCAAAAGACTCCTGTATTCATCCTACATCGAGTTTACAGTATTTGCCACTTGGCTTGAAGTTGTAGCAGTAGATCTCCCAGCATTCCAGATTGCTCTACAGACATCTAAAAACCAGCATCCTGAATTTCAAGAAGGAAAAAAGTTTTTTCAAACAAAACCAGAAAATCAACTAACCTCCAAATATTTAATTACAGAGGGATTGTAGTCTATAGTCTTTCGGTTCACAGCTTTTCTCATACGCTTTCCATCAAAAGTGAGCTGTTGCATTGCTTGCTGCTGTGCAAAGTCGGGCCGCTTGTAGAACAGCTGCCGCGGCGCCTGGTGCTGGAACCTCGGCATGTGGAAAAATCGGGGCGGGGAGCCAATTTCTGTGGCCATGGCTATCTTGTTTCTGAAATGCTGAAAAAAAAAAAGAAATAATTGGTTACTGCTGAATAATGATAAAAATGCAGTATTTGCACCTCCAATAATGTAAGTCCACAAGAATAAATTACGTTTCTTCCCACTAAACAGCACTTTATGAAGTTATCTTTGCAGGTTCCTCTGAACAATTATTCCTCCTCTGTGTCACATATCACTCACCTTAAGCTAAGTTAACGACTTTGACAAAGTATCTTTTACTGAAAACAGGTCACTATAAAGTATGCAGTACCACTGCTCAACTAAAACTGTGCAGGAAGAGAATCATAGAATCCTTAGAGTCGGAAGGGACCTTTAAAGGTCATCTAGTCCAACTCCCCTGCAATGTACAGGGCCACCTACAGCGAGATCAGGTTGCTCAGAGCTTGGTCCAGCCTGACCGTGAATGTCTCCAGGGTCGGGGCTGCCACCACCTCTCTGGGCAACCTGTGCCAGTGCTTCCCCACCCTTACTGCAAAAAACCTTTTCCTTAAATCTAACCTAAATTTCCTCTCTTTCAGTTTAGAGCCATTCCCCCTTGTCCTATCCCCACAGACCCTGCTAGAGAGTCTGTCCCCCTCTTTCTTATAGCTCCCCTTTAGATATTGGGAAACAGACATGTCCTCAGCAAGACTGCTGCAGACAAGGAACAACGAGCCCCTTCCAAAGGCAATGTTTCAGACTCTACAAAGGAAGCACCATATTACTTACAAATCAAGGTGTTCACAAGGAAAAAACTTCAATGGCTACCCCAAAATCTTACTCTAGGATCTGAAAATAAAATTACATTTCCTTTACATAACTTCTAATAAATACACCCCAGACCACACTTTGCCTTCAGGTATACCTTCAATTCCATTACTGCAAAATAAATGAATTACATAATTTCAAGATTTACCTCTCCACAGAAAAAAGAATGGTAAGAAAATAAGACGGTCAGGAAGAAAAGACTATGTAACTACGCAATATTTTTCTGAAAAAAGTAAAATTAGTCTAAAAACTAATTTTCCATTCTGTAAAATCTGCTAATGATTTCACAGCAAACTCCTCATAGCTGAAAACTACAACGTGCACTCTTTAATGCAGCCACTAACTTCAGACTGTTCACTGACACACAACGAACCAGTGAACACTCCAGCCCCACTTCCAGCTAGTACCTCCCTTCCCCCAGTGCAGTTCAGCAATAATTTTAACCAAAACAAAGCAAAAACGGCTGAGAAGTCTTCCTTTGCACGAAGGCTGATGTGTTTGTACAGAGTGCACTTAAGAAATGAACAAAAATGGAATGGGTAGAATTTAAAAGTTGATGACTGCTTGTAAATAAGTCCACGAATGCATTATCCTATTCCGTCAAACTGCACGTATCCTCACTTTGAGAGAGCTGTACGGTTTATTTTCACTGTTGGGCTTATATCTCTATCTTGCTTTCCTACTTCAATAATTGAACAATGTTTCCATTTTTGCAACAGAAAACAAAGCTAAGGTAGAAATGCTAGACAGAAAAGACTATAAAATCATGTAGCATTTGGTTCTTTTTAAGAGGCACTTTTGAACTACAGGGAGCAGGTTGCCCTGTAAACGCCAGTTTGCTGGCATGGGGCTAAGCTGCACAGGCAGGAGCAGCATCTTGTATCGGACTCGCTGGAGTCTCTGGGAACAGAGAGCAGCTTTCAGACAAACAAGCCTTCAGATTTGCCTGAGAGCTGCCCAGTATCAGATGGCCTAATGAGACACTGACAGTGCTCAGAGAGAGACCAAGTCGCAACCCTAACCACACAATTAGTGCAACACTAAGCTCACCTGGAACAAAAAAAGGTGGCAAAGCTTCCTCACACAGAAGTGCGCCAGCTACCCCTAACGTTATCTTGGGTTCTCTTACAGCTCTCAGGAAAAGAAAGCTAGGGGAAAAATAAATCCTGCTTGAACTTCTCAAATCCAAAGGTACCTTTAGCCAGAAGGAAAAAAAAAAGGTATATTTTCAAATCCACAGTGTTCATATTCTCTTGCAAGTAATACAAAAACACAGTTCAAGAAGCAAGAAAGCAGATAACCATACATGCTGGGGTTCCCGAGAAGGCTTTGATAAGACATTGATGAGAAAACGTTACACAAAAATGCCTGTTGAGAGAAATGCTCCAAAGCAACAAGCTGAGTCAGCATTCATTCTCATCCTTCAGAAAAATAAACTTCCCCTAAAAAAAGTTTCTATTTTAAATATAGATAAACCATTAGTTACAAGAGGATTTAGATTGGACATTCCCAGCACTGTTGCAAGCAGCCACTCCCTGGCTTGGATTAGTGTCAACAGCCAGGTATCAGTGGAAACAGCTGTTTAGGAGATTATCAAACACATATGTATGTTAATTACAGCTCCTCACAACTAGGGACCCTTTGCACTGAGTTCAGGGTTGTGACAAAACAACCTGGCAAAGCAAGAGAGACAATACAGGATTAAGAAAACAAAGATTTCATGTTCTTTTCATGCTCTAAGCTGCTTCCTCCAACTTTTCAGATCACTGCCCCTTTCACTTTCTACTTGCAGTTAGAAACCGTGTTCACAGAAAGATCTGTTTAATCCAGCTGCTCCTAATCATGTTCTTATAATGCCTCGAATATCATGCTTTTACCCAGCTAACATCCATACGCCCCAGTCATCTTTGCATGATCCATGTATATAAGGCACGTGTCCATGCATGTATGTGTATATACACCCCAAGTGAAGTCTCCAAAGAAGTTTCAGAAACAGTTTTTTTGGTGCACATTCAGTTATTGGATGAAACTGGAATATTTACCTCCAGGAACTGCTAACCCAGGCGGACAAATATACCAGTTCAATATTAAAGTTATCAGCATCCTAATTTGTCTTTTGCTGAGACAAAGCCATTTCTCGACAGGCTCTCCTTCTGCTCCTTTGCTCAGAAGCTGCCAGATTTAAGAGCATCTGTACCTGAAGTTCCTGCTGTACTGAGCAAATGAGCAAGTAGAAAAAAATTA
Source organism: Penelope pileata (assembly GCA_013396635.1). Classification (NCBI taxonomy): domain Eukaryota; kingdom Metazoa; phylum Chordata; class Aves; order Galliformes; family Cracidae; genus Penelope; species Penelope pileata. The sequence goes on from WBMW01001963.1 coordinate 524,825, forward strand.
GAAAGCAAAGTGTAATCCAGAGTAGTAAGGTTCAATTTCCCATTCCAAGCAAAGTAATCACACTTTGTTTTTACTTCAGTCTATCAACAAGTATTTAAATGGAAAACTCCTTGTTTCTTAACGTACAGCACCAGAAATGAGAGCAGGATCTTCCAGCATCAAGCACAGAGTTGTTTCACATCCCCATTAACCACCTGGACAAGAGGGCAGAGCGCACGTTCCATACAGTCTGGGGTGAGGGGGGGGCTGCTCAGAGGGCACCACGCACAGGGACCTGGGCCAAGCAGGAGAGGAGGCTGACAGGAACCTCCCCGAGCCCAACAAGGAGAAGAACAGAGCCCTGCCCCGTGGGAGGAACAGCCCCAGCTCCAGGACACCTGGGGGCACCCAGCTGGGAAACAGGCCTGGGGTCCTGGTGGGCACCAGGGTGAAGATCTGTCAGCTGCTAAGAAAGCGGGAGGGATTCTTGGCTGCACCGGGCAAGCACTGCCAGCAGGTCAGTTATCTTCCCAATGTGCTCATCACTGGCGAGGCCACACCTGGGGTCCTGTGCCCAGTTCTTGCCCCCTCAGCACAAGAGGGACCTGGGCATGCTGGAGAGAGTCCAACTGAGGGCCAGCATGGTGCTGACAGGCCTGGAGCACCTCTGCTGCGAGGAGAGGCTGGGAGAGCTGGGGCTGCTCAGCCTGCAGAAGGAGGGCATCTCATTCATGGCCACAGATCCCTGCAGGGAGGACGGAGCCAGGCTCTGCTCAGTGGTGCCCAGTGCCAGGACCAGAGGCACTGGGCACAAACTGGAACACAGCAGGATCCCTCTGAACACCAGGCAGCACCGCCACGGTGACAGAGCTCTGGCACAGGTACGCGGAGAGGTGGTGGGGTCTCTTCCTTGGAGATGTTCAGAAGCCAAAGGACGTGGGCCTGGGCACCCTGCTCTGGGGCCCTGCGGGAGCGGGGTCAGGCCTGAGGGACCCAGAGGTCTCACCATCCTCAGCCATCCTGTGACAGGACAGGTCCTATTTTATTCTTACTGGATAGCAATATTACTGATTAATTGTTATCAGCTTTTAGTTCAGTAATATTTTGCTAACGATTTTAATAATTTGAACTGCAAATTGAATTTCTGTATGCCATTCTCTCCCACACCCTTGCTGCCTGCAGCAGACGTGGCTTCCCCCAGAAGCGTCTGTCAGCCTCTCCCTCTGCCACCACAAATACCCTTTCAAAGCCAACCAGCTCTCAATCATTCGAGGGTGAATATATCTGAGGATATACAAAGAATTCATAGAGCTTGGTCAGGATCTCAGGTGACACCTAGCTACAGCCAGCTAGGAACACTGCAAGACAAGCACCTGGGCCTGCCCTTCAGCCAAGAGAAACACTGGGAAATGCAGCCAGCTCCAGGAGCAAACGAGGCACACCTGACATGAAGCTGAAGGCAGAAGTAAGAGCAGGTGGACAAAAAGCACAGAGGAGATAGGTGAAACAGTGCAGGAGTGGGAGTTGCTACAAAAACCCCGAAGAGGAAGGTCAGCCACTGTGGTGCAATCGCAGAAGCAAGATCGCTTCAGACAGATTTCTAGTGATCCCAGGTAGAGTATTAAATGGCTTAATGGTTGTAAGCAAAAGATTTCAACTTACACAATAGTCATCTCCCACCAAGACGAGGAACAGCAAGATCCCATGCAAGAGACCCTTTCCCCTTGGTGGCTGGCTCTTAAATAAGCCCAGGGCAGTCCCACCCTGGGTCCACCCCTCCTGGTGACATGGAGGGGGGTACAGGTGTTCCCTAGGCCAGCCACCGCCCTTCACCAGGTGCTCAATCACTAATTCAGGCCATGACCTCGTGTTTTCCTTACAGTCACAAAAGACAGTGAATGAGAAACCTGACTACCAGGGATAAAGAAATCTGAGTTGAGAGAACAGAGTGGAAGAAACAGCACAACAGAACTTGACCAACTTTGTATGGTTTATCCAAAAACTTTATCATTAACGAAGTGCAATAATCAATAACTGAAACTTGCCTGCCTATATAGTTACTTGGTACTGAAACCTCAGCAAGCTGCGAGTAGAACAGTGAACAAAAGCCTGAATACCCCAAAAGAAAACCGTTTCCAAACAGCAGAACAGGGCTGTTCTCCTGGGGAGTACAAGCTCCTCAGCCAAAACTTCTGCTGCCCTGCTCTCTCCACTGCAACACAAATGCTGCAGCCTGACAGACAGCCTGCTGAAATGGCTCTGAGACCAAGGAAAACAGCTGAAATTTCCCACCTGTATCTGTACATCGTTTCTTTAAGCCTGCCTTAGAAAGTTAAACAAAGTTTTAAAGCCAACACTATCATTGTGTAACAAACAGTGAAAATTAAAAGTAATTACCGGCACTGCAATAGTCCACATGTCCAGAATACGGATCAGGAAATTCAGCACAAAAAAGCACCCTAAGGAAAGAACTCACTCAGCTTTCCCAGGCAGAAAGTAGGAGATAAGAATGCCACCCGGCAACGGCAGTGTAACAAAGTTACTGTTCAACACCAGTGTCACCAATTTCCTTCCATTAGACAAGCACAACTGATACATGTGCGAGCTACAGATACTGCTCTACATCCTTTCAGTAACTTCTCTCTAATTTACAGAATGCCAGGCAAAATAGCCATCTCTGAAAAAATGTACACTGTATTTAACTTGTCTATCAAGAAATCTGTAAGCACATCTAAATGTAAAACTTCTAAAAAAAAAAAAAAAATCAGACCAAGTACAATATGATGGTATCATCAAACTTCACAAAAGAAGGAAAGGCATTCCAAAAAGTTCTCCTTCCTTTCATGCTTTGGAAGAACATGCATCTCTGCCCTGGTGGCCGGCGGTGGATGCTTCCATGCCTTTCTCATTCCTGAAACATTCAGGTTATTTCTGAGAAACCTCTTCCAAATCTCACCACCCAGTCTTTTTCCTTACCTGGAAATCTTTCTTCTTCCCAACAGGAATTTGGAAGAATGTATTTGTTATGCATGCTACTTTTGCCATCTTTAGCAAAACGTTCCAGGTTTTAGGAAATGATATCGCAGACACACACAACTTATTTTACTCTCTGCTACACAGGAGCAGAGCAAGCCATCCTGGCTAAGGGCTGAGAAGGAGAGACGGCTAGACACACAGGCCTCTTCTGAAAGCATAAAATCACCGTGCAGGTGGTTAGATAGAAAAAGGATTCTTTATTTTGGCCAGTCACGTCATCTTAAGTAAATGATGTTCCCAATATTCTAAATTATTGGTATTAGGCTTTCTGAAAATCTTCCTTCCTTCACAGCGGACATAAACCTGAGCAGACTAGCTCTGAATCCATATTTTTGCATCTGCCCTGTTTCATTTGCTGAAGCAGATGCACTTGTATTCCATAAATATTAGAAACTCACACTGCTAGAAACGCTGCAAAAACAGGACAAGCAGCAGCTTCCACGTTTTCCTGGAGATACACCTGAAATCTGCTTCAAGCAGTTTGCATGTTTGCCAGTGAGTTACTCTGTCAGCAGATGTAGTTTTGTTTCTGCTCCATGCAGATCTCAGACTTTTCTGAAGATTAATCATGTTTCCTTCCTAGTACAGAAGGAAATTCCACTGTGAAAACAGAGGAAAAAATAAGAAAAAAGGATGCCAATTTACAGATCTAGTGAAGAATATTAATTTGATCAATTCCTTGAACTGCCTTGTGCTTCTATTTCCTTTTTAATTGAGAAAACATTTAATCAGATTTACAACACAAGATTGCCTTAAGTCTGAAAATTGTGTGAGTGAGGCACTCCAGAATCTCAATGTCATCAGCACTTCATTTCTTTTTAACAGTATTTTTAGAGACCATAAATTATCTGAAGCAGATAAATTGTTTCACCAAGAGAAAGAGCTGGACAAATTCAGTGCAGAAAGCAAGCTGTGCGGAGGGAAGGACTGCCCACACAGGGACCTGGGCAGGCTCAAGATGACCCTGCCAGCCCACGCAGCTCTACAAAGCCAGGTGAGAGATGCTGCTGCTGGGGCAGGGCAATCCCGAACGCGAACACAGGAGGAGTGGAGGACAGATAGAGAGCAGCTCTCAGAAGAAAGACCTGGGGGTGCTGGCGGGCAAAAAAACAAACATGAGGCAACCATGTGCACCTGTAGCCCAGAAAGTCAAATATAGTCCTGGGTTGCACTGCAAGCAGCGTGGCCAGCAGGGCGAGGAAGGTGATTGCTCCCCTCTATCCTGCTGCCATGAGAGCCCACCTGCAGTGCTGCATCCAGCTCTGGGGTCCCAGCATGAGGACAGGGAGCTGCTGGAGAGAGGCCAGAGGAGGCCACGAGGATGCTCACATGGCTGCAGCACCCCTCCCATGGAGACAAGCTGAGAGCTGGAGCTAGGAAAGACACAGCTTTGGAGAAACCAACCTCATGGAGGCCTTCCAATACCCAACGGGGGCTTCAGGAAAGGTGGGGAGAGACTCCTCATCAGGGAGTGCAGCGACAGGACGGGGGTAACAGTTTTAAACTATCCCCGGAGGCATCCACAGCCAGGCTGGATGGGGCTCCGGGCACCTCTGGCAGAGGATGGAACTGGAGGAGCTACAAAGTTCCTTCCAACCTGAGCCACCTCCTGACTCTATGACATATGAATCCACAGTTCCATGCCCAGGTGCTGTCTTTCCCATTGGTTATGAAGTGAGATAATGGCTATCTTCAGCAAGAATACAAAATAAGTTAAAAATACATTTTCATCTTCTAACACACCATGACCTGTCTCGACTTCCAGCTCCTTAACAGAACACCACTATTTTTGATTAAAAAAAAAAAAATACAGCATTTACTGTAGTGAGAAAGCAAGTCTGCATTGGTCAATAACACGCAGCAATAAAGTACAGATTTGCCTAACTTAGCCCTGTGGCAATGCAGCAACATTATTTCGTCAAAATAGTGACAAAAATCTTATAGTAACAGGAGAAAAACTTGGGTAAGATTCCTGTCCTTTGAGTTTTTTTTCAATCTCAGCCCAATTTTGAATTAAGGCACCGCAATTTTAGGTAGTTTTCTACATTTTCATGTGCAAATCCAACAAAATTTTCTAGAAGCCACACAGATGCCAGTGTCATGAGCTTCAACCTACGACAAGTGTGGCCATTCTTACACCTGAGAACACACTCTAATTACCCACGGGTACCAGAGAGCTCTAAAATACAAATCACAAAACTGAAGACAAAAATACTTCACATTATACAATACTCCTTTTAAGCAACATTTTCTCAAGAGTTATCCAGAGCTCTACTGCCTTTAAACGTACTCCTAAAATACATCAGCGCTCGTTCACCACTGCATTTTATTTGTAAAAATAACTTTCCTAAAATGGGGTTTAAACTGAACATGTTAAGTGAGGGGGAAGGATCTGTCAACTTTCTGAATGATAAAAATATAATCTCCTACACCTTCCCAAAAAAAAAAACCAAAAAACAAAACAAAAGCCACCACAGAAGTCGATCAAGTTACCATTGGGCAAGTCAAAATAACTCCACCCAAGAGGCACAACAACCTCTTCCCATCTGGAGAGGCATGAAAGAGTTCTGCTTCATACACTGCCCTGAACAGACAGGTTTTATTTTCCCTTTCATTTCAGCTCTGTGCTCTCACATTCCCAGTTTCACCATTAAGTTTAAGCCTTTGTATTTCTAACACAGCCCAAACACACACACACAAATAGTACAGAATCTGAAAGGATAGAGCACATAACATTTTTAACATGTCATTCAAGAAAACTTTTCACTGCACAGTGAGCAAGACATGGAAAAAATGTGATTATTTTGATGCAGGTTTTGATTCAAACCGTTTATTCTCTGCAGGAGGAGCAGCAGCTTCAATATTCAATTGACAGAAGAAGCCCCACACCTTTCAGATTTCACACAAAAACACTAAGCCTGGGACCCTTTGGAATATTAGAGAAAGCATGCAGGCAGACAAGCTGAAACGATGACATCCAAAAGCCCAAGGGAGAACAGGCTATGAGGAAAAGAACTTCCTGGTCAGGCTGAAAGCATTCCCCAGGCTTTGTAACCTGAGAATCCTGAAGAGCTGAGTGCTCAGGTGCACACAAGTTGCAAACACATTTAACGCTTTCTTCAAAGTTTGTTTCTCTACTGATAACTAACATCTCTAACATAGCTCACTTTATGCTCAAACTAAACCCTCGATTCACTCCAGAACAGACATATTTACAGAAAAGTGCTTAAATACATCATTAACAATCAAAATACTTCTTTTGCAGGACTCAAGAGACGAGCTGCTTTCCTAAGTCAAGCCTCCCAGAACAACTTCCTCTCGGCACCCCCCAAAGGGACTCATGCAGCAAGTTTCTTGTTATGCACTTAAACCTCTGCCATACCGCACTAAACCTCAGCAGATGCACAGGGTCTGCTACTCCGATGTCAGTGTTGCTGTTTTGATAATTTTGTCCTAAGTTGAAGAGTACTTGCAGTATTTTAATCAGTTTCTAATAGCAAAACAACATTCTTCCTCTCTCAACTAGCAATTCCTTCCTTTACCTTGACACCTGCTCAGCACCTGACAAGAGCTGCATTTTGCTGATAACCCAGACTTTTCTGCCTGGCAGTCACCACCACAGCAGCGCCTCGCTGCCAGACACACCGCCCAGCTCTGCTTCAAAGCTGCCATCTGCCAGGAAACAAGACCCGACTAACTTTTAAATCGCATCCCATAGGATGACAAATGCTGAAAGCAGCAAAGGAAATCATTTAAAAGCAAAGAAAAGGCCTCTCCTGCTTGCAAATCCTAAATATCAAGGTGTCATTCCTCAGCTACATCTCGTATCAGGACTTGCTGTACTAACACTAATCCTAGTGAGAAGCAAAGAAAAACTACAGCTGCATCTGCTCAGGATACTCTCTCTAATCTCACCCAACACGCAGTTCACCTTGTTCCTAACAGGAAGGTACTGCTGGCACACCTCCAGCTCGGCACTGCCTGGATGTCCCAGGCCCCATCAGTAAGGCTGCTACCAGCACACACTGCAGCCTGCCCAAAGCTCGAGGCCAGGCCCCAGGCACACAGCCCCGTGTCTCCGTGCACACCTTCACGTGGTTTCCGCTGACCCATTCCTACAGTGCACTGAGGTCCTTCTCAACCCAAGGGTTTAGGAATGCAAGCTCCCAAGTCACCAGGTTATCATCTTCTTGTCTCATGTCAGACTGATCTGGAAGTGTACTGGATTCTAGAGACAAATTATGGCTGAGGTACCATGTGGAAGAAATAGCTATTTTGTTTCCATTTGTCTACAGTCAGCTCTGGGCAAGAGACAACTTAGTTAAAGACCCAAGCCCTCCTTTTACAAAACAAATCAACAGCAAAAAGAAAGGAAAAAACTAATGGCAAGAAATCTTATACAGAGTCTTCAGAGAACTTTATGATCAGAGGGAAAAAGGACCAGAAGGACTATAGCAGTTTATGGGGCAAAGCTTCATTAGGGAAACACAGCAACTGGCATCTGATTCAGAAACAACCTACTGAGACTCTGAAGAAGTCCATGCAACCTGACGACAGCTTGATTCTGTTCACACTGGGAAACAGAGACATGCAATTGCAATGTACTCAGGTTGAGTACCAGACTCCCTCAGAATTGCAGTACTGAAAACATCCAAGCTTTTTCAGTAAGACTTAGGAACGACCAAGTTGATACAAATACTCACCTTTCACAGCCTTACTCCACTGAATGCTTAGAAAACATACCTGTAATTCTTACAGCTTTTCCATAAAAGCAAACATTGAAAGCAAAGAAAAAGCATTGCAAAAATCCACTACGAGACCTAAAGAAAGGTCTCTTTTCCTTAGTTTCACTTCTAACAAAGCAGTGCTGGTTGCCACACCAGTTTCTCAACCCAACAAAAATAGAAGAACAGCGTATTGCATTCCCATGACTAACAAACTGGAGTCCCGAGGGGGCAGCAGGAGGGAGTAAAGCAGTGCTATGGTTTGTGATCACATGGAAAAGGTGCCTTTACATGGGAAGCAAGGACTGTAGGAAGCCTAATAAACAACCAGAAGCAAAAATGAGATTTTTCCAGTATTTGACAACTCTAAGATTCTTTTCTACTTCTCCAAGAAGATTTTGTATTCAATGGTACGTTTTAACGCAGAACCCCATTCCCCAGCGCCATCCCCAGCCCAGCCAACACGCCCCGAGCAGAGGCTTTGTGCAGCACGGCGCCGGGAGCCACAGCCCCAGCTTCTCGACATGGGGAGGCCAGCCACAGACTCTGAGGAGATAAGATACTCAGCACTGCTACAGCCACATGACAGAATAAATGACCTGTAACACACTGACTCACAGCATTGTTCTAGCAATATTTAAGGAGATATTCTTCCAAAGTTGTTTTTTTTCCTCTCTTTTTTTTTTNTGTAGCAGATGCACACATCCAAGATGGAGATTTGCTTGCTGTCCCTCCCCAAGCAAAGCCTGAAGTTTAGGAGCAGTTAAGTCAGCAGCTATGTTTACAGGAAAGGGTGCAAATCCCTACAGTTGCCATACCCCAGCACCTACTGAAGAGATGCACCAGACTTGGAGAGAGCAGCTCAAACTGCTCAAACCAAATCACACAATGCTGCTAAAAAAGCTCTTATGGACTCTGCTGCAGAAACCCAAACCCCACACTGTGCTGCAGGGCTGTTGGCTGACTGGTGAGCCAGAGTGGTTTTAGAAAAGCAACACAAAAACACACAAAACTCAATCAACAGCACACACCCCAAATAATTATGGAGACTGAAAGAAAACATTTCTGAACTACTACAACCAGACTGTGGCATTTTTTATGTGAATGGAAACAGAAGCCAGGAGTGCTGTTTCTCATTATCTGCTTCAGTGAGGAGTGAAGCCAAGCACACATGTAAATGCAGCTTCTGCCTCAGCTTGCTGGAGAAGATTAATGGGTAACCCCTGCTTGCTGCTGCTTGGGCTAGAAGGTATCTATTGAGGAACAAGCTTACAACAGTAAAAAGCCTAAAATAACTGTGATTTTATGTTCTGTGTTTGAAGGCCTACACCATATTACTCGAGCAGCTCTAGAAGTCTGGTTTGAAACAAGTCTATTTCACAACACAGCCAATATATTCTCCTAGATAAAGGAGCATTAAACAGTAGAACACTTTCTGCACTGATGGAAGATGTATTTACCACGTGCTTGCAACAGTGATCCCCCACATAACTAATTCCAGGTTTTTAAAACACTCCATTTGTTTTTTCCCCCCACTTGACATTTTTGGGATGATGTGATCCTTGCACACAGTGATCTAAGTCTCTCAGGTCACTCATTTTCTAAACTCACTTTTTCTCAAAGAAAGACAAGCAGACTACAATCTTCAAAGATGAATTTGGCAGGACTCTGGCAGCACCGGAAAAATCAGCTATGTACAACTGCTGACTTTCGTACTTCCTTGAGACATTTCATCTTGCTGACTCAGCACCAGAAGAGCCAGGCCTGGCTCACAGGGCTGCATTACAATCACTAAGGGAAGAGAATTGCATTGTTTTTACTAAACACTAAGTTCAGAAATCAGAGCTACGTTAACAAACAAATTAGAAATGCACTTGCCTTTAACTGAAACTACACTGCCATCCCTTCTTCCTGGAAGAAGTTTTGTGGCCTTTCCTCCTTAATTAGGAGACATACAAATGCCTGTGTATGATCACAGGCTGCATACAATTGTATGTGCTCTGCTCAACAACCACACTTAAACTCCTCTAGGAAACAGTCTTTGCATTTACCATTCAGTGCTGTTCAAGAGAAGTGCAAACATTCATCTTCTCTAACAACATAGTTTTCAGGAAAGAGAATTCAAAGCCACCAGCACCAATTCTGAACCAAGTCTTTCACAGTGCAAGGGCTGCAGCACCAGACCTTTCCCCAGTTGCAGGGCCAAGCAAGCTCCCCATCAGAACGGGGACTCAGCAGAAGGGGCCGTCACCAGAGCTTCAGCTCCGAGAACGACGCTCTCCAAAGGCTGACAATCCCTTGGCACTTCCCTTCTACCTCGTGTCATCTGTCTTGAGACCATCAGCAAGCTCTCCTGGTGGAAGCAGCACTGCACTCAACTCCTCGGGCCAATATTTCAGCTCAGTGCACAGAAAGCTTGGCAGCAATACCGCTCAAGGCTCTACAAGAGATATTATTAGAAAAGCTTATTTATTAGCCTTAGATTTGCTAAGAGAAAAACATTTGTATCCACCAGAAGAAAGAGATTGCAAAACACCTTGATGACTGACTCAAGCATGAGTTTAACTCCCAACCCTATAATTTAGGAACTACACAAACATTCAGGAACAAGCATGTGACATTGACACCTAAACAGCCTGCAGTCCTCCTACTTGAGATTTGGTCAGTCTTGTGTTTTCTCTTGTGTTTGTGATTTTTCTTGTGTTATAAGATGGACATAGCCTCTGCAGAGAGGTGCAAGTTGGCTGACAAAGATGTCCCAACAGAAAGAAAGGCATTTTCCAAGTCAGCTGGTGGTTGTGGTTGGGGGAAGGGGGACAATGCTGGGAAGGGCAGCCCTGACCGCACCATTCCAACACTGCTCTGTGAGCTTCAGCGCTGCAGGAAGAGCCCAGAGGACTGCTGAGATCAAGTTCCATTGTGCTTTGAACCTGACCTAAAACTGCTGACAGCAAACAAAGTCCCGCCTTGCCCACGACTGTCCGCTCGTGTCCTGTATTGCCCCTCCATTAAGGCACTGTGTGACCAGGCTGGCTGCCCACCAGAACTACTGTGTTAGGAGACCTTTTCTGCTAACAGGAGCCAAAACCCAGAGCAGCTTCCCAGCTAAGGAGTTCCAGGAATACCACCACCGAGAGAGAAAACAAATGACCAGCAGCAGGGAGGTTACCACGGCAGGCTGCAATGCCAGTTCAGAGAACAGCAAACCCCCGCTGGGCAGATGACAGGGCAGAGCCGTGCCACCACGCAGCCCTGGGGCCTCTCCTCCAGCCCTTGCATCAGCTGGAGCCACAGCATTTCACATCCAACTCAACACAGGGCTCCTGCCAGACACAGGTCTGTTGACAAATGCTCACACACCCACAGCAGAATTGCAATCACTGAGATGCCCAGCTTCGTAACAAATGCCAAAACCAAACACAGAATGCTACAGAACTACTGTTAGCCAGTTTCTGGCACCCCTTTAAAAAGGGAGGCATTAATATTTGCTTTTATATCATGTTTCTTTTGGAATAGGGGAAATGATTTAAAAGAAACCTCAAATATTTCAACCAAAGAAGCACGGATTCATCCAAGTACCCGTGCGGCCACCCTGGAGCACAGAAGCAGCCCCAGTGGGAAGAGCTGCCTCCTTTCAGCACACCCACACTGGCAGCTGCCAACCCACTGGGGCTTCTGCTGCCCGCTGTTAACTCAGGGGCAGCTGCTTTCAGATGAAGTTACAGGGGAGCGACTCCACGCAACCTGAAATCCAATTTTCATGACTAACTGCTTTGAATTAAAACCTGGTACTAAATAGACATGGGATTTATTTTCAAAGCAGTCGATACAGCCGCCGCATTAAGTAAGAAAAACGGCGCACGCTGCTCCTCAGGACACAGGTACAGCCCCTCGGCGCAGCACCAAAGCCGCTGCCGAGATGGACAGCTCCCACCAGCACTTCTCCCCACCACCTCCCCGATTCCACAACCAATGTTTGTAAGGGGCAGGCCAAAGCACAACAGACAGATTAAAAAAAGACACCAGGAAAGCCTTCCCTCTGCTCAGAGCAAGGCCAGCCCTGCACGGCCGCTGGGACATCATGTGAGCTCAGGAACCAAGAGAAGAGAGGCAGAAGAAAATTGGTTTTAATTATTTTTAAATTAAATGTGATTTGTTTGAAATACCTAACGATTCTAGGCGACACCAAATTCACAGCTCCACAGGTGACATTTCCAAAGACCCAACAGTTAATACAAAATAATTTTTCGTTAGGAACCAGTACATTTAATTACAGCAGAGATTAATTCACAGCAACAAGCTCACAACATTGTTCTTCAGATCAAGATAAGCTCACTAATTAAAGGTGAGCAGCAAATGAGAAGCATGTAGATTTAGAAGTGGTATGAGAAAATATGTTGAAATGAAAAGTGAAGAGAAAGTTGCAATTCTTTGATAGAAAAGACATACCAAGGTTGCTTGCTGCAGTATGCAAATGCACAGAGGAAGAGATTATTTCATTTATGACTGAAGAACAAGAAAAATCACTTATTTTTTCTATGCTACACACGTGTGAACACTTCCATCTCACTTCCTGAAACAACCCTTGAGTATAAAAAGTTTTATCAAGGTTATTCAACAGTGAAGTTTAACACTGCAGAGTAAGTCTTCCTTCCCACAGAAGAGAGAAATTGTGATAAAAATAATAGTGAAGTAAAGGCCTAGAACAGAGCTCTACCAATTCCTGAAGAGATTTCTTTGCAACTTACTCGATAGCATTCACCATTACTGCTGTGGGACTATCCTATATTACAGATGTTGGCACTTACTCTTCCTGATCAGCAAGACCTATTTATGAACATGTGATTTTCATTTAGTGTTTTAGTGAAAACCAAGTATGCAGCTTACTGCATAAAGAAGGATCTGTGTGGAGATCATGGCCATTCTTGCTACACAGAATCATACTTCTTTCTTTTTATAATTTGGTGCAGAGCAGCATTATAAGACAGAGAGTAACACTACCAAGCAGCTCACTTTCAAGGTGTAAAATGATTTGGCCTCCAGCATCCCTCCATATTCAGAGAATGCATCACAAGTAACAGCTGTGATCACTCCAGAGCAAATAACAAGGGACTGTACCAAAAAATATAATAGCTTAATCCAGTAACATCAAGCTTTGTAGATTTAAACTCATACATCCAGTCTTGCGCTTCAAGCATTCAGAAGTACTACTGTCTGGGTTCAGTGGTTAGTTTTTGATTTTTGTGTTACAGATTCTTTTTCTTTTCTTTAAGCCAAATCCCCTTAAGACAATAGAAAGAAACTTAAAAACTTTAAAAAAAAACAAAAAAAAAACACAACAAACCATCACCAGCAAACAATGAAGGGCTGGAACGCTCGGCTACTTTTCTAATCACAGCCTCCACAAAAACACGGGCTTCTACTACACTGTAGCACACTGAGTCCTTACCTTTTCCCACTATAAATTTTAGCTTTTATTACCCTACCTCAGACTGAAAAGCAATTTTCCCCAGTACTTCACACCACGGTGCACGCACTTTCTGTACCAAAGGTGTTGCTGCACAAGAGAGACTAGCTTGCTTTCTTTGCTGGTAAATACACACTTCCTAGCAGGTTTGGGATGACTGGTACACCCAGCCAGAAGGGAGAGCAGGTTCAACCAGAAATGCCATTCCAGCAGACGCCGAGCTGCTTTTAAAGACTAGGGAGCAAGAATGGATTGCTGAAAGTTTCAGACCATTCTGAAAATCTGGGATCGTGCATTCTCAAAACTGAAGTGAGGAATAAACTACAAACAACCAAGAACTGTTTAGCTAGGAAAGTCCACAGGTCTGCTCTTACTTCCAGAGATTCTCTACGAGGGGAGAACTAAAGTTATATTCAGGTTTTAATCTTTCGGAAGACCTTCACCATCTCTTCACCCAACAATCAAGCTGTAGCAATATTCAGTTTAACTGAGGTTAAGTTGTCAAGGAATTTTTTTCCATTAATGATACCAGCAAAAATGGCACATCTGTATTTTCACTTAGCATTTTCAGCAACAAAATGACACGGTAACAGGAAGGAAAACACTACAGATCAAGAACAAATTTCACAAAATTCACAGACACACTACAGTTAAAGTTCTCAGCTTGTTTTTACAACATTCCTGCACAGAGATATTACTCTAGCTTATATTTTAGGAAGTTAGTCATATCTGCATCAGGCTGGAATTATTTTTGTTTTCAGTTTTAATGAACAAACCACAGAAATTCCCTTGATATCAATGCTGGAGCTAGCAGCTGCAAAAAGTGAAACATTTTGCATGGAACTATCTCGATTAAAAAGTTAAACCATACTTTTTTGTGTCCCCATACAATCAAGTTTTCTGCACTGTACTTTTCACGTCACTCAGATGACTGCAGCATCAGCCAGGGAACAGAACCAAAGCTCTCATCCCCTGCTCTGATCAAGGCTTTTTTTTGCTGCAGCAAACTGTCTCAACCTCAGTTTACAATCACCATGTCATTACTTCCTCTGCTCAACACAGGACTTTCTAATGTTTCAAGCAGAGTAATGCCTACTGCTGCTTTCTGGCTGCCATTCTTTTACAGCTTGGAAGAGCGAGTGTCCACTGAAGGACCAACTCGAGGTAACACCGACAAACTTCAAATGTCAGGCACTATAAGCAGTTATAAGGTTTTAGCAGCTCTAGAGTTTCTTATTAGATTAAATGACATTTAGATACTGGCACTGCCCAGAGCTGCGGGTGCCCCATCCCTGGAGGTGCCCGAGGCCATGGATGGGCCCTGGGCAGCTGAGCTGGGGGCACCCAGCCCATGGCAGGGGTGGGGCTGGGGGCTGTTAGGGCCCTTCCACCCTGAGCCATCCTGTGATTCTGTGATCAATGTGCACTTATCACTTCTCATTCTCACCTATTATCAGCAAACGTTCTCTGCTGCTCAAAGAGATTTTTCACACCCTCCCAATTTCTCAGAAGTGAGGCTCAATCTGGTAATTCCATCGGCTTCTGAAGCAGATGGAGGCAGGTCAAGGCAAGCCCAGCTTCTGAGCTGTGCAGCAGTTGGGCAGAGAACTCCAAACATGCTAACAGCAAAGCAGTCAAAGACATGCCACGCTGTTCTAACTGTGCTGAGGCTGTTAAAGGAAATGTCTTTTAACCACAGTTTCACAGCTGCCCATTAGAGACAACAGCACAGTGGAACAAGGCATTAAGAAGCAGACTTGAAGTTAATGTTTTATGATCAATACACAGTTTAGTATAACTTTAATAAAGTGATATCAAAGATGATGCCAGAGTGCTTTAACAAAACGTTCAGAATTAAAAGCCAGTCCTGCTGACAATTCTAGAGGAAGAAACCCCAAGCACTGTGACACAGTGCTGTTTGCACACTGTAAGCTCTGAGAAGCACAGCCCTGGCCATGCCTTTCTCAGAGGAGTAACAGTTTCTGAGTTTGGAGAAGTGCTAGAGGAGAAACACCTGTTGCAAGGAGGAGGGTGAGGGCCTAAAGCCCGCAGATAGATTCCTCCCCACCACCCACCGGCTGCATCGAGGATGTAAGGAGGCGCAGAACCAGAACGCACCGAGCTACTTACCTCCAGCAGCGTCTGTCAGACAGACTGACACGCTCCAGTGAGCACTGCTACTGCAAAGCACCGTACTGCAAGGCGTACAAGCATCTCATCATAAAGAAGCAGCTAACAGTCAGCAGGGAAGAATCAATGTCCACTTTCAAGAAGTTTAATGAGCTGCCTTCAGTGGAAAATATATTTACTCTTTCCTAACTGTAACAGCTCACGCAGTTTTCCTGCTCAACGTTGTGACCTCGG
>WBMW01001963.1:540447-562919 GCA_013396635.1 Penelope pileata
CAGCCCGCCCGCACTCACTGTCCAGCCGGCGTCCTGCCACGCGGCCCCGCGGCCTGCCGCCCCGCCGCTCTCCTCGTCTCCCGGCCCCGGAAGCCGCCACCGCCTCACGAGCCCCGGCCACGGCCCGCCGCCATCTTCCTGCCCCCGCCAGCGCCAGGGGCGGCGCACGCGCACGACGTCACCACGCTCTGCTGCGCCGGAGGCGGTTCCAGCGCGCGCGGTACTGCTTCCGCGAGCCCCGAGCTGTCTGCGCATGCGCTGCCGGAAGCACGGCTCCCGTCGGACGCTGCCCCGCGCAGGTGGAGGCGCGAAGCGATGCGCGCATGCGCACAGCGCGAGTGCCGCGTCCCCGAGTCTCGCTCAGGAGCGGCCGCTGCTGGGGTCGAAAGACAGCGCCCATAACTTCGTGTTCGTAATTCTCGATTCCATGCTCGCCCTCCAGAACCTCGAGTGTACTCACAGGTAGCACTGCCTTCCAGCCACAATCGCTGCTTCCTGTTACCAAAAGCGTCGGTAAATTACCGTGGGTTTTTCCTTTCTGACTAACGCGAGCTCTCACTAAGGACGGGGAGCCTGTGTTTGTCTGAGAACGTCTTAAAGCTGCACGAGCAGAACCGTGCTACTGCGTGTTCTCTCTGTTCTGCTTTAGTCAGAATTGCTCTGATCCAGTGAAAGTCACGGTGGTTAATTTGGTGCATTGGCTGCTCCTGAGGGAGAGAACGATCCCATTTCTCTCCCTTCCACTTCAGAGAAACTCCAGTTCTGCACCACAAGCAGCGACCCGACACACCCATCCTGGTGCCTGTCCCAGCTGTTCTTTCCTGAAAATATTTCCTTCCTTCTTGCAGGTAAATCTGTTTATGGAAAAGGTGTTCATGAATAAAATCAGAATGTGCACCTAATGTTTACAAAACACGGGGCCTTAATTAGAAATGTATTTATTTTACACTAAGCAATAATACAAAATTAATGGGCTTGTAAAAATCCACCACTCCGATCAAACAGCTTAAAAGACAACATAAGTTGATTCGGCACTGTTAAACCTTCCAGGACCCAAGCTTCCACGAGTCAAGAACAAGCGTCTGCACCTCCTTCTGAAGTTCACAAAAAAAATAAAAAAAGACATCTGCATTTCTGCTAAAAACAGAAACATGTAGAGAATTCCCAAACCAGGGAGAGAGGGATCTGGAAGGAACAAATACTTGGGACACTGAGAAAAGCCTTCAGGTTCTTGTGCCCTTGCAGTGCAGGTGCGTTATCGAACGCTGACACGGAGCAAACCAGGAGGACTGCATGGGTCTGCAGCACACCTGTGTGTGACAGCACTGGAGTGCCCACAGCTCCACTACTCAGCCCAGGAGCTGGGCTGGTACAGAGCGCTGAGAAACCAAAGTTCTCCAATTTTTCTGTTCGTATGGAGGGGCCAAGGGTCATCCTTAGTACTGGAAGCTGCGTTTAGTCTGAATGTCGTCAAGAATCTGCTGCAATTCCTCATCTTCAAATCGGCCCTCCAGGCTGCAAGGTAAGAACAATAAGGGTATGTTAAAGGTTTTAGGAGCGGTCTCCCCACTCCCCTCTGGATTCATTCCAGATATCCACGCAGAGCCTCCTTTTGCTGTGACAGAACTCCATCCTTCCCAGAACTTTCTGCCGAATTATCTCAAATCTTTGTATCAAAAAGGCAGCCCAGATGCAGGCTGAAACAGGCCTCTTGGCCCCATGCTCATAAGCCAGTCCAGACTTGCTATGAAGGATGTGAGGAAACTGCCTCAAGCTGTGCCACGGGAGGTTTAGATTGGACATTAGAAAGAATCTCTTCATGGAAAGGCATTGAAACAGGCTGCCCGGGGAAGTGGTGGTAGCTTTCCATGGAGGTATTCAAGAAAAGCATGGATGTGGCACCTGGGGACATGGTTTAGTGGTGGACTTGGTAGCTAGGTGGATAGTTTGTCTTTTCCAACTTAAAAGATTCTACAAAATCTAAGCATACAAGGAAGAAGCTGTTGTTCAGGTGAGTGTCTCATTCCTCCTCTATGTCAGGCCATGTGGTAAGCAGGACAGGATACTAGAAGAATTCTGCCCCACCTGTGCAGTATCCACCCAAGGGTTCATAGGAGCATTCTGTTGTTTGCTCCAACCGAAGAAAACAGCACAGCTGAGTGGGCTGAGAACCCCAGTTAAAGCCGTTGATTCTTAACCCAGCAAATTTATCTGAAGTGCGTTAGGGATACTTAGATTGCTTCACTGTCAGATCAGTGGGTAAGTGAAGAAAGACTCAAAGTTTTTCCATCAAGAGAAACAGAGCTGGATTGTGGAGAAGGTATCTGTCCATAGCTAGCTTTGAATCACAGGGAAGTTTGGGAGACACAGATGCTCACCTAGGAATCAAAGCTTTGGCTTCCTCAGCTGTCTCAGGACACAAGTTAGCCAAACACGCCAATTCAAACTTATGGAGCTTTTTCTGAAGCAGCAAGCTGTAAGGAAAGACAACTTGGTGAAATTACAAGCAAGACTGAAATATAAAGGGAGCATAAACCAAACCAAACAGATAATAAACAACAAACGTTTCCACTCTGCTTTTGACACTGAATTCAAGGTTTTTTTGAGGAAGAGATATCTGTTACATAATTGAATAGGTAAAAAAAGTCACAACTGTGGGAAGCCCCACTTCTCTCATAATCACACTACCAGTAGTCTAGGAAACTCTTCAGTTTACTGAAATCTGCCGTCACTTAAACAATGAACACAAAGCAGCTCAGCAGGCTCGACTGAGACCAAGTGCAACCCTCCACGAAGAATTATGGTCAAGTTTCTTGCCTGTCCAGAAAGACAAGATGTAGAATTATAGCAGTCCAGGTCAGGGAACACCACTAAGCCCTGCTTTCATAAAACACCAACAGCACGTATCACATTCCCAGTCCTTCCTCTCACCTACGAACACTGGCGATGGTCTCACGGTTCTTGAAGCGGCTGAAGCGCGCTGTGTAGTTCAGCGTTTTCATGAAGACTTCTGAAAGCTCCTGCTCATCTTCTGCGCTCTCGTTCTGCTGCTTACGGTGCTCCAGGAGCATATGCACTTCTGAGTTCAGAAGCGTTTCCGCAGTTTCAAATTCTACATTTGAAACAACAGCATGAAAAGAGGGAAAGAATGGTTTAAAAAGGCCTCTTCTAGAAGTTTTGTGGTTGAGCTTTAGGAAACAGGGACAGGACACCGCGGTTCGTGTCACTGTGCAAGGCCCTTCCCAATGGCTGGGCAGCACTTCAGCTGAAAACGTGATAAAAATTGCACTGTTCTGAGGGACCATCCAACATGTTTGTCTGTTTGACCACACTTTTTACACACTTCTGCTTTACTGCATTTTCCCAGTGTTTTCTTCACCTCTTCTGGCAGAACTTCGGTAACGTATGAGTTGTTTCGTGACAAAAATACAAATACTTAGAAATGCAGACCCATGAGCGGTATCTACAGGGAAGGCCTCCGAGGAGTTCTTAAAGCAAACGTGGGCGCTGCTGAATGTTTTGCAAAAGGCTCAGTGGTAACAGAGCCACTGCAGTCTGGCTTTACCAGAAAACCAGAGGCATCCCAAGGGGCTATTTTATACAGTTCTGGGGTTTATGAGGAGTAACGTTCTGAAAAATTACACAGTTGTTCAAGAGTCCCTAGGTGAAATTCAGGCCGCTGGCCTCCAAAGGGCAGCAACATCCTAACGCCACAAACACAGATTAAATAATAACGGCTCCATCCAAAACAACCAAGAGTCTTTTCGCTGGAACCGGCTGCAAAGAACAACTTTTTATTCCTGTGCCGGCGAGAACCCCACCCCGGGGCTCCCCACACCCGCACCATCCCCTGCTCCCCCCCTTCGCCGCCGCCGCCCCCCTCCGTTCCCTCAGCGCTCCCGCGCGCGGGCTGTGCGCGCGCCGCCCAACGGCCGCCGCCGCTGCCCAGCCCCTGGCCGCGCACCTTTGGGGAAGACGAGCTGAGAGGCGTCCTCCTCCACATCCGCCGCCCGCGGGTCGCTGCCGCCCGCCGCCATCGTCTCACCCGGCAGCGGAAGCTCCGGCGCCCGGAAGCGCGGCCCCGGCGGCCGCCAGGGGGAGTGCCGCTGGCGGGAGGGGTTTGGGCCCAGCGGAGCTGGAGAGGGGGAGGAGGGGAATCGTGGAGGGAAGCGCTCCTCTTTCAGCCAGGAAGCCCAGCGGAGGGGCCCTGCGTCACGCAGTCACGCAGGAAATAGCGGGGAGCACCGAGGCTCTCAGCTCCAGGTGTCTCCGTGCTGCTGCCAGAACACCCGTAGCGGCCTCAGCGGGAGCTGAGAGCCACAGCGCAGGGCTCGGGGACGCCTCCCCGCAGCGTCACACCCAGCGCGGGCTGGGAGGAAGGGCAGCACCAGGGGCACCGGCAGGAAGGGGGCTGCCCTCCGTCAGGCTGCCCAGAAGGGCTCTGCAGACCCCTGAAAGTCACGGGCTGGGGATGGTGGTGCTTCTCCGGACACTGTCATTGGGAGACACAGTGCCAGCGAAATATGGGGAGTACTTTCCCTGGGAGCGCACGTGAAAGTGCCAAAGCAGCTTAAGGCTTACGGTAATCATCTTACCAGACCTCACAGCGTCATCCTGTGCCCTGAAGGAAAGGCAGAAATAGACTGTTGGGGGCTTTAGTGTGGAGCCACTCCTGAGCTGGCAGCCGGGCCCGGCAAAGCGCTCCGTGCCTGCGGGGAGAGGGGCGCGGCGCGAGCGGCGCGGGCGCTGCGGGGCGGGGCCGCGGCGCTGCGGCTCTGCGGACACAGGGCACGGGCGCGGCAGGGAAGCTGGCTGGGAACTGGTGTGCGAAGTGGTACGGGCAGAGAGACCTCCAGGAAGATAGAGTGGAAATATCTCAGGGAACAGCCGGCGATCAGGCAATTTCAATTATGGTTACAAGCAAAAAAGGAAATCCGTGGCAGATTGGTGAGAGAAGCCTTTAAAACCATTCGGAAACCTGGTGGCTTCTCAAATAACCGATCTCCTCAGAACACCGTGGTTCTTGGAGCAGCAGACAGCTTGCAGAGGTTTCAGTTGTGAATTTAACATTGTTTTTCCCTGCAGAGCCGTCCTACTTAAGTACATGAAAACTCAGACAGTTAGGAGACAGCCACGTACTTGTGAGAGTTTAAAGGTACAGCTACAGAGGCTGCGGTGGCAGAGGAGGGTTCGCTGTCCCTGCTGTGTTTGGTCGTGGTCTCAGGAGTCAGACAAATACCAACATTCCTGAGCGGAACCTGATTCTCCCTCCCAGCTATTTCTGTAGAATTTGAAAAATGTACTTAAAAAACACCGTATTATTCAGCCACTGCAGCTAACCAAAGAGAACAGAGCGCCAGACTTATTTCTTTTTATGTTTTAAAAGGCACTGGCTACTTCCTCACTTTGGCTGTTTTAGCATTTGTAAATTAGACTGGGAAATGTGCATGAAAGAAAAAGACACAATAGATTAAAACAAAGTGGATGACGGTAGGAAGTTCTGGGTGTGCTGATTTTCCATATCCTAAAATGATCTGATAAGAACCAACCAACCAAACATTTGAAGAAATCTCATTTATCATGAGCCTGCTGTTGCACGGTGCAGAGCACAGGTATGGAGCACTGCTGGAGATCATAGAATCACAGAATGGTGCAGGTTGGAAGGGACCTTAGAGATCATCTTGTTCCACCCCCCTGCCATGGGCAAGGACACCTCCCACCAGACCAGGTTGCCCAAAGCCCCATCCAGCCTGGCCTTGAACACTTCCAGGGAGGGGGCATCCACGACTTCTCTGGGCAATATCTGGGAGATAGGACAGGATGGTTTGTTAGACCAACGGCAGCAATGTCTTCATCTCCTCTGCTTGAAAACAGACCCAGTAACCACTAAGTGCACAAACATGAATATTCACACGCACACAAAAAGAAAACAAACAAAAACCTTGAGCTAAATATCTGTGTAGTAAAATGTAGGAAAACCTAGTAGTAAAAATGTTCCATTATCAGTGTAACTATTTTCTAATGTCTTTCCTTCCAACTCACCAGCAAAATAAATCTTATCTCCCTTGCAGGTCTCATGTTTTGTTGCAGTAATTATCTAGCTAGTGTGTGTCAAAAATTTGCTTTTAGAAAAAAAAACAAATAGGTTTTAGACTGATTAAGAGTGACAAGATCAGGATGAGACCTTAATCTCTTCTCAGCAAAATTTCTAACATGTGCTAGACCAAAATCCGTGATCAAAATCGGTGCCAAAATAGCCATTGTTGTACAAGATTTACGTGGTTTTTTTTTCAATCTGCGTTCTTAAAATACAAAAACCCAACTTAAGGTTTTCGCATCGTTTCACATTTTGTTTTTTTTACTCCTTTTAAAATTATATATAAAAAAAATATGATGAACATAAAAGCAGTAGTTATATTAATGCGCAATAATAATATGATGACAAACTTTTGAATGCAAAACTTTGGCATGAGCTGTTAGCTTTTTAAATACGTATGTAATGATATCAAAACTGGTTGTTGTATAATGTCTAATTTATGTCAGAATTAATCTGTGAAAATACAGCCTAGCTGACCATAAAAATGGAAAAAAAAATTACTGGTCACGAGTTGGGATACTGATCTTCTTGTAGCATTACACATTTGTTTTACGGAGCGTGTAACAATAGTTTTCTCTGCTGTCAGTGTTTTGGGAGTGATCAGCAAACATTCACAGCTCATCTCTTCCTGGACTGTAAGAAAGAGTTCAGGAATTTTTCTGCCGTGCTGCTCTCCGTGCCATGTAAAATTCGGTTTCAGAACAATACTCCCCATACATATGGGTCAGTGTAATATTAAAATTGAGTCACACGGTCAAGTGTTCTGGCGTTTATTTTTGTCTTAGAGACACAGCGTTTCTCAATCTCAATTAGATGCTTCTTAATGTAAACTTTGTCCAAAAATAAATTTCTGTTTGTGTTTGGAATAAAAATGCTCAAGCATTCTTCATTTGAAAAATCCTGCAGAGATTCCTCCTGACCTTTCTATAATTTGTTTTTAGAAGGAAGTCAGTGCTGAATGACTCATTAACCGTTTCTTTTTTCCAAACAGAAGCAAGACTACAAGGAAGTGTTTTTTGGAGAATTATCCTGATCCTCAGATTTTGAGCCTGGATTGAACCATCTCAGCACGCAGGCTTTTGTACACACCTCCTTCTGCCTGACCTCACCTTCACGGGAAGCTGCTGGGGGCTGCAACACATACAAGAATCTGTGGTGATGATGGAGGACAATGGACAAAGATTTTATGTGACTGATTCAACGCAAAACTGAAAGAAAAATCAGGTAAGGAAAAATATGAGCCAGAAAAAGGTACAAAAATAAACCACTGTGTTCTAGTTAGCAAAGAAGCTGGGAAAATAGAACTGATAGCCTGTCTGGGCACATGACAGCAGTGGATGCTAGCTTTATGGTTGACTCCAGAGCATACAAGGCACCTGTGAATCACGTTAGCTACAAACTCCTTGAGCCATTCCTCATAGCGCGTAAGGGATTTACTGAAAATAAGCTCTTGCACTATCTTAAATCTTCCAAGGAAATCTAATTGCTGAACTGCATTCTTTGGAGGTGACCTTAAGTTAGTAAGTTTCTTGGACATACTTAACTCAAAACTATTCTCCCTCTCAGAGGATTTTTGTTTTTGCTTTTTGGTCTTATACCTGTCCTGCACTGACACCCAGGGCTGCAGTTCCCACAAACCACAAATGTGAAATGCAGGATTTTTAACTACACATCTGCCACAGGTCAGAAGTGAGCAATAGCCTGAAAATGTATAGAAAAAAACATCCAAGTCAGAGATACAGACAACAAAAAGCGTGTGTTTGTGTGTAAAACTAACTGATCCTGTCCCAAAGCAATCATTAAAATAGTTAGTAAGAATCTAGAAATATGCCTTTTTCCTGAAAGTTTTTTTTTTGTTTGTTTTCAAGATCACCTGAGGACCTGTAAAGTACAGATCATCTTTTTTCTTTAGTTCTTTAAAAAACAAACAACGAACAGTTACAGTACTTTAAGCCAAATCTACAAATCCAGGATTTTTAGTATGCTACAGAATTCAACCTGCATACGCTGTATTTCACCATCAGGACAACTAGTGGAGTTGTTATCAAGTTAATGGCATTTCAGAATACAGATTCTTTGCTATATCATTATTAATGAGAAATTTTTCATCTTTGTTTTTAATTTTCCTCCTGTTTCTCCTCGCTTCCTTCTAGCGAGCCTGTCTGCTTTATTTTTATGCTTCCAGACAGCTATCGCTGCAGTTTGGCAACCTCCCTGGTCCTGAACACGTCACAGAATGGAGAGGCTTGGTATTTACACACAGTGTGTTATTCAGCTTTTGAGGTGAGAAGTATTTCATTGTGTCCCACAAATGCTGTGTGGAAACCACATAAAAAGGACAATACAAATCATCTTTTTCCATTATGATTTATTCTCTACAATACTTCATTAGAGGATAGAGTTCAATTATTTACACTCAGAAGTTATTATATAGGTAGGAGGCAACCAAGTGTAATACAAAGAATTGGTCTGACATCTCTGCACTGAAGGTCAAAAGAGGTCTCCTGCTTTATGGAAATAAATTAACCAAAAATAACCCGAAACAAAACAACATGTAGTTTCCAGAATATAAACAGAAAACAGCACTAATAGTTAGTGAAGATTGCAGATGTTTGTTAATGTAGTATGAAAACAAATTATCCTGTGCAAAGGTTAAAATGAACTCTTAGATTTCTTACAGATTTTTTTGTTCTTATAAATTGTAGATATGTGATATTTTGACTGTAAAACCTTCCCAAACTGAAGTGATCTCAGTTGAGATTGACTGTTGAACATCATGGAAAAAAAGTTTAAGAACCTCACAGTGGAAACATTCCAACACTGACAGACTCCAGTGATCAAAGACATTCTCCTGTATTTGCTGTAAAACAAAGACAATTCATACTTGCAGTGAGATTATTTCTCAGCTGTGGTTGTCATGAGAATAAGCCCTTCTAGACCAAAAGGCACTTGCTTCTAAGGATGAGTTAAATCCAGACCAAACCAGGTGACAATTGCTTTGAGAAGGAGTAGTTCTAGCCTGCTGTCCCAGCAAAGTAACCACAGAAAAATTACATCACTGATTTTTGTTGCCTCCATCTTGAGGCAAATCAAAGTACATTTTGTTTCTAGTTCACTTCTTTCATCCTTATGCATAGCTGCCATGTAATGATCTAGAAATGGGATTATTTCCTGAGACCACCTGCCCTTGCCATACGTTTTTCTGAGCTAATTTAACTACTGACACACTTTCCATCTGATTTTATAGCTGGGCCCTTATGGGACTAAAGCTGAGAGGGCCCGTTTCTAACACAGCAGACCAGTGGTTCTGATTTGCTAGCTTCTCTTCTCACTGCAGCAAGACAAGAACACAGTACATATTTAGAGGCTTCTTGTTTTTGTTTTTTTTTTAAACCAGACTGAGCAGGGAAATGGAAGTGGGAGAGGATAAGGCTTCCCCAATCCCAGACCATCTAGCCCACTTCAAGCTTATCCAACCAAGACACTCAATCCTAAAATTCTCTTCTGTAAAAATGACAGCTAACCCTCCCCACCCCACCCCTTAGTCATCCCCTATTCAAATAAAATGAAATCAGGAAAACACTATACACTGTTGAAGACACAGAACAGGGCAAACGTTTGAGAAAGAAACGATAGTTGAAAAGCCTGGCACTGTATGCCTGCATGACCAGTCTCACTGAGCGTGCTCAGGGGTGACGTTTTAGCACCATTTTTTTGCTCTTTTTAAATCTTTAAGAAATCAAATTCTAACATAGAACACTTGAACAGTAATGAGTGTAGCCCTATGTATCATACTGTTTGACAGCTGAAACGTGAATGGTATGTCCAGAGCTGACCCCACCCTCCCTCATCACTCCAGGGCACCTGGGAGAGTAATTACAAACCACTCGAGTTTGTAACAAGACCGATTTATTCTCAGCAGCAGGAAATCACGAAACAATCCCTTCATCTTCAATTGCTCGTCAACAATATCACAAGGGAAAAGTGGCAATCGATAAGAACGACCCAGTACAGGAGGCAGGCTAGGTCGATATTGCACAGTTTCCAGAACAGGACCCCCTCTTTTCCCTCACGTCTCTCCCCTCCGGCAGCAGGACATGACACCACCGTGAAGCAAAACCGCACAGGCCTGTTTGCTTCTCTGGGACCGGAAGGAGCAGCAGCGTGCAGTTCTGAGCTTTCTACCAGCCCTACTCCCTGCCACGCCAGGAGAGAATTTCAGGCTTAGAACACCAGCCGCTTTTAAAAGCCATCATTACCACACAGAAGCAAACTTGAAAGCTATATGCAACCAAATAACCACTACTCTGCTATGCACTTGTATTTTCTTTCCTGATCATTGCTGATCCTTTGGAAATGTAGAAAAATTTAAGTTTTGAAGTCCAGTGACCTCACTGACACGGCATCCCTCGACAACACTGCAAAACAACTGGGTAACGTATCTTCCTCTTAGAACAGAGTATTTCTTGCAATCAACGGAAGGAGAAGAAATACAGAATGCACACAAGTGCCATACAGTTTAGGTAAAACAGGTTTCCCCACCCATTGCCTTGATGTGGTAATGAAAAAGCTGTATAATAATTTACCAGCAGAACTACACAGCTTCCTTCGATCGGCCTGCTACAGACTGGAATACTGACAGATCTCAAGGTCGATAGTCACACTAGAGGAAGTGGCTGTCCTATCAAATGGAAGGTCCCCAAGACAGCTTCAAGTTAAACCAATTTCAGTCACTTGTCTCCCTAGTATGACTACAGCCAATTCCCTGCCAATCCCTCCCCATCCCTAATCTAATCTAATCAGGCTCTGTTGCAAATGTTCTGACACAAAACCTGGTGGTAACAGAGAAGGGTACGCTCAAGCACCTCGTCCTTCATGTGCACAGCACCACATTTTGCTCTCTTACAAGCATAACAGCATTCTGTTTCATAGCAGACTACATTACAACTCACTGTCTAAAAACCCAGCAAACTGTAAATCAAGAGGAGTTCTAGAGAATCCAGTCTACTGCGGGATCTGAGAATTAAAGCCTTCTAGGGTTTATTTGAACAATGCAATACCATCCAAAGGTGTTTCACATCTTTAAGTGCTTTCTGTCTGTGAGGCTGGGGTGCTATCCGGATGTTCAACCCTCCCTGTACTGTGACATCCTCCTGTGATGCGTGGGGCCTGCAATCAGCTCTTGGTACACAACAGATACCAGAGGTTAAAAAAAATTAAAAAAGAACCTAAAAAATGTTTGTTGGACTCCGTTGCCCAGGCTGCCAGGGGAATGCTCCTACTTGATCTGGGGGGCTTCCATAACGAACAACTCAAGCTTCCAGAGTGTTGGTAACACACAAGAACTGGTCAGTCTGAAGCGGCACTTTCACTCCTAGAGGTCTTCGGCACCTCACGACAGTTCATAGGCATGGAGCTCCGATCCAACTAAATCCCCGTTTGGAGGGAAGGCTGAGATAAGGCTTGGGCCCCTGAAGTTCTGTCACGCTCTCATCCTCCCCCCAGGTCAGCTGGAAGGCAGACTTGGCAACGGAAGCTAGCATCATAAAATGGTGCAGTAATAGAAGTAACTGGACCAGGAGGAGGAGGCATCTGCCCCAATGATGTCGTAGCCGTTGGCAGCAACTGGGGGGTGGGACTGGTCATGCAGCCGTGTGTCAGGAGTAATGATTGTAGAGGGGAGGGGCATGAAGAGTGCCATTCTGGAAACAATGCTGACGGGAGGCCATGTACTCCGCGTAACTGATTGTCACCTTCTCACTGCGGTACCTACAGAAACAGCATTGGAACGAAACAATGGAAACAGATCATTTACACTGGACAAAAGCCGTCCGTCCCACATCACCGCCTGGATCATCACCAACAGTGATACGGAGGCATTCCACTAACTTCAGCAGCTACATTGTTTGCCATTGCCTTACGCAACAGTCTGGATACAGAAACTTTCCAAGCTTTATGTAGCTTCAGTGTCCCAAAAGTTGAGCCCTATTCAAGGCAATCACAATTAAGAGGACTCCTGAAGTGGCACACAGGAAACAAGCCATCAATTCGTATTCTTTTTACCCACTGCTTCCGGAGGAAAAAGAGGTGTGAAAAATTTGCTGGAAGCAGAAGACACAAGGTGTCAGAGACTAAACACGCAGTATTGTTTACTTTTTGGGTGATCTTCATGCTGGAGATGCTAGTGGTGCAGAGCTGGGTACCAGGAGATGTATTGGAGGGTACACGTAACTCAGTCCACACCGTGCAATCAGAATTCACAAAACAAAGTCCCTTCTGAGAGACCAGATTCCCAGAGCTGCTTCTAAACATACTGCACAAAGGAGCTTCAAAGCAGCTGTGGTTTGCACTAAGTCCTGTTAGACCACATTCTAATGAAAAATTTAATGCTGTCCTCATTAAAAAACAAAACAAAAAACAACAGAAAAGAAGCCCACCTCCACCCACCTCTTTTCTCCAAAAGTAGGGAGCAACCTGATAAATTGCAGAGTTTCTGTACAAAACCAGAACGTCCAGATTTTTGCTAACAAAGGGAACAGAAACCAGTAGGATAGCTGGAAGTCTAGAAAAGCAAGCAAATTCTGGAAATCAGCCAGCTTCGAGTACGGTTTAGTTTTAAGATAGCTATCACCTCCAAACAGCTACACCATCCACAGAGCAGCACGTTGAGAAAAAAAAAAGTCCACTGTAAATATACAGAAAAACCAACCTTTTAATAAACTTTCAAGCATTCTTCTCCTTTCAATCTTTCACATGGATGATGACATTAAAAAGCAGTTACACTTTTCAGAGAGCATTCACTCCTGCGTGGACTGAACACGTTACAGTTGATTCCACATTATCCACCTAACACACGGCAGTTGTGATCTTGCCCTTCAGCCTGCACCTACCGCCTGACAGAAGCAGGAAGACATACACCACACACAAATACACTGACCTAAATACATTGACACTGTGAAATAAAAATTAAAAAGGTACGTCACCTTACCTGGTGAGTTTAATCGTTTTCCTAAAATCATTGGTAATTGGAGCCTTAAAGCCACCTTTCCTGAGTAAGGAGTCTATGGTCTGGATCTGATCCCAGTCTAATGAAAAATAAAAACGGGATATCTTTCAATATAAACATGCTATTTGAAGAGAGGAGATGCATTTAAAGGCCTACAGAGAAGCAAATAACTGAATGGGAGATTCTGAACTTTAGAAATACCAGGGCTGAACTGGACATACATGGTCTTACGCATGCACTCTGCCTGCACACGCCAACCCCTTTTAACTCATATTCCAACTGGCAAGGTCTGTGCCTTGCCTCTGTTGCAGAGACCCCAGATTGTTTCATCATGTGCCGCTCAGTTTTAGCTCTTAAGACTTAAAATAAGGTAATACTTAGCTTTACATAGACAAATGGGGATCAGCCTGATGCTCTAGTGATAGCACAGTGCACTGCTATGTGAGAGATCAGAGTTAAAATTCCTACCTTAGTCTTTTGCCCCAGAGCCAGGAGGATGCGACCACTCCACTCTGCTAGGTGGAGGAAAGGAGGCAATGTTTTGAGCAGTTACCATGGTGACCGCTACTCTATTTGAATGGGAAGTGTGCTCCAGAGGGGCCCTGTTTCCTGCCCTCCTCTGGAGGATGCTACTTTAGCAACAATGAGGAGGAAAGGGACTCTCCTGTTGGTACTGTGCAGTCTGCAGTTATCCTAGTTGGTGGGAGAAACATAGAAGAGGAAAGATGCAATGCTAAATGAAGCTGGAAGATCCATATTTTGAGATCCTCTACTTCTTAAGCCCTAAAACATTTTTTACACTAAGATATAACCGTGCACAGATGCGGGATGACAGAAAGGCCAGACAGAAACCCAACAGCAGCTGTATCAGGTGTCAGTTATCCACATTAAGTCTGATGGATCCATGGCACTACTATGAGGAGAGCATTGCAATCCAAACCCAAAATCCACAGATTTATGTTACCCAATTCTGTGACACAGCATACTGGCACGTTTAGCTGTCATCTCAAACCCACCTTGTTCCTTAGCAACCTCAGGTAAATACGTGGCTGTGCGTTTGACACCTTTCTCATTGATGAACTCTATTCTGATCCCATGGATCCCAACCTATAGGTGGAAACGAATAGCCAAATAAGAGCGGTTTGCTGTGGCTAAGTTCATGATTGGTTTTTCATTCCTGCAACATTGTGCATTTCCCTACCATGTCCCCTGAAGCAAGTCTGCTTAGAAGCCTGGCAGTTTCCATCTCTTCTGTTGGTCCAACAAGACAAGAACATCTAAACAAGAATCACACCTGACCTAGCCCAACCACGAGGTCTATTGAATCTTCCTTCAGCTAAGTATACTTCTATGTACAACATCCTAAAAACTCCTTATATGTTAAGTTTTAACTACCTTTTATTCCCAATTTCTATCTACAGCATCCAAATACTTCCCAGACTTTGACATACTTTTGCACATATACAACTAAACCTATTTCTTATCAGGCCAAATCCACAGAACACTTTCTTGTCCCTTCTATTGCCATTCAGACCCCCTCCAACCCAAACCACACTATTAGCCCAACATCCTCCTCCCTTCTCGTTTCCCAGCCCCATTTTCCTATCCCAAGTCTGATTCCCCATACACCCTTGTAACGAAGGAGACACGTCACTATGTACTAACCCGAACCCAAACGGAACGAGTGAGGCAGAGTTCCAAATGCACCTGTTCTCACCTCCCAGTCCAGGTAGTCACTGGCATCCTCAAAGTTAGTGAGGAGGGAGACAGAACAGAAGAGTTTGGGCAGCTCCTCGCGGGTCAGGGGTGGAAATCGGCTGTCCTTAAGTGCACTAAGGGAAGAAAAAAGATATTGCCTCATACAAGCACCCAATTAAACTGTCAGATGTTCAATTACTCCCTTGTTGATTATGCCTCTGTGAAATACTTTTTTATTTGCCACTGCAGAGCAAGTGATTTGCATCCCTTCATAATCTAATGAAGTGTAATATGCAAACACTAGTGCAAGCTCCCTGCCGCTGTCCTCCACAGCTACGTGACGTGTCAGAACTGTTAGCATGCAGGACAGAATCCACATCAGCTTTAAAACGTCAGCCCAAGTTCACTTATCCTAAAGACGTTCCCCTAAACCCTGACCTATTACCTCACCCGAACTATCACACAATTCTCAGGTTTATTTTACTGTGAAGCATATTACAATTAACTTTGTTAATCAAAAAAATAACCTAACCTTGAATCTTTACAGATCCTCAGCAAGGTTATTCCATGTCCAACATCGTTACCTGGTTAATGTGTATTCCCTGAGTCCTGAGTGAAGATTCATGGCTGAGAAGGTCCCGATGCAGCCACGAAGCCGCTTGTCTCGCCCCGTCTTCCACGTCACAAAGAGTGGACTGGAAAGGCAAAACAGAGAAACACGTCAGCCTCCAGAGCTCTGTCTTTGAGGGGAGGCCAACAGGGACGTAAGAACATGTATGCAGGCACTTCCTTTCTCTTCCTCTCTCTAATAAATCCTAACAGGCAAGTTTTCTCAACCTGCTGTGTAGTGATTGAAAAAAAAAAGCACTTCTAAATGCAAGAAGTATTTCTCCCCCTGCCTTGTCAGCCTAGTTCCTTGTGTCCACCAGCACCTTCCTGGCCAGACCACACTGCTTTCTGATGAGCAGTACAGTTATTTGACCCCACTCATTACCTTTGTGAGTCATGGCCTCACTTAACAGCATCTGGCAGCTTAGGGGACGACCAGAACTAACAGAGGTGAAGAAAATAAGATTACTTCTTTACAGTGTCTTTGAAACTGAAAGAACCCCAAGCATTCTACAAACCACATATTATTCAGGTTTGCAAGAAAAGCGTTGGCTTTTTCAGCCCCCCTCCCCCTTTCCTTTTAAATGGATAAAAGCAGGCCTGGTTTTTTTCCTTCCCTTTTATTTTCATGAGGATCTGACTTCTGCATCCAT
This sequence comes from Penelope pileata, assembly GCA_013396635.1. NCBI lineage: Eukaryota > Metazoa > Chordata > Aves > Galliformes > Cracidae > Penelope > Penelope pileata. The sequence goes on from WBMW01001963.1 coordinate 556,511, forward strand.
CCCTGGCACTCGGTTTATGTTCATATCTCCTTTTGCTTACCTTGCATTTATATTTATATTTAGTTTATAGTTTTATAGTTTTAGTTTATAGTTGTAGTTTAGTTTATATTTAGATTTATATTTAGTTTCTCTCCTTACATTTGAATTGTACTGACAGTGTCTCTCCCGTTGAGCACATACCCAGAACACTGTATCTACTCAAACATGGCACTGTTTGCATTTTCCCCCCATCTACTCGTAAAGTTACAGGCATGACAGTGGATTCTCAAATCCAGCAGGCTCGTTTCAATCTGGTAAGCCACAGTAAAGCCCCCAAACCCATGACGATCAGAACAACAGCATTCAAAAGAGCTCTGTGAAGAGGTAAACAGGTAAAGACAGCCAATATTAGGGGCAAAAAGGTCACTTTTACAGAAGGGAGCGAAATTGCAAACAGATGTAGAGAGAAACAGTAAAGAAAGGACAATGGTGGCTGCAGCTCTGCAAAAATGTCTGAACACCTGGAAAATTGTGCAAGGCAGCCGATAACGCTGGTCCAGTTATAAAAAGGGGGGAACTGACCTCACTCCTTCAGATTACAGAGTGCTGAATGCAAGAGGTGTCACTTGGAACCCAAACATAAACGAGAGAGTTGGTTGTCAGTGATACCAAACATCAGGGTGGGGGTTTCTGTTGAACTTTGAGAGAGGTAATACGGTAGGAAAACAAGCCACGTTAAGAAAATCTCTTTCTGAACTTAAATAGATATTGACAAGAGTTCTAAGGCAGACAGGACTGATTCTACATCAGAGCACAGGCAATTCAGTTCCTCAAATTCTTGAAGCAATATATTTTTGCAACAAACATCACCAAAACCACTAAGTGATTCTGCTCAGAGAGCAGAACCAGCTTGGAGAGCGGATGATTTCTCAAATACGGGCACAGAGCTTCTTATGCCCAGGCAATCAGAGGGTTACTGGAGCTGCAGGGGCAGAGCAACGCCCCGTGCTGCTCCCCACAGCAACAACGGCATTACGAGCCCGGAGCACAGCGTAAATCCCTCATTCAGGATCTAGTCACCAGCTGTGACCAGTGGCAGAAACACCACCCTAAACAGCAGACAGTCTTTAGGTGATAATTGTGGAGTACTTTGCCCACAGAAGAAGTGGAAATGTTCCTCAGCAACCAGCATCAACCTCATGGCTCCTTGACCAAGATAGAGGATTCGCTGTTCTGATTTTTCAACACTTCAAAGCACTGTCAGGGCACCATTCCTCTATATTTCCATCTAGCTACCATTTGTAAAAACAAAGAAACAGAAGTAGAGCATAAGAAAATACATCAGAAAGTTTACCAAAAAGGATGCTGAGCTTACAAAGGAGATGTCTGGGAAGCACTATTGTCATAAGCTCAGTGAAAATTCAGTTTAATCTAATTAAAGTTTTGGAACAATTACTTAGCCCAAACAGAAAAGGGAAGGGAGAAAATGAAAAGCACTACTGACAGAATACAAATTTAAGTTCCTTCTCTTCTTGGATTCACACCACAGGTTCACATTTCCAATTTACCTCTTTCCCCTTAAAAAAGGTTTCCACTGAGCTGTGACACAGCCTTCTCCATCTATAACAGAAGAGATATTACCAGAAAGGACAAGATAATTACATTCAGGAGGCTGTCATATTTTAAAAGATCTCATTTTTAACAATTTTGACTGTGGTTGTAACAACCGACGCATACAATAGGTATATGATTTCATACAGGGATATAAAATTTCACTATTTTCACCGTAGAAAAGATGTTGCTTCATTATCTGAGCAACAAAGGCCGTAACAAGTCACAGGTGCTGAGGACAGGACAGCATCGTTCCACAGCCCCTCCCAGAAGGGAGCACTTCCCTTAGGTATTAAGGAAAGCTGCGACAACCTTCTGCCCACGGCCACTTCCCAACACCTTGCAGTCACATCCAGATCAGATTCGGGCAGCCAGCCCCCCCCAGCCACAGCATTCTACCCAGGTGTGGCCCGAGGGAGCTGGCTGGGTACGGGGCAGTTCCAGCAGCTGACCACGAGCTTCTGCAACTGCAGCCACCAAGGGAACTTCAAAGGAGCACAACACGGCTTGTCCAGAGCAGCGTTTAGCTTGTACTGGGAAAAGGACTGTGGCAGTACAGACACTACGATGTACGTCGCTGTTATTTGGCTTGCATGGCAACTAGAGTCTTGTGTGGTATGGTTTTAGTACCAGTGTGCAATACATAATATTGGAAAAAAAAAAAAGACAGGTTCTAAAGTTAAAGAAGTAACAAATTAACTATTTTCATGTCTTACAGGGTCAAAATTATCATTTTCTCAGTAACCTGAATTGCATAGGTAATATTTTCTTTATATACCAAGTTAATTCTGAGATAACTCAATCTTGCAAGCCACCTTTTCTGCACTGATCTGTAAGCCTCCCTGTTAGCAAGCACGAGGTCCCCTGCTCTGCCAGGACCCATCAGCACCGTGACTGCCATCCCCGTGCACATCCCCTCAAGCCGGTGACTGGAATTCACAGGGGATTTCAGAACGTAACAGGTACAGAGCTGTGACATTGCACCATTTAGGCAGGATCCTGACCAGCACAGCTTCTGCCTTTAGAGCAGGTCTGCAGCGGGAGAAATAGGCCAGGAGCAGCCTGAGCACCTTCCGGCTCCTCGCAGCAGTCCCCTTCTCATCTCTCCTCAGAGACTCCTGGTATGTGTGTGTATGCACACACCATTGTTTTGTTCAAACATTGACATTAATTATGTTACAACAGACGACAATGCAAATTATTGATATATTCTCACTTTGCTTGCTACATTGGATAACGTTTAGCTCGAGGTTCATTACCATCCCAAGTGTGACAAATCATCCCTGTGCGCTGCGCTGCACAAGAGCACATCCCGTGCTTTTCCCTGGGGTAGTTACAGTTCTTTGCTAGAAACAACAGCAGAAATGCTGAAACAAGAAAATTCAGGTGGGCATTTGATGAGATGAGAAGAAAAAAGAGGAGCTGGTTTTGCTTTGGAGCGATGATCTAAAATACTCCAAAATTATCAGCACCAAATGAAGCTCTATAAAAATAATCTCTCGTACTGAGTATGGAACAGAGCAAAAAAAATCTTTTGCGTGTCAAGACACAAAGTAACAAACTAAAAGGCTATTTTCTAGAAGGAGCATCATCAGTTTAGGTCTGAGAAGGGTCAGTAGGAATATCTCAGCCTGGGGAGTCCCCGGCACCGTGCCGTACCACAGCCCAGAGTATTTCTCCATCCCCTTGTACTTGCAGTATCAAAGAGCTCAGCCTGCAGCAGCATGCAGAACATGGATCTGTAATCCTGCTGGGATAATAACGGCATGGATGCACAGCCCACGTCTGACTGACTCCACGCTGACAGCCAGGAAGGTGAGGAGACATTCAGGACAAGGAGGAGTCCTTGACCTCTTTCAGCCATTGTTCCTTTGCATCCATTTCAAACTCATTCGTTTAAATTAAGGGTGGTAACATCTTTGTATTTGATCTGTTGTTCTGGAGGCGGCCCCCTGAGGAGCACCCCAAGTTCTGTCTGTCACTGATCTTTCCCGTATAATTCCTCCACCAAACGTTTTAACAACATTAACATTTCCACACCTACACATTCAACCTTCAGACAAACATCAGCTAAATCTCCAAGTGAAATGCCAGGTAAATTCCACAAATCCTGCTCCTTGCTTCTACTCAAACACATCTCCTTTCTCCTTAACCCTGGTACCATCCCTGACAGTTCGCTCCCTCTCTCTCCCCGTGTTGTCCAGCTAGCCCTAGCTCCAACATCATCAGTTTCCCAGTTCCACAGCTTGAACATTTTTGGTTCTCCTCCCTGCTAAACCCATTAACTCGGGTAACTGAACACACCCTTGTGCGTGTCCTTGTCCAGCTCCCTCCAGCTCAGCTGTGTCTGGGATCAGCCAGAACCTCGCTGCAGCTGCTCACCCGACCGCTTTGCTAGCAGAAGAAAGTCTCTCCCCTCGTCCTTTCATCAGACCAGTGCCTGCCATTAGGGGCAGAACACGCTTCAAATTAATCACATTAGTCATTTTCTGTGAACTGCCTACTCTCAGCCTCGCCTGTATCACCGCGAGGTGGGCCTGCACCCCTCGGTAACAGCACGGACTGTCTCATGCCACCCGTCAGAAGCAGCACCCCAACTCCTCCTGTACCATCTCCCCAGCTCTCCAGCATAGCTGGGGATGTTCTCACTTGAGCACCACCCTTCAGAGCTCCACTTGTCCCCACCAACAACGGTAACAGAAGAGCTTTACTTTTCCGCACCCCCTTTTTGGGGCCGGCAGACCAAGCAGAACAGCCCCTTCCTCCCTGCACACGGGTTCTCCCGTTCCCCAGAAGAAAGCCCTCTGCCCTCCCAGCCACGTCGCAGCTCCGGGGGCTGGTCTCCCAGCCCTTACTCACTAGGGGTCGTTGGTAAATCGAGGAAGTCGTGGCTGAGGGAAACCGTAGAGATGACAGTAGAGCACATCGAAGCAGTAGCAGCACATCTCCGCTGTCACCACCAGGTTCTTGGTGCTGTTGGCAGTTCCATTGGGCCGAGAAAGTGGGCTCAGAGCTCCTGACGTGGGATTCATTCGAGTAATTGGGGAATTTCCTGGGCCCAAAGTCAAGTCAGATACGTTCTCCCTTCCATTATTCCCATCTGTGTGCTGGTGGTTCTGAAGAGGACCTGAACTGGAGCCCGGGATGGTTGTGGCCTGATTCCCATGGCTGTGCGTTCCGCTCCCGGACAACTTGGGCTTCTTCACCCCACAGCAGCCAGCTGCCAGCTTGGGCTCAAGGGGAGGAACACAGCGTCTTTTTCCCATCCTGCTTCACAACTCGCTGCCTGGAGCACTGCAGAACCCTGGCAAAAAGGGGGAGGGAAAAAAAAAAAAAAAAAAGAAAAAAAAAAGTGGTGCACAAAGCGGTTACAGGTGAAAAAACCAACAGCTGCTGCCTCGCTTCTGCTGAGCAGCCAGCATTGTTTCTCCAACAAAAAGTGGAAGAAAATGCCTGCAACATGCACCTTGCCTCGTGCCTCTAACACGGAGCAAGAACCAACCCAGCAGGCAGGACGGGTGCTCTGCACAGAGATCAAAGGAGGGTGCACAACAGGAAATCATGCTCCTAAAGCCCAGTTTACCAAACTCTTTGAAAACATGCATCTCATCTCAAAAACAAAACAAAACAACCGAAGTCCAAAACCAGCACATAACTAGCCTTCCCGTAAAGGGAATGAAGCTGGGAAAACTGAATAGGAAAAAAAAAAAAAAAACTTTGGACTGGGCATCTCTCATCCTTTTGCAGGTCACTCGTTCCCCCTGGCTGCACCAACACGAAGCAACTGCTTCACAGCCACAGCTGCTCCCTCCTGCTCCTCAGCAGCAAGGGGACAGCGGCCCAGGCCCACGCCCGGGGCTGGGGCTCCAGGGGCACTGCCCTCGATGCAGACCCAGCCCAGGGAGAGCCTCCAAGCGCTGGCCGGAGCTCTGTGAGCCACGGAGTGCTGCCCAGCACCTGCAGTTGCTTTCTAGGATTAAGCGCACCAGCAGCGCCCAGCAGCAGGCACACGGGGTCAACACGGGAGAGGAAGAGCTGCAGACTGAGCGCGGTCTGAAGGGAGGAAGTGGTAAGAAAACGGGTGCATAAAGAAAGCAGAAGAGGAGACCGCTATCTCCCGCACGGCGAGCAGGGCCGGCACAGGCAGCGGGAACAGACCGCCGGCAGCTGAGGGCACTCCTGGAGCTGCAGGGCCGCCACCGCCACGGGGTCTGAGCACACCGAGGGGAGGAGGAGCCGCTCCCGTCTGTCAAACCGGGCTGGAAGCACCCGTGCCCGACGCACAGCGCACCACCGAGAGCTGAGGTCACAGCCAGCCCCAGGCTGCTCCCTCAGGGCCCCCCCAGCCGTCCCGAACACCGCGCTGCGGGGGGGCCGGAGCCCGGGCACCGAGCGGGGAAGCCCGGCCCGGCGCGGGCAGGCGGGGACGGCAACGGGCACGGCGCTCGCGGCGCTGCGAAAGCCGCAGCTCGGGGTCGGGGCTGAGCNCGGGAGCCGGGCTTCCCGGGGCCGGCGGCAGCGAGGGGAGCTGGAGGACCGGAGCGAGGCCGAAGGAAGGTCCTCCGCGATCCCGACAGCCTCCTCCCCGCCTGTGAGGTAATGAGGGAAAAATGCACATAGTCCGCCAGCCTCCCGTCGGCCCCGCGGCGGTAGCGCGACCATAGAGAGGGGAGGGCGCTCTGCTCGCCTCGGAACCATAGATGCCGAGCGCTTCCGGTCCGTGTCACGTGACGGGGCCGCACGTGCGAGGACAAACAGTGTCGGGGGCGGGAGGGGGGCGGGGCACTGGGGCTCCCCCGCCGCCGCCTGTGCGTCGACA
>WBMW01001963.1:563731-658096 GCA_013396635.1 Penelope pileata
TGACAGCCAGGACTTCTGAACCATGGGAGATGCTGACCGTGGCGGATCCCCTTGTGCAGTGGCACTGGTTTGGAAAGGCTCCTTCGGACGCTGGAAGGCCAGAAGAACACGAACTGAAGGGGGAGGCCGGCAGCAGCGCGGTGTGCAGTGCTCCAAAGCGCGGCCATCCGGGCTCCCAGGGGGACCTGGGCCGCAGGTGACCCCGAAGCTGCAGGGCAGGAGGGCGCTGCCCACACGCTGCAGCACTGGGGCCCTCAGGAGGCACCGGCACAGCGGGAGGGCTAAACAAACGGGACCGCAAAGACTTGAGAAAGGGATGAGCCTGAGAGAAATCACTGCTCCTTACGACAGGTCACTGACAATCCCTTCAGGTCACCAGGCTTCACGTGTCCATCTGTTGCCATCTGCTCCCTAAACTCATCCTTCTTATTCAGATGCTCTGCTTAAAAATAAACCCAAACTACAAAAGGCTTCAGCTCCATTCTGTACGTGTTCTCCATTTCCAGAGTCATTATTCTGGCTTTAGACCTTCTCCTTTCGCTTCAATTTGGATACTTTCTTGACAGTTCCATTCTTGTTCAGAAGCTTCAGCACACGATCCTTGTGATCCAAGACCTTCAGCATCGAGTCTCGAGCCTCGTTGATTTGATCCATCACGAGTTTACACCTCTGCATATTCCCCTGCAATGAAACACTCGTGTCACTACCAGCAGACTACACAGTCTAAACAGCACTTTAGTTTTTTTTTTTTTTAAAATATATCACCTTTAACTGATGACACTTCAAACACACACAAGAAAAGTCTCTTTTTTTTTCCAAGCCAGATTTAGCACTTACTAACTGCAGCAGGATATTTTGTCATTAAAAGTAGAGGAATTCTTTTGAGCTTAGAGGTCACAGGAGCCCACCTGTATGAGCTCATTGATTCGATGCAGGTCGTCATCGGTTGCTGCCTTTTTCTTGGGAATGAGCCCCTCCTGCAGGGCAGTCAGTCTCTCGTACACGTCACGCTCCAGGTTTGTCTAAAAGACATCAGCACTTCATGAGCAGGCTCACCACCAGGCCAGACAACGTTCGCCCGCATTAAGAAATCTACACAGAGAAGATGAGAATCTGTTCCCCTCTCAGCTGCTCATGTTTGTAATTCAGAAGCTGGAGCCTCTGAGGTCGAGTGTGGCACTGTCAGTCTCACTAACATCCTGTTTGAAGGATTGCTCCACTTCTGAACAACCGTGGAACCTAGCCAGAACTGCTTCCCCTGTCTCTCACAGTGCTATTCCAGGAATGCAGAGGTTTTGGGGAGTTTGGTGCTAGAATGCAGAGCACCTACCTCACCCCCAACCTGAAACAGAAGCATCCAGGAATGTGGATCAGTGCTGCCTCCTCAGATCAGCCGCACCATCCCAAACAGACGCTTCTTCAGACCTGTGCATCAGCAGGAGGGAGTTGCCAATTTTGATCATCTGTACAAAATACATCAGCTCTTATGTCTGGATCAAAATCAACACTAAGTTTCCAAGCCACTTATGCCACATTCCTGAGAAAGGGGAAAGCGTGTCCCACTCCCTTTGGGCACTACACACCAGCTTATGGCATCCCAGTGAGCATGTAGTGAGTTTGTGCAAACATCCTGTCTTACAGAGCTCCGTGTTCCCCGTGGTGCGGGCAGCTGGCAAGCCCCATCCACCTACCAGCTGCAGCAGCTGCGCCGCGCAGAGATGGACCTTCCACCCTTGGGCACGGCAGGACACACCCTTCTGGTTGGCAATCTCCTGCAGCATAGCTTTCTTCTCTTCTGTCACCAGAAAATACAAAGACACATTCAAATCTCAGGAATTCACCGCGTCTCTGTTCTCAGACACAAACTTGAACCCAGCTCCTGTTTTCTACACGTCCTGGTAAGGAGCAACGTTTTGATGGGGACAGGAAAAGAGCTGCCCATCTGCCACACAGCTGAAGGCTGCTCTCACTCATCAATAGTTATCTGTACTTCCACAGTTTTTTTTTTCTTTTCAACATTTAATTCTTTTTCCTTTTTCTCAAGTGCAGTGTTGTTTCAAACACACTATGTGGAGCGAGCGCTCTATCCCATACCGCTGAAACACAGACCTGCTCCCTCCTTTGTCTTTACAAAGTTGCAAAAACCCAATCTGCTTAAAAGCTCTGATAGGAGCTGAAAAGTCTAAAGGACAGTAACTGATCTTAATTTTCCTTTTACTAGAAAAAGAGTTCTTTAGAAGCCCAGAAGACCCATCTGTGAGCTCACGGATACTCTAAAAATAGGACGGTTTTGATCAAATTGGCAGGTTGATTAGGTAGTAAGAAAACCTGAAAACTGACCGGTAGCAATCACCACAGCAAATCATTTGCGGAATAATTTCTTTCTTTAGGAAGTTTCTATGTTTGTACATAAATGCACTTCTCCATAACTGTAAGACTTTTGACAAATCAGATAATTAGGCAGAATTTGGTCCGATTGTATAAGGCCCTTTCCTTCCTTTCTCCATTGTTCTGGGAGCCAAAGAGATTTATGCTGCATCTAGCTAACGAACCATTAGCTCACTTGATGAGCGCTTGTTTTGCAAATGGCAAGCACGGCCCTCTAGTGGGGCTGCTCATCAGCATCAAGGAGCCAAGACTGTTCCCCAGCCCCTGCCTGCAGGTGCATGGAGCACCCAGGGCGGGCAGCAGACCCACCTTTCACCCGCACGTCGCTGTAGCGCTGGAAGTGGTGGTAGGCGGCCTTCCAAGGGTTGCGGTAGTGGCGGAGCAAGGTGATCGGCGGCCTTGGACGCACGGGGACATACCTGACCCCTTCTTCATCTAGGGGAGGGTTCAGAAATGGCTGCATTATTATCAGTGAGTGGGAGATCAACGTGGCAGCAGCTGCGCCAGCAGATGGGTAAGCAGTGCCGTGCAAAATGACACTGTGTTGAGAAGGGTCCATGTCCCCTGAACAGCAAGCACTGAGGACCGGACACTTGGGATCTGTATTATTTCTATTTTGTAAGCAGAATAATGACAACATGCCTTCACTGGGAAAAGGGGATGAGTAAATCCATTCAAATAGGAGAAAAATGTCAGTAGAGATGCCATTACCTATATATTCTTTTGGAGGAGACTTGCGCTTCTCTGCCTTCACCAGCAAGCTTTTGGCAGTGGATTTCTCATCATCAGTGCTGTTCGTTTCCATCATGTCTCCTTCCTCGGTGGAGATGACATGCTGCTGCTTACGGGGCTTCTTCCTTGGGGAGGCACCGGGCGGCAAATCACTCGGAGGCATTGAAAGGTTGTTGGCCAGCAGTGCCAAAGATGGAGAGACAGTACTTGTAGTCAGCGGGGGGACTGCTGGGGTGAAAGGAAGGAAAAGAACCTAAACCATCAGTGGCACAAAGGTAGCACCAGAATGTTTGACTATCATCTCCTTTCAGCGCGTTGTGAGGAGCGTGGATTCCACTACAGATGCACTCCAGCTCCACGCGTACATGAGGCCGGGTACTGAGCCAGGACCAATCACCTGCCTGCCCCCTAAGACCCTTGGTGTCATGTGCAAAAACAAGGAATGGAACAAGGAAGGAACTCAGTTCCTTCATTTTCAAGGCTTACAGCAGTTGAATGCTATTGAAAAGGAATCCATGCTAACATCTGCCTTGTGGCACTGTAAAGAAAACACCTTTAGATACGCGTTTGATCATGGATTACAGTCAGGCCGAGCCCCCTTTGCAATGCAGTTAGATGCAGTCAAACTGGGACTGCAGTGCTTTCATTTCAAGTGCACTTTTACTGCCAAGCCAGCAGCCCGTCAGCAGGTTACTGCACAAATCAACACACCTCTGAAGGTTGGCAGCAGAGCGGCAGGGAGCTTGAGGGAATAATACTCCTTCACATTTGCAAGGAAAAGCTCAACCAGCCGTGACTGAGGCAAGTGTGCCACATAATCCACAGCAGAATTTCTGAGATGAGATCTCAACAAATTAACTGTACTGATTTATATTGTATTGGCACTGCTGCTGACTGTGCCCTAAGCAAGCAATTCACACAGGCTCTTTGAAACCGGATCATTTGAAAATGAACAAAGCAATCCCAACCCCAAGTGGTTTCCATGGGAGATTAAGGAGATGGCAAAGGTGCTTATCTAGTTGCTGCTCTGCAGTATGAGACAGGAACCCTCTCAGACACTGCACTGCCCTTTCTTCCTAGGAGTTAGGAACTGATCTCGACTTTCAGCTTAACCTAAATCTTTGCTTTCCATTCTACTTACTGGGCCATTAAGGCTTCATACTCTATTCATAGAGCATGTCTTAGTCACATCACCAAAACCAATCCCTGTTCTGTACTGAAAAGCAGGAGGCAGGGAAGACAACCACAAGAAAGAAGGCACAAAGGAACCCTTCAATCTGTGTTCTGTGCTGCTGTGAAAGAGATGTCATTCCATTTTCAGGATGGTTGTGCTGAAATCCTCATTTCTCCACTGTCTCAACAAGAGAAACACCTTGATGCTTAACAACCACCTACCAGACACCGGTCGCATTATGTCCATAGGTTCCACCTCCTCTTTGATTTTGATCTCCGGCACCGCAGGCCCCAGCACTGCTGAAAGGGCCCCGCTCATGGCTGCTGGAGGAGCGGGTGCAGCCACAATTGTGGTAGAAGTTGGTGGAGCAGCTGGGATGGCTCCTGGAATGGTGGACAGAGCTGCTGCAGGCTGCGAGGTGGGGCTGGCCGCGGCGATGATGGTTGGAATGGCAGAGGGGGGCTGCTGGGAGGAAGGGGGGACGGCGATGGTGGGCTGCTCGCTGCCTTGGTTAGACACTGCCTCCATAGACATGGTGACAGGAGTGGCCATGGACACGTGGATTTCAGGTTTTGGCTTGGCACTGTGGCATTGGAAAAAGAAACAAAACCAAAAAGAAACATGTTAACTGCATCTCAGCCATGACCTTCTAGCAAAGTGAATGAGCCAAGCTAGATTCAGACTAATTTTTTCCAGATAACTTCAAAATACTCAGAAAAGGAGCAAGACAGTTTCACAACGCAAACAAGAGGAACATTTACCAAAAGCTGTACTGCCCCTCATTCTTTTTGAGGGAGTTTCGACTGTGGCTAATTGTTTTAAAACAACGAATTACAAAGCCACTGGACGCAAGTGAGACAGGGCGGAAGATCCATTCAACTCTCTTAGCTGTTATTTTCAAAGAATTATAGAAAAAAGTTTCAAGGCCTTTAGCACAGCGTGGTGATTTTCTGGTCATCACCCTCTCCCAACTCATAACTACGTCCTTTATAAGGCTCCTGCCTCAGCTTCCTAACAGCAGAGCTGCTCAAGTCCTCTCAAAATCATCACCCTAACAAACACAAAATCAATTTCACAAAGAAGAAAATGCTTCAACACCCAGCCACCACAAATCAAGCACACGTAATGAAAGCAGCAGGGTGCGGGTGGTTGTCTCAGACTCTTACCCAGCAGGCCTTGGCGACCCAGATGTGCTTCGCATCGTACTCTCAACACGTGTGCTTCCCACTTCAGGTGGCTGAGGTGGAATTAAGCTTTTCCGGACAGCCAGCCTGTAAGACATGGACAAGTCTCAAATTATAAATAAATACCACTGAAAGTAAAGGAATCAACTCTTTCTTACCAAATCCAGGACAGGAGTTAAAGCTGAAGCTGTATGCACTCAGCCTAACCGATCTGCTACACGAAGTCTTGTTTAAACCAAGTCTCTGAGTGTTATTTTCTTTAAAGATAAAAGATGACTTGCTCTGGCCTAGACTCCCTCACATTTGGGATTTCTCCAGAAATACCAATCTCACTTTCATTTTGCCTGTCAGGGCATCTTACTGAGACTGCCAGGCTCCAGAGGTGGAAATAAAAGGAGATTTGGCCATGCCAGTGCCCTGCACTATCACAGGACAGAGCAAACTCTCTGGAACTAAGCAGTGCTAGGACAGGCAACTGCTTTGCTTCCTTAGGGTAGCCTGTGTCCAAGCCTGGCTCCAGGATCTCCAAACCCTGGATGTGGATGCTAGACAGCACAGTGCTGCATACAGAAAAGCATTCAGTCTCCTGCGAGGCTGAAAGTGAGATTGCTGTCCAAAATAATCAGCCTCTCATGAAAAAATTCATCTGTGATCCACCTCTGCTTCTTTAATTTATGCTTCAGTTTTACAGCCTGCAAATTCTCTGCCTTAAAAAAAGGTTTCCACCCAGATTAAAAAAAAAAAAAAAAGCAATTTTAGTCTCAGAGGACACATCAGCTCCAAACATTTTCAGTCACTAGTTAGGAGGAAATGGATTGTTAATTCTAATGCTTTCTCATGCCTCTTTATTCAGGCATTTAAAATTAAGCCAGAGAACGTAAAATATTTTAAGAGTTATTCCCTCCCCTTTTCCTAATCAGTTTTCACAGCAGGGTACTAATCCTATCCTTACTACTCATCCACAGATTCTTCCAAGAAAAGCACTGAAATCAAAGCACAGATTTCTAATTTTAGTAGATTGACCTCTTTGGATTTGAGGCTTGCTTGCTTAGATGAGTAAAAACCACTTTCCCTTAAACGGTCTCTTTCAAAAGCTAGAGCCATCTTATTGCTGAGAGGAAGAGGAAGCCATGACCTGCCCTGGGGGAGAAGAAAACGTGTTTCACAGATCAGCAGGTCACTCACAACCACTGCTGCCTGTATGACCTGCCAGAACTTTTCCTAGCCGCACTAAAATCACTCCATCTAGCTGCACAGAGGCGTTGTTTACGTGTCCCCTCAGTCCTACTCACCCATCTGTGGTTGGTTTCTTCCGGAGAATGCTTGGGCGTGGGGAAGAGCCCTGGGCTGGGGCACTGGCACTGGCACTCTGGCTGTGGGTCTGTACAACCGTTGTTGCTGCAGGAGCCGTGTTGAAGGTATTGCTAATAGGGTTGGCTACAATGGTGGCTCCATCTGCCAGGACTACTGCTGGGAAGGATGGACATTGGCACAGCAGCGAGAAGAAGAGAGGAGAAAGCAGCAGTTACTCAAGGAAGTTTGATGACAAAGCAGGTATCTGCAGAGCACACAGTCTGTCCTCCTCTGACTCCCTGAATCTGTAGCTGCAGTGCTTTCAGACTGCTCCTGGAAGTGCAGAATGCCTGCACTTCCAGCCATCTGCTAACTCGACCTGCTGCAGGGCAGATGCAAACTACCCCTTGTCTAACAACTGCTGCTACAGAAATACTTTTTCCAGAAGAAATGGAAGACAGAAATTGCTAGGGAGGTCACCAACAAAACAGAGTCAGCAGGACAAGACTCCCAGTGGGGGCTGCATGGCAACACAGCACTCTGGAAGCGAGTGTTCACGTCCTGAGCTTCTGCCAAGGCCAGCTTGGCCAACAAACCACTGCTGAGCAACGAGGCAGGCAGCCACACTGCTACCTCTGCCAGCACTACAAACAGTGGAGGCTCTTGGCTGCCATATTCCCTTCCTTCAGTCAGTCGGTGGGATTCCATTGGACCAATACTTTCTCAGGAAAGAGTTTTTAGTTACAGTCCAAACTGCTGAAGGTAACTGGCCACGTTTTAATTCCTTACTGAACTGTTCCAGCTCTGGCTTAGGTTGCAGCAGCAGCCACTTGTACGTGGCTCTTCCCACGAGGCCGTACTGAAGAGAACTACTGAAGCCCAGGCATCGTCAGGCTTGGTCCCTGCTGCAGTAACCTCTCCCATGTTACTCAAATGCTCTACCTGGTGTGCTTGAAGAAAACTAATGGATTGCATTCCGTAATTATTTTCTAGAACATGTGCGTGGACCTATTTTGTGTCCAGCATTGGGACCACAGAAGATCCACCACATAAGGTCATGACCCAGGGCTAAAGAAACCCCTTAAGGCAGAGCACTGTGCAGGAGTTATGGGCTCAGAGCACTCACCCGAGGTCTTGGTGTCGGCCTGTGGCTGCTGAGCACTGATGGGCGCTGGCTGCAGCCCCTGCGTGCCCATGGGCGCAGCTGGGTGCAGTCCTTGAGTCCCGATGGGCGCTGGCTGAATCCCCTGGGCGCCGATGGGCGCCGGCTGGATGCCCTGGGCACTGATGGGCGCCGGCTGGATGCCCTGGATGTGGCGGGCGTGGGATGCATCCACGGTCATCAGCTGCATGGGGTTGAGGTGCACGGTGGAGGCCACTCCCACACCCGTCTGCGCCGTGATGGCAGAGTTGGGCGCCTGGGCTGACACTGTGGGCAGCAGCACAGACAGCTCGTCATGCCTGGCCAGGCACCTCCGCCCCACTGCCTCCCCCCATAAGTACTCTCCAAGAGCACTTTTCCTTTAAAAGTTAGTTTGCCAGCCTGCTTGAAGCAGTAGTGAGTTTGAGAGTGGAGAAGCCAGGTTGTCTGCCAGAAGAACTGAGTATTACTGTTTATTTTCGCTCTGTATCGTGGCAATGGAAGTCAAGGTTAGCCTTAAAGTTAGGCTCAGGTTATGTTTCTACACCCAGTCTCAGAAATCTGCGTGCTGTTTTTGCTCACTACAGCATTTTTTCATTAAGTAGTTTTACACAAGGCTTGGTAAGTACCAATAATTGGCATTTTTCCTGCTTAAATAAATACACTAAAGCAATTTTTTTCCAAAAGACAGTCTTTCACAGAGCTTATTACATCAATTAAAAAAAAAAAAAATTAACACCTTTGACTGTACAGAAGCAAGTAGAGCAGACAGACCTAAGTGTAAGCATCTTAGAACGTGGCTTACTTCCCTTTCCCCAGCCACATTTTTCCTTCCTGTGTTTCCATGCAGCTGGACAAACTGTTGCACCTAGTCCCTGAAGTCCAACTAAATCATTTGAACATACAGCTCTAAGCAACTGTGGTTGCATCCTTCCAGAGCTAGAGTAAGGCATGCTGCTCGTCTCCCAGGGAACATTTAGCAGCCACGTTAGACTACCTGCAGATCTCCCGAGTTCCGACCGTTACAGAATGGTAAAGCGATTTCTACAGCCACAGGCAGAAATCGAGTGCTAACAACGGGCTTCCTGCTAACAATGGAGAGCCTTCTCACCACAGAACAAGCTGGTTGTGTCACAGGATTTCAGTCAAGTTTTGTGCTGACAAGTCACTCTAAAAACAGCCGTCAAAAAGTGAAATACAGCACCAGGTCCCTGAAAATGGCTTCTAGGTATCACTTCTGTTAGTGGCACACCACGTTAAACTCTTGTTGCAGAATTGTCTACCCAACAAAATCATTTTGGAGACTGCGTCAACACAACCAGCCCTTGGAAAGCCAAAGCTAACATCCTTCCTCAAAATAAGACATCAGTACTCTTCAACTCAGTGATCTTTTTAAAAGCCTCCTCTATACTTGTACCTAAGTCCTCCATGGCTGTCCTCAGCACAGGTTCGTGTCCCTCTTGATGCTCTGAGTTCTCTGCTTTGAGGTGTCACCAGTTATTGTTCCCATTAGTACCCCATTTGATGCTTCTAATCAATGTAATAAGCAAAACATCTTTCAGTGAGCTCTTGCTGAAGAATGGTCATCTTTAAGTCATGAGTATTAGGTTACCATTTTTCCAATATGCCACCAATACTGAAACTCATGGCAGTGCTTTGTGGGCTTGCACAACATTCCTGTGGCAACACTAGTGACTGCTCTGACACCTGTCCTTGCTGCCCTGCAGCACACTGCTGTTCTGCCTCCTAACAGCTGAGTGCAGGACACACAAAGCATTTCTGTCAGGGGCTCTGTAACCACTCCACCACAGCTGCCAACTCCAGGTAACACCACTCACCTGTGTATTCTGCTTTAGAACAACTTCAGCCAAAGCGCAGGAGGGTGCAGAAGGAAGCCTGTCCATCCCTATCCCAAGTCATTTAATCATCCTGAAGGCCTCCTCAGATTTTGACATGACTTACAGTCAAGACATGCAGCTTTAACTTCAATGACAGTTTTCAGTTTAATTGACAAAGAACAGGCCTCAGGAACGCATCAATTCCCTGCACACCTACCCACCCAGCAAATGGACCCTGCAACAACCTCCACATTGTTCCAAGGCCACTCTGTACTGGTCAAGAGCAACGTACCACTGGCAGACACAGATGCACCATGAACATCCAAACGAGGCATCTTCATAGAGTTTGGACTGTGGAAATTACCACATCATGGAGAACTGTCCTAAGCCACTCAGTGTGGTAGAAGTGCTCCAAGTTTTGCCTCGAGAGAATGACCTCTGTTTGGGATGACTGCACTGGCTCACATTCCATGTGAATTTTTGCCTCCCTGCAGGCTACTGCAGCAGTTCAAACCTGGTAACAGTTCAAACCCAATTCCTTTCAATAGGACATCAACAGCTTGCAGTGGAGCTCGTTTTCTCTGTTTTTTGCTTGTGCTTCTCTCTCAGACTGTATATTCATACAGAAAGATAGGAAAATGGGTGTCTCAGAACATTAGGGAATGAAGATGCATACTGAACTCGCTTGACTTGGAACAATTTATTTTCTTTTTCTATTTGCAATAACTAAAATTTTAGCGAGGCAAACCTTTGGACATCAAATCTGAAACTCCTGAGAAAATGGCTATTAGCTGTGCTTAGCAGGCCTCTGAAGCGGTTCAATGCTCCTTGCTCAAGAAGCAAGGCTTTGTGACAAGTTATCAAAATGCAGCACACAAGCCTCTTAGCTGCTCCCAACCCTGAAGTTGTACGTAAGTGAACAACTGAGCGAGGCATCAGTCAGCTCGTCCCCCAGCTCCTCTCACCTGGGTACTGGCGGATGGTGGACACCGAGCTGGTGATGGGGGTGTAGGTGTGGGCAGTCAGAGGGTAGGCCGAGGGCGGGTACGTCGGCAGGAAGTACTGGAACTGCACAGGCACCGACTGCCTGCAGGCAGCAAGAAGAACAAGTGTTACACAGCGTCCCATCTGCTCATCTCCAACCCCTGCCTTTGGGCCACTGCTCAAGTTTTGTCATCCCAACCGTCATAAGCTATCACGTGTATTAACGTGATTAATTCAAGCCACCAAATCCCTCCCAGGGTTTTAAAACACGTTGTTTGCTGCATGTCAGCACCCAGAAAAGCAGCAAGGCACCCAGAAGCTACTCACACTCCCTTACTCATAGAGATGTTATTTCCCCACCTGTTGTCATTCCTGGTCTCCATTGCTACTGGGTTTGGAGATGCCCGGTGACTGGAGAGGGGTATGAGGTTACTCCTCTCTGCTGTATAATCGGACTGGATCCGGGGAGAAGTGTGCGTGATTTGCTGAGGAACCACTTTAGCTGCATGAAGACAAACATGTAATAAGTTAACAGTCAGAGAAAGTTGGCAGACACTGCAAAGTCAAGACTAATTCTCAAAAACAAAGACAAAAAAAACCCACACAACAAAAAAAAAAAAACCAACACATCAACCCAGAAAATGATCCACAAAAAAAAACTCCAAACCCACAACCCCACCCCAAGATACCACCTACCCCCAAAAAGTGATGACACATGGACTCGATAGGAAGAAGAAACATGGAGAACTATGCAAACCCATCTTACATTTTTTCCATTCAATTTGTACCAGAATTCAAGGACATAAATGCATATGTAACTTCTAATTGCTAAGAGGTTAAGTTACGCTAGAACTCCAGTGAAGTTAGACTTATTTTTTTCCAACGATCAGCTCAATCCTTTCAATAAATAAAGCTATGCGAGTTTGCAAAGCAGAACTTGACAGAGACCAAGGGAAATGAGATAAAAGGTAGGCAAGTATACACAGAGGCAAAGAAAAGAAAAACACCTACAAAAGCTTAACAATGATGTATCAGGATGCAATTTCACTCCTTGGAAATTTATGGCAGGAAAGATTTTAATAGGTTTCAAGAGAACAACGTAAGGAGGTGGGTAAGAGAACAAAGGAAGCTTAAGAAGTTCTGTTGGAAACATCTCATGCAGACTCCACTTCCAGGCAAGTAAGTTCCCCATTTATAGGCTTCAGTTGTTTCACCTTCAAATGAATCCACCAACCAAACTTGACTAGGCTACATCTAATGCCTCAAGGAGCATGGGAGGGAACTCAAAAAAAACAGCTAAGAAAGCTCTATTCCGTCACCACGCGGTTACAACTCCTAGTAGGTACAATGCAGGTTCTGAAATGCCAAGAAGCCTACTTTGTCTAAAAATTCAATTAAGTTAATGAACCATTTTATTACTTATTCCTCCTAGAACATTTATTTCTTCCAGTGATTAAAAAAAAAAAGTTGTGCCACTGCAGATCTGCTAATTGGTTTCTCTCAGCTTGAAATTATTTTCTTCCCCTCCTTAATTTGCCAATACACACAAGCACTGCTGACCTAAACAGTAAAACCAAAGTATCTGGTACACATTCTCCTTGGAACTGAAATCACTCACCAACTGGGATGTTTGAGGTCGTGACAGCTGTAGCATGGGAAGAATGGGAGGGCATTGTCATGGTGACAATGGTGCTTGTAGGCGCTTGGGTGTGAGAAACAGAACCTACGAAAAGAAAAACCAACATATGAGATATTTCTACAGAGCCCTATCACGCAAGTATGTTCGTATGCAAATAAAGAGGGCAAAAATCCCAACCCAGACAACCCCTGGGGAACTCAGCAACTTCTCAACTTTGCATTTGGAAATACATGTTTAATCTTTACCCTAAGGAAAAGTTCCCTCAAAACTCATTAGGCTCCATCTTCAATGCAGAAAACCAAGAATAACAAAAACACCAGCCCACAACAGCGTTATGAATACTCACCAGCCG
This sequence comes from Penelope pileata, assembly GCA_013396635.1. NCBI lineage: Eukaryota > Metazoa > Chordata > Aves > Galliformes > Cracidae > Penelope > Penelope pileata. The sequence goes on from WBMW01001963.1 coordinate 576,457, forward strand.
TGGTTGCTGAAGCAATGGTATTTGTTGCTAAAATAGGAGCCACTGTTGCTGCTGCCACTGGAGTACCAGTACTGAAAATGGTTTTCTATTAAAAATAGAAAAAGCTTCAAGTTAAGAGACAAGTACATTTTTAATTTCCTTAGCTTGGAATCACGTTGCATTGACTGTAAAGAACATGAATTTCTAACCTAACATTTTCTCCCAAATTTAATCTCACCCACCTGAATAGAAGTGACAAAGATGCCTGAAAGCAGCAAAAGGGCTTCCCCCAGATCTTCTTGCAGCCTACCTGGGCCATGGTGTGGAGCTGTGGCTTCTGAGCTCCGATGGCTGGGTGGGATGGCAGCGTGATGCGGGTGGCCGTGTCGCGAGGCTGCGCGGGCCGCTGGATGCTGATAGCTGCAGAGGGCGCGTGCTGCTGGATAGACAGCGTGGGTCGGCTGCAGAGAGAAAACAAACCCTGTGGATACTAAATCTGAAACATAAAATGCAACGATTATCAACAACATGGTAAAGCAAAATAAGGACAGAACAGTGTAGTTTGACTTTATCAGGTGCCTACCACAAACAGCTCAGAAAAAAGCTGCTTCTGTTAGGGATGCTTTACAGCATTCGTGTCATTTTTCACTGTGTCTTCATAAAAAAAGATGGGCTGAATTAGCCACAAACTCCCTAGAAGAAAAACTGCTTTCCAGGAAGGAGCAGCTCACAACTGACTCATTAAGACCTTTCTTTCTTGTGACACAGCAAGAGTTCACGTTTACAGCAATTTTTATTCACAGACCCAAAAGCTTTCGCACTGTGCGAGCACTACTATTTTTGTACGGTAACATCCCACAACCAGAGGATAATCAGCTTGGGATGACTAACACCACTCCTCTTCCTGCAGCCTCTGTACAGTCAGAGCACTGCAGATTTCAAGAAATTTGCCTTCATCATCTTTACCTGAGGGTTGACTCCGTAGCATGTGCTGCTGTTGTGGTTATAACAGGAGACTGAGCTCTCGTGGCTGAGACAGTCGCCACCACAGCAGGAGGAATAGTGCTCGACGTCGTCACAGGCGGACGAGACTGGAAGAACAAATCACAGACAGTCAGAAAAGAAATCCTGCAATTTAGAGAACAACTAGGAATTACGTGGCTAAAATTATTTTCTAGATCTTATCACTAAGTTTTGGCATTCTAAGACGTTTCCAGTCTGATTTATCTATCATCTCCTACGCAAATCTGTTCTGATTTTTAAAGCATGTACAGAGGGAATCTGAGAGCAGAGAGGTTAACAGGGCTGAGTCTGTATGAACGTAACAGCACTTTTAAAAGTTTTTAGAAGAAAAAACAAAAGTCAGTTCCCTTCAGAATGGGAAGACACGCTGTACTAAGTATATACATGAAGTCAAAGATGATTACATTGGGATCCTAACGAAGCATGAAGATGTCTGACCCGTTATTCTAACCTTGAAGACAGTTACAGAGATATCTATAATCTTTTCCTTACATGCGTGTGTAAGCTGAGATATACGGCAGCATACTGAGATAAATAAATGCATTGATGGAGAACGAAAAGTTAAGAATAAATCCCTGTCTGTGTAACATCCCAAGTTTTGGAGTCTGAAAGGCTGGGTAAGAGGGCTTACTGTAGATATACTCAACTCGTAAGCACTTTTTAAACAGTTAAAAAACTGATTTCTGGCACCAACTCTGCAAAGGAAATAAACCCACCAGCCTAATACAACCATTTCACTGCTTGCGACCAGAAATGGATACTCAAAAAACTGAATTGGAAGAGAGCTGCCTAGAGCCCAGTAATCATGCAATCACAGGTTATGTACTGCAGGGAGGTGCTGGGAAGAACTTAGAGCAGGTGGTGAGGATTCTGCAGAGCTGCCTGGGTGCTACCTGCCTGGATTGGTTGATGAATGATGTGCTGAACTGCTGGCTGCGCTGTAGCTGCGTTTGGCAGCTGTGAAGCTGGTCTCAGGACTGTAGTTACTTTAGAACTGGACATCACTGCAGCAGCCGCTGCACCTGGGAAACAAACCAAGCATGTTAAAATACCACACACCCAAATGGCTCCACTGTAACTGCATAGACAGGCTTCTTATGTTAGCTGGCATGCATTCCTGTTTGGATGACACTAGTTTAAAAGCAAGGCTAGCAGCAAAAATACTTCAGATCCACAGAAATATGTCGGGCAGAGCGAGCATCATTTTTAAGTGAATTGGGTTTACTGATGCTTCTCATTCCCCTACGATGACTTGGTGTACATCTGATCTTTTTCTGTTCTGAGCTATGGAATTCAGCAGAAACAATTCAAACAGCTTGATTACTGAGCCAATGATACCAACAGTCTCCCTGCATCTGCTGAAGTTCAGAAGGAAAACGCACATGGGATTTTTCCCTTCTATTTATTGCACAAGTTGTAAAGCTGCAACAACAGAGAACTGTGGTTTGTTTGTGTCCACAATTTGCTGACTCCTGATCACACAGAACTGCTCTGAAAGGCAAATAGCTTGAAAGCATTTGATGGATCAGACTGCACAGCTTCTGTAAGTGCCCCTGATTGGAATTATTACCTCAGAAGGTGAGATGCAACCGGAGGGAAAGAGAGCAGGAGAGAAAACACACTAACACAATCCTAAGGTTTACTTCAGCTACAAATAATGCTGCACAGTCCTTCCACCTACTCTAGTATGAGAGGATTAGATCTTTGCACACATCATTTTTGTTTCCCTTGAGCAACGGCATAATATTGACTCTGAAAAGAAATTAAAATGTAAACGGTGCTTTGAAATTCAGACCAGTTTAAACTCAAACTGGAAACCCAACCCATGAACATTTTGAAAGTAAAGCTAATCAGAAATCAGACTGCACTGAGCACAGGGCTTCTTTTCAGGAGCTGCTCTTCTGTTTTCTAAGCCATAGCAACCAAAGTCCTGGGAGACAGAAGCCTGGAGTTAGCATCAGCATTTAACCCAAGGGCAAATGCAAACGCACATGATGTATCAGCATGCACACACACATACAGGAACGATCCTGTGTCAGCTGCCAGTCATAGGGGAGCAATGCTTACTACCAAGAATGTGACATTTTGCACAACAGGCCGATCTACACCAGCATTTATTTTTTTCTTTTTGAAAGTGTTCACTGCTAACACCAAAGAAGCACAGCAACTGAAGCGCTGCTACCTGCCAGCACTTTAAGGCAGGACTGGGTGATGGTGCTTAAAGGACTGAAGGCAACACAACGCTCAAAAGATCAGCAGTTGTCTGAAGTCCTCTTTATGCTAGTGGCCTTGATAGCTGCAATAGCAGCTGGATCAGCAGGGAGGAGTTTCAGGGGCTGGGTGCACCGCCCTGGCAGGTCAGCACAGCAGGCAGCAGTGCACTGCCACGCCCTTACCTCGGGGAAGGTGAGATGCTCCGATGTGCAGTGGAGGCCCAGGAGCACTACTTCTGATGATTGACATCTGCACATTGGTAGCCATGATATGGTGCAAGTTACTAGGATGGCCCTGCAGAATTAAATAAACAAACCTAAAATAAACTACAAGCCGTGAGCCACTCTAACAGCATTGCCATGAAACCTCGATGACAGAAAAGAGATTTGGTAGAAACATATGGTACAAAGGTTACACGCATTACGAGCGAACAAAGAAACGGGGGGGAGTCAGAGAAAGCTGACACTGTGCAAGATGTCAGCATTTCAGAGTCTGCCTTCCTGTTGGGCACGTGGCTGACAGTCAGCAGTCACCCACACACCAACCTGAGAGATGCCCCTTCTGCCACCAGCGACCTTTGAGGCACAGACCCACACCACCTCACCAGCCAAGTCAAAGGAACAGTGGCACGCTGACAAACGCCGCAAGAAGTGAACTCTATTTCCTAACAGTGCTGGACTTCTATGGATATTCATGGAGATAACAGCACACCCTTAGTCACCCAAACTCAAATCCACCTAGGGACACCACACCAAAACCCTGAGATGTCAGAGTGTTTGTGATGAGGGTCCTGGCACAGCAGCTTTGTATTTAATTATTAAAAGGACCACTTCTGTGCTCAAGTTAAAAAAAAAAAATCTAACCCGTTATTTACGCACCAAATCACATACTCCAAACTCTGTCCTTAGTGGTTTAGTAAGAATACATTGCAAAACCACAGACTGTTCTCCAGTATCTTCTGATCTGTTCCCAGGAGAGCTTAAAAAATGCTGCAGTAATAAACCTCAGCACTTCACCTACACCAGGAATACTCCAAGTGACAGTGAAGCAGCAGCAGCTTTTGAGAAACGATCCAGCCACAGAAGAGCTTTGAGTATGTTTCTGTTATTGCAGCCTCGGTGCACTATGTCAGTTGGATTGTGACAGCAACTCAGGAGCTTTCCAAAGAGCCACTGGTGGCTGAAGCATAATGCTCCAAGCAGAAGCGGCCAACAATCGGCAGCTGCTGGCACAGGAAGCTTGCTCTCTGCCTCCCCCCTGCTGTGCGAGCCTGCTCTGCCGTGCCCGGCCAGCACTGCTCTGCCCCTGCAGCGAGCAGAACACAAGGTACAGACCTGCTGTCCGCTGATGGTGGCCACGGGGATGGTGGGAGCCTGCGGGATGCTGCTCTCCATGGTGACCGTCACTTGTCCAGGAACCTTCGTGGGAGCCGAGAGGGTGGAGGGTGGCGCAGGAGCGATGGGCCGGCTGGGCATGGTGGGCTTCAGAGGGGGCTGCAAGGAACGCTGCGTCAGGAGGGCTGCTAACAAGAAATGGCAGCTCGGGGCTGGAGACAACTTTCTGGGAGTCACAGCCTGGGGAGAGAGCTGGCTTTGCCCGAGGGTAAGTATGGCCAGGGATTTGGACAGGAAGGGTCTTGGCTGCTTAAAGCCATTCCATTTTCATTTAGGACAAGGAAGAGCACATTTTGTGCTGGAATGGAGCAGCTTGTGACACACAGCATGAACCACAGGCAGGACCTGCTCGGGTATGGCATTCCTCTACGCACCACAGGTCAGTGGCGTGCCTCATGTCCTCCTTCACTTCTGCACAGAAAACGTTTTGGAGACTCCCTAAGGTCACTCTTAGGAGTGAAAGACGGGCACCCCTGAGGGTGATGTTGGGGGGCCTCGGTGTGCCATGGGGATCAGCTCTGCACAGAGCACTCAGAGCCCAGAAGCAATGGCCAAGCAATGAAAGCAGGGCGCTTCCTATTTCTGCCCACCGCTCCTCGTTTCAATACAGATTAAGCAAAGCACTGCAGCTCTCCCAGAGCTGCTCAAAGGATAACATACCAGCTGAAAACCAATGTTTCACCCTCATCCAAACGCGATCCCTCCCCCAAGCCCCCGTTACCTTCATGAGCCCATCAGAGAAGGACAGGGGCACGGCGGGCGCCAAGTGGGCAGGGGGGGCAGACACTGTCACGGGGGCTCCGGGCGGCACCGGGTGGTGCGGGGCCAACATCTGCACTTGGGGGTAGGGCCGCACCACCACGGGCTCCTGCTTCTCCTCGCGGGGCTGCGCGGGGCCCAGGTGCTCGCGGGGGGCGGCCTCGGAGTCTCGGCCGGAGTCATCGCCCGCTGCAGGGAGAGGGGGCACTGAGGGGCGGGACGCGGGCACTCGGCGCCGCTCCCGTCCACCGCAGAGGCCCGAAGGCTCCGGGGACCGGTGCTACCGGGGAGCCCCGCGCTGCCCCCTCCCACCTCCGGTCCCCACTCACCCGTGGCCGCGGGGGCGATGAGCCCGGCGGTGCCGCTGCCAGGGCCCGGAGCTGGCGGNCGGAGCTGGCGGGGCGCCCAGGCCGGGGGGCGGCGCTCCCGAGCGGGGGAACTGCTGCGCGCTCATCTCCGCCTGCGGGCAGCGCGGCCGTTACGTCGCGTCACGCGCGGGGCGCGGCCCCGACCCTTGCTGCGCGCCACCGGCGCCCGGAGCCAAACTGCGCTTCCGCCGCCGCCGCTGCCCACGGCGGATTGGCTGTGGTCGACCCCGCCCCCCGGGGCGTTCCCTCTTTCCATTGGCTGCGGCCTCCCCGCGCGGGGGCTGCTGGGAGGCGTAGTCCGCGAGCGCACTCCCGCGGCGGAGATCTCGCGGGACTAAGGGGGGGCGGTGCACGGAGGCGGCGCGCTATTGGCTGCGGGCCGCGGGGTTTCCCGGGCAACGCGGCGGCGGCGGGGCCGAGCACTGCCCGCCTCGGGGGCCGCGGCCCTGTGGGGCAGTGACCGAGCGGGCGGCACCGCTGCTCCGCAGTGACACCGCCGGCAGCGGCGCGCACACGCTCTGCCCTACGCCACCGAGCGCTGCTCGCAGCCGCGCCACACGCGGCAGGAGCACGGAGCGAGTGCTCTGCCCGGTCGCAAGATGGCGGCGCGGTGACGCTCTGGCCCCTCCCGGCGCAGCTCTATGGCGGCTCAGGGGCTCTCTCCCGGAAGCGGAAGCGTGGCGCTCGGAAGCGGCGGCGGCGGCGCGGGCCGGAAGGGCGCGTGGCGGCGGTAAAGGTGCCGTTACCGGGGCGACCCGGGCCTTGGGCCCTCGGGCGGGAGAGCGGGAGGGAGGGAAGGGTGTCACAGGGAGCAGAGGGGCAGCGCTGAGCTCTGCTCTGGGGACAGCGACAGGGCCCGAGGGAACTGTCAGGGGAGGGTCAGGTGGGGATGAGGAAAGGCGCTGTCATGAAGTGTGTGCATAGCACAGTGCCCAGGGCAGGGGCACTGCCCCAATTGCCAGAGCTCAGGGAGCGCTGGGACACCACTCCCAGACGTCGGGTTGGGGTTTGGGAACTGCAGTGACAAGCTGGCTGGGGAACTGAGTTCCTCCATAAGCTCACGGGAGCTCTGGGCGAGGCCACTGCACACAGCTGCCGTGTGGTGAGCGGGTCCGAGGGCGTACGGGCATGGATGGGGGGAAGGAGGCAAAGGGGAAATGGCACATGTGGGTATGTATGCGTTATATAGATGTGTGTATCCCCTCTGAGGTGAGAGCGGCGGTGCTCACAGCACCTCGTGTCACTTCTCACAGCGAGCTGTGTCCTTTGAATCTGTTTCTGTTCCCATTTTAGCTTCTGACCCCGCTGGCACGTTGTGCTGCAGGAAATGCTGCTTTCCTCCTTCCCTGGAGCAGAGGTTTGTTGTCCCCAGCAGAGTGCCAGCGGCTGACTGCGTGCCCTGCCCTCATCTGGCTCCTCTGGCAGCGGTCAGTGCAGCCAGTGGGGTGCCTGGGGGAGCAGAGGGTGCCTGGGGGGGGAGTACAGGACGTGCCTTTACCTCCCATAAAACACAGTAGCTTGTCATTCCACCTCTGTAGTACCTGTGCTGAAAGCAAGCAGCACACGATGCCTCTGTCCCAGAGGAGAAGCACATTCATTTAAAGCATAAACATCGAGGAAGCAGGAATTGGTTTAGGTTTGACTGTAGCTCAGGAGTCAGATTTTGAAGTCCTTGCCTTTCTTCATGTAGCTCTGATTTTTGTAAGCACAGGTGGACTGTGATTAGCTGATTTATTACCAGCCACTATATCTTAAAAGGTGTTAATATACCTGGGTACGTGACATTCTGTACTGATAAAGAGAGACAACACAAAGCTAACTCTCTTTCTTCACTTTTTGTAGACTTCCGCTATAAAATGGGAATTCTTATTGCAATTCTTGGAGTCTGGTTCAGCTCTTCGCTTGTAAAAGGAGATTCTAAGGCTGTGACAACATCCCTAACTACAAAGTGGTCTTCAACTCCTCTGCTGCTTGAAACAAGGTAAGCACCTTGAGGTTTTGTTTCACAAATCAGAATATACTTGGAGGTTAACATGACATATCTCTCGTTGTTTAGAAATTGTAAATCACTTCTTTGGTGTTTGCTACAGTGGCGTTATGTGATGTATCAGCTTCATTGTAAGCACTCGTGTGCTGTCTGAGCATCCAGCTGGCCGGGCAGGTATCTGCTGCCACCTCTCGTGACACAGAGCTGTTCCTGCCTTCTGTGGCTGTATACAGCAGCTCTCTCCTACGCATCAGCCCTTGAGCAGCAGTCAGAAAAGCCTCTTTGCTGCCATCCAAGTACCTGTACACACAACTGTGTCCCTGGGCAGCTGCTGCTTTTGGGGCAGCTGCTTGTGTTGCCCTCCCGCTGGGTTCGCCTTGCAGACAGACACGGGCAGGAGCTGCCATCCACCTGCCCGAACCGACAGCCTTCGTCAGTACAGCAGTGAGTTACTGCTGGCTGCATTGACAGCAGAGTGCGTGAGTTCATGACCTAACGTGAATGAATCCTGTTAGCAGTCCCTTGAGTGTGTCACATTGTAACAGTGAAAAAAGGAAGGCACAGGTGTGAATGTTGCTGATGTGAAATAGAGAATGCATAATTCACTTTTGTGGTGCTTGGATCCTGGTCGTTACTACTTGAATTTGTTGGCAGTGGTGACGCTTAACTGAACACAGTCGCTACTGTGCTCGGGGAGATGCTATGAATATTTTAAAGGAGATGGTTGGGGTTTTTTGGATTTCTTTTTAATAAATTCTTTCATTATGCATTTGAACAAACACTAATGACCATTAATAATTCTCTGTTAAGTGTTTTTTGCCTGAAGAGGTTTTCTTCAGTCTCTTATTCGTGTAGGATTCCACAGTAAAGCATTTTTTACTCCAGTGATGACTGTAGGTGTTGATGTCTGTTCCTTGCTTGGGTTTAGCTCAGTTAAGCTCAAGTTTAACTTTGTTTTTCTGAGTTGTGCAGGTGTGCATGCAGACATCTCTTCCAATTAATGATTTTGTTTTTAAAGATGCCATTTAAGTTAGGGAGATGATTGTATAATGCTATAAATAAATATGGACAAGCTAAAATCTGTTTGTAGTATGTTTTCTCTATAGAATAATGTTTGGAATAGAAATTTTGTGTAACAGTCACAGGGAAGCAGTGCAGAGGTTTGTGCACACAGTGCTGGCCTTCTGCTGTCTGCCTGGTTAGTGCTTTAGGAATCCCAGTGATCTCATTTCGCTGTGTGATGATCTGGGCAAAGTAGGACTGTATGGGGACTGTACAAGTGTGTGAGTGATTCATTTGGTACCGTGTAAGGCGTTGCCATGAATGGAGTTCTGCCTGTGCTAGCATAGATAGTTCCTGTGAAAACAGGTGGGCATTGCTGGGTTTCATTCAGCTGGGCTTGGCTTTGGGCAGCAGCAGGTGTGCCCCAGGTGAAGTTACTCTGCTGTAACCTCCTCTGTAGAACTTCAGTTTGAAGACTGAGAAATCCTCCAGGAATAAAATGGAATACTCGGGTGTTGATGCCAGGGTTTAAAGACCCTGACAATGTCCAGTGTTTAGTGGGGAAAAACTTAAAGGGAGCTTAGCAGGAAAGCTTACCCTAGAAGACTATGAAATAGTAATTAAATAGTAATTATGCGCCCAAGGCTTGATTTGTAGCCTGACCATTACATTTAAAGACTTTGGGTAGGAATGTTTATCCCAGGTGAGCAGTGCTGCAGAACCAAGTCATTCCTGCTGCTTGATTCGCTGAGCCCAGCACTGCCATTTAGTGCTGAATGTCTGAGAGGTGCTTGTCACATTAGGTCAGAAAAGCTGGAAATGAACACATCAGTTACTGTGGCAGCTAGTGGGCTCCAAATCTTCTGTTATGACATCCTTTGGGATATGAAACATGTTACAAGGAAACCATTTTGCTACCTACCTCTATACCTACGCAGCCATGTACTTAATACAAGGAGAATTACAGTAGCATGGTTTGGAGCTGTGACATCTCTGTGCTCATTAAAAACCCCCACACTGCTTAAGCTAGTAGTTCTAACAAACTCTAGTTTGTTGCAACAAAGTAAACAAAAATGTATGCTTCTTATAGAAGATAGCTAGCAAAACAGTGCATGAGGGAGGAGAGTTCCCGAAGTGTACACCACTGTCTTTGAGAGATGAATAGGTGCTTTACAAGCTTTTAATTGCTTTGTTATTAGCTTTCCTGGTTTGCTTTTTCTAGTAACGTACAGCTTTCTGATGTGGGTAAACATATGGTAGGAGCTCACCTTCTGTAGAGCTTTACAGAGTTTTAGTGTTGTAACTTGTGAGAACATTCCTAGTCCTAGCTGTCTCCTCTCTCCTCTTCTTCAGTGAATTTTTATCAGAAGAAGGTCAAGAAAAATTCTGGAATTTTGTTGAAGCCAGTCAAAATATTAGGACATCTGAACATGGTAAGTTTCTTAATGGTTTTACTGAATGATGAAAATTAGCATGGTTGAAAAATAAACCAAGTTTTTGTTGTCTTCCATTGCATAGCATTGTAAAAATCTAATGAAGGCTGATTTCAGTTGTGTTTTCACTGTGAAAGTGCTCAGGGTTTTTTGATGTCCATTTGACAGAAGCAGTAGTGGACAAGCCTGAAACATGTTTTACTTGCCAGTTTCTGTCTCCATATCAAGCATAAAACATTATTAATATTTTTTTCTCTGCATTTCTATTTCTAAACTGAAATTAAATGGGAGCTCTTAACTGTCTCCCTCCTCCCCAGGCCTGTTTGCATATGTAGGAATGTATATGAGAGCCCATGTTCTCTCGTGGATCTCTACTGAAGTTGACTCTCATCCATCTGTAGCACTGGTTGTAATGAAAATTAAGGAGGAAAAGTCTTATTTTCAATTAATCGTAGAATCATAGAATCCTTAGAGTTGGAAGGGACCTCTAAAGGTTATCTAGTCCAACTCCCCTGCAATGTACAGGGCCACCTACAGCTGGATCAGGTTGCTCAGAGCTTGGTCCAGCCTGACCTTGAATGTCTCCAGGGTTGGGGCTTCCACCACCTCTCTGGGCAACCTGTGCCAGTGCTTCCTCACCCTTACTGTAAAAAAACCTTTTCCTTAAATCTAACCTAAATTTCCTCTCTTTCAGTCTAGAGCCATTCCCCCTTGTCCTATCCCCGCAGACCCTGCTACCTGTCTGTCCCCCTCTTTCTTATAGCTCCCCTTTAGATATTGATAAGCAGCTGTCAGGTCACCTCACCACTTCTCTTCTCAGGCTGCACAGCCCCAGCTCTCTCAGCCTGAAATGTCATGAGTTTCTGTTGGTGTAAATCCTAGTTAAGACAAAATGCCCCTCTTCAGTGGGAATGTGGGACAGAAAGATAACTGCCTGTACTCTGACTTTGCAGGTAGTGATTATTCTTTTTACCACGAAATGCTGAAAGTCGCCTCCCAGAGCTTGTCACCTTTGCAGCAGAATTTGTTGAAGTTTTCCTTGTCTTTACGCTCTTACTCTGCAACAATTCAAGCTTTTCAACAGGTTAGTAGAGCCCAGGAGAGATCCTCATATGTTTTGCAGAGCATTACGATAAGGCCTGGGAAGGAGCCATCTGTGCTACAGATATAAAAATCTGAAACTGTCAGGTGCTTCTGTTGATGGTTATGGTGCTGGTCATGTTCCCATTATGCAGTTGTACCTAAAGATAGTAATCCATGTAGTAGTAGTGGTTAGAAGCTCTCGCTGCCAACTCATGGTACTCCCCGTTCCTTGGTAACCTTGGGGCACCATACATTTCATTGCAAGTTGTCTCATCATCACCTGCTTTGTTGGAGTAGCCAAAGATGAAGGAAGACATCTTCCTTGTTCATCCTGAATCGTTTTATCATTTGCTGTTGAACAAGTGTAGTGGTTTCTGATGTGTAATGCAAAATATCCCAACCCCTCACAATTGCAAACCCCACTTTCTGTACTTGGGACTGTTACTATAGTTCGTAGAAAAATATTTATGAAAAGTTAGGACCTAGTTATCAATGTTGTGATTTTTACCTTGTGTTTAAATTATGTAATAAGTGGGGGAGAAGAGGAGTTGCTACAGAGCTATGCTGTTACCAGTTCCACTTGTTCTAAGTGCAAACATTCAACCTACGTTACTGCAAATATTTAATACAGATAGCAGCAGATGAACCTCCACCCCAGGGCTGTGCCCTGTTTTTCTCTGTGCATGGAGAGAAGACGTGTGAATATAACTCTCTTGGAAAACTTTTACAGGCTGCTTCAGAAAGGTATTTGCTCAATTTCCAATTATTGTATTAGCTCTTAAATTTTAACCTTGATTTACTGCTGTAAAGAAACTGTAATATGCCAGTAGTTTCTGCCTGCAGGTTTGATTTATCCTGCCTGTTTCTTGCACAAAGTGGCAGTCTCTTATTTCTTACTAATGGCGATTGGAATTAACATTTACTGATCCCGTGCTCTTTGTGCTGTGGAGGAAGAATGCTGTGAAAGTGCACAGAAAAGTTGGAAACTGTTGAAGGACAGTTACAGTTCTCAGAAATGTGTAAAGTATTTATTATGTAGGGAGAACAGGAAGATCTGTGCTGCATTTTGAAATGATGGTCAATCCGTTCATGAAAATATCTCTATTAAAGCATGCATGGTATTTTTTGCCTGTATAATTTCTTGGTGTTAACAAAGGAAAAACTCTTACTGTGCAATACATTCCAAACTCAGAATTCTTTACAGGATGAAGAGCAAAATTTGAGCGTAGCTTTTACTAACAAGAAGAAACTATAAAATAAAATTTCTTCTAAAGAAAGTTTGTAGTAATCTTGCTAGCTCTGTCTTTGTAAAAGTCATTTTTTGTTAATGTGCAGCAGACATACGGCATCAATAGCTCATATGCTGTTCTGCTGACTCACTGGGGGTATTTTAAAAGTTTCATTGTATTTTATGTGAGATTTAGAAAGAGAAGTTGGAAATAGTCTGCTCATTCGCTTTCTTATTTGTACATCAAGCCAGGGGCAGGGTCCCCTTGGATTTGAGTTCCTGGAACACTTGGTGTGTTAGCATTTTATTTTTATACAGAACCTCTGAGTCATAAGAAAAAAAAAAAAAGCCAAAAAACCCTGAAAATTTAAGAATGTGGTTAACTTTTAAAAAGGTATCATGTTAGCTTCAAAACAGCACCTTGCTACCTGTTGTATTTTTGTTGTGTTTCTAATGAAGCCTCATCAATGCTGCAGCTGTGCTGCCAGCCATGAAACCACAATAACACGTGAGAGTGGCTTGGTGTATGTATGCAGGGAAGACAGAAATGAGGTTTAAACATGAGAAAAACAAATGACATACCTTGCATTGAGTAAGGAAATGGTATGAACTACCTTGTGGTAATCTTCAATGTTTACCCTTAGGTCAAAGCCGTTTTTGTTCAAAGGGGACCACAGGTACCCAGCGTCAAACCCTGAGAGTCCTGTTGTCATCCTTTATGCTGAGATTGGCACAGAGGAGTTCTACAGATTCCACAAGCTGCTTGTTTTGAAGGCTGAGGCAGGAGAAATCACCTATGTCCTCAGACACTATATTGCTGTAAGTACGTGCACTCGGGAACACAGGAAGAGTAACCGGGCAGGGGTCAAGAAAGGCAAAGCGATTTCAGTTTGAGCCCTTTGTGTTTGCATAATGTGTGGCTGCTTGATCATTTGGCACACTCACAGTTCATTGCATTATGGCATGTAGCTGAGGAATACAGACTTTGATCTCCTGATTGTTTAAGTAAGAGGATCATTTGGTTTTTGCAAATGCAGAGCTAATCTCCAGACAAATTACAGAGGTTAACCTAGAAAAACGTTGCTTTAGGAAATAAGAGTCAGATCTTTCCAGTCAGGCTACTCGAGTTACTTGATACGAAAAGCAGAGATTAACCTTAGGGTACCATTTTCAAATAAAAGGCAATTTTGTTACAGAACCTCTTACCTCTCCTAGTGCAATATGTCGTGTGTTCCATCTCCCTCTCCTAACCAAAGCCATCGATGTTTAACTCTGCATTTTAAAAAAATCTGAGAAGTTTGAGTTATTTGACTTTTTTCCTGAATATCCCTCAATGGTTCTAAAACCTAACATAGTCATATGCTGCATATACCACTTTCCTTTTTGAAAGTAATTTGTTGATCATTGTTGGAGAAGTACTTGAATAAGAAGTTAAGTGTGTTACGCAGTAGCTCTTGGCATAGTTGTGCTTTTACAACACATTACTGGAAATACACTTGTTGTCTTTGTTTATCACTTACCCATTGCCAGTTAGGTCTAAAATATGTACCAGCCTGAGATTTCTTACCTTTGGGAAATAGCAACTTTCAACTTGCAGATCAAAACAACAATATAGCAATGTTTGCTTTTCCTTACAGAACCCCAGTAAAGAAAAAGTCTACCTCTCTGGCTATGGTGTGGAACTGGCCATTAAAAGTACAGAATATAAGGCCAAGGATGATACACAGGTGAAAGGTGAATTCTTATTTTAAGTACTTCCATGTGGGCGTTTCCATCTCGCAGGGTTGTGGTGGTGGTGTTTTTTATACAATAGCAGTTTGTCTGAAGTGCAGGTATTCTTCCTTCTGATCTGAAATCACCCAAATCACCATCTTTTCTTCCTCTCCATGTTCTTTGAACCATATATTTGGTAAGGCACTTGTCTTGCTCATTTGTGGAGTGCTGGGCACAATGGTGTAACAATACTGGACTTAGATCTTATTAATGCTCTACTAATGCAACCAGTTTTCCACCGGATAACCAGATTGTTCACAGATGTAAAGCAGTTCCTCTACCTTAACTTCACTCAGCTTACCCATCCTCAGAGTAGAACGTCTCCTGTTGTTGTTTTTTGGAAAAACAAATTTTAGGACGCTATGCAGTTTTTTCTTTTACTGTGTTCTGTAGAGCACTGACCTCTGTTTTTCAAACAGTCATGCTATTTTAGTAGGATAATTTGTGTGGCTTTGTACATATGTATGTGTGTACACACACACAGATGAATTTAAACAAAAACCTCTGCTTTTACTTATGACTTCAGGAAAAGAACAAACAATCAAATAACCAAAAAAAAGACTGTTTTTTTTTGTTTTTTTTTGTTGTTTGTGGGGTTTTGCTGTTTTTTCTCCCTTCTTTTAGTTACGGGTAACAGCTGTGAGGAATAAAACTCGTATTTTGAATTGGGTTCTTCAGAGTTTTGCAGTTTAATCAGCTTCTAGATACAGACCTAAACTCTTGCCATGGTCTTGGGGTATTGACAAAAAAACCTATTGGTCTTTATTTGTAGAAGAGTTTAATTTAGAGAGGAGCTAGCATATTAGAGCAGGTGATTCAGCTCATGATTTTTCTTGTTAGTGTGTGAGAATTTCCATTAATTTGTTATCAAAAAGTCATGTAAAAGCACTGATATTATTTATAAAATAGGAGGTTTCTTTGTCTCTAAGAGTGTGTGTGTGGAAATAATTTTAGGGAAAGCCTAAAACAGGGAAAGCTGTTATCTGTAAGCTTTTAAAGCTTTATGCCAATAGGGATGTAAAATGCCTTACAAAGCAGACAAACTACTTGCGTTGCTATGAGCTGCAAGTAGCTCACTGATATTAAGTTGCAGATTAGAGCTATGTGGTTTTTCATCCAGCTCCTGTCTGATTCTGGGCACGTTCTGCCTGCAGTCTTCTGTGCACGTCTGTGCTGTTTCTGCCTGTCCAGTAGCAAGGGCTCATCCAAAAGCTTGGGACCTTTGGTTAGACTTGAGCATGAAACATGGATTGGAGCTGGTTTGTGTCCAGCCAGTTAAGAAATTATGTTCAGGATTGGAGTTTGTCACTTCCTCTACAAAGCTCACATGTCCTGAAAGCTCGTAGGTCCCCGTGAGTTCCTCTGCAGTGCCTGGGTCACTGAGAATTCCACTCAGACTAAGCTTTTCCTTCTAAACAATGACCCCCGGTTTTATTTCAGCTGTTATTGTGTTCATTTGTGCTGTTAGTGTCTCTTGGATACAGGTTCACAAGTGAACCTGAAACTTACCCTTTCTTTCCTCTTTTCAGTTACTGTAGTGTTGTTTTGTGAAACTTACCAAAATACGTGAGAGCTGTTTCTGAATAGTTTGTCATTATTTTTCTTCTCTCTGTGTTTATAGGCACTGATGTGAATGCAACCGTAATAGATGAAAATGACCCCATTGATGAGGTGCAAGGATTTCTTTTTGGGAAATTAAGGTAAAACTCAGTTTTAAATTGTTAGTCTTTGTCATATTAAACGACTCAAAGCATAGATGATCTTCTGCTTTGTTGTTATTTTTTAAATATCTGCGTTATCCACATGGGTTAGTGTACTTTTTGGATATTAGTTTCTTTGAATTAGCAGCAGACTTAATTACAGGAAACCACAGTTTCTTTCCCTTTGTTCCCTTTTAGGCAGTTGTATCCTGACTTGAATGAAGAGCTGAAAGAGCTTAGAAAACACCTGGTGGAAAGTACCAATGAGATGGCACCCTTGAAAGTATGGCAGTTACAAGGTAACCTATGTGAAGAGTTTCAATATTACACTGCAAAAATTTCAAGTAAACCTATCTTCCTGTGTCCTGTGCAAACCAGAACAGTAGTGGCTGTGTATGGTTGAGAAAGTTTGACTGTAAATTCTTGTACTGGGAAGTGTGGGCTTTGTAAAGCTCCTCTACTGAGTTCTGTTGAAATACCTTCCAGAAAGATTCTTTCACAGGTCTTTAAAGTGAGGTTTGCTTTCTATGTTGTGTAGGTAAGCCACTCGCTCTTTCAACTGACTTGTATGATCTGCCACATGCAGAATAGCAAAGGAAATATGAAGTTTCTTGGTCCTATCCCTATTGTGGTAAGCTGAGGTTTCTCAGGACCCAAAGAAAGCTATTTCAGAAGTCTTTGCATGCAACTCTGACCTTTTTCCTTGGTAGTCATCTTTAGGAGTTTGTGGAAGGGCTTTTCATCCTCTGAAAAAAAGTAATTAGAAACATTGAATGTGTTGTGGCTACAGAGAATCTGCCTATATCCAGCTGAGGCTACTTGTATTTCCAGCTTGTGGGCCCTTTCTAAAGGGCAGATCCTCCCACCCAGACAAAAGCAATGGCTTGGGCTCACTGAAGCAGCCTCTATAGATAGGAATGGTCCATACTGAAAGGACGGTTCATGCTACTTTGAGGCAACTAACACGAGCTGAATATAGGGAAGAAGACAAAAGAAACTATCTAAAGACACAGATAGAAAATTTTTTAATGTAACAAATAAGCAAAAAAGTTGAGAGCCAAAATTAAGATGACTGCAATAGCTTCTTTCATGTTGCTGTTGTTTCCCTTGCAGATTTAAGTTTTCAGACTGCTGCGCGGGTTTTGACTGCTCCCCCTGTGGATGCTTTGATGGTCATGAAAGATCTCAGTCAGAACTTTCCTACAAAGGCCAGGTAATTCTAACAATTAACACTTAGTAAGTTTTCTTCTTTTTTCTTCTTAGCAGAACACGAGACAGGCAACATCAGTTGGGTTAATTAATGTCTGTGTTTCTGTTGAGCTGGAAGCACTTGTGGCTACAGATAAGATCTTACAGCATTTCTCTTTGATGGCAGTTGGTGTGGACTGGTGGAAAATTTGACAGAATTAACTGTGCTATTGCTGTGAAATGCTTCTGAAGCTTTTGCATCAAGTACTCAAGAATGTGTTGGATAGGGTTCCTGTTTGGTGGCTTCAGGCTCATCCTTTTCACAGGATCATGCTCTTCTGGGATCTTCATCTGCAGACAGCCCACTCAGCCTCATGTCAGACATTGACGTGCAACTCCACTGGTCTTTGCACTTCATCAATTACTTCAGCATATTCAAATTAATTTGAGTAAATTCAGTCATAATCTGGCCTGCCCAACCAGTGCAGAAATAGATTTCTTTTGATACATTTCATGAGCTGGGGTATAAAGGTAATGATATAGGAGCTTCTCCTTTCTGGGCAAGTGGAGATATACTTGAGAGTAAAAGGAAGCTGAGTTCTGGTCTCATCTCCAATAACTGATGTTAAGATTGTACTGTTTATAGATTCTTAAGGTGTGCATTGTGCTGTCATCTAGTTTCTGGTCACATTTGTGAGCTGAACTTGCTAATTCTGGGATGGTGCAGTCACTAGATCCAGTGGAAGGAGAGGAATGGGAGCCCACAAGGAGTGAAATCCCCCCTATCTTGTGCTGTCAGATTCCACCTTTCTGGAATCTGCCCGCTATTATTATGGGTTAATGTGAAACTAGGCACTGAGAGTCAAAAGTTTGTCTTTCCTGGTGCAGTTTCCATGTGAATAGTGTTTTTGTTCTCTTGAATTATATATGTACATAGTGAGAAAAAATAGTGCATCCTACTGTTTAACGGTACCACAAAGTGCAAGTTCTTCTGCTCGTAGCTCTTCATACTAGGTGGCTCAATGTATTAGTATCTTGAAAGCACAAGAAGTGGGATAACTAGATATCTATCCACTAGACAAACAGAAAGGTGACTCACAGCATCATGTTTTTATTTCTGCAGAGCCATAACAAAAACAGTTGTTTCCTCGGAACTCAGAGTAGAAATTGAAGAGAACCAGAAGGTAACACTTCCAGAAAGTAATATACTGCTCTCTCACTTATGTTTTACTACAAGTTGAAGCTTTGAAAATAATCATATCAAAAATTTTACACTTGGCTCAAAATATTGACTCAGTATTTTCTCTCACAACTTTGTCATGGTGTGCATTTGGGGAGTAAAGAAGTGGCTCAGTTTTTCAAACGTGGATTAAGAACATAGTTGAGGTTGTTTACTCATATGACAATACTGGTCAAAGATTCTTTAAGTGATCAAGAATATGTTGAGGAATGATGATATGGGATTTTGTTCATAGAACGACCCCTATAAGGGCTGTTTACAGTAGTCACATGCTCTGACAGTTATTTTGCAAGCACTTTTTAATGTATATGAAAGTGACCTGTTCAATATTTGACCTTAGAATCTGTTAACTGCATTTGTAAAATGAGCCTTAAATACAATGAAAATACTATATTCTTAGCCATGAGGAAAATGTTCTATTTATTTACACAAAACATAGCTCAGGTGCTTTTAGGATTTCCTTTTAGTCTGCCTTAGTCTGATCATCAGGGCAGGACTGCATCAGAAATGCAGTAGTGGCAATGTTGATGCCTGTCTCATCAGCCCACCCCAAGCATGAGACCTCTGCAGTGATGGCTTGTTAGCTCAAGCTGTAGGGATCTGGTCGATGTTTCTGGAGGAACTGCACCTGCTGGGTGGCCTTCTTTCAAGTCTCTGATTTTGCTCTTGCTTGAGAGGTACAGCAGATGTGTAACATCTGAATGTCAGAGCACTGCTCATCCTGGCTTGTAGTTAAAAAGAAGCTTGCATTGATTTCAGGTTACTGATGGCAGGTTTTGATTGTCTTTAGAAGTTCTTAAAAGCAAATGGATAAGAAGTGGGAGTGTTTTTAGTGAAAGTTATTAGAGTTAAAAGGTAATTATATTTTGAGATTATTTCAAAGTGTCTGAGCTGGATAGAATGCAACTTGTTAGAAAGCTGTTGCTTGAAAAGTTTTAAACACCTTTTAACAGCTTTTAAGGATGCAGAAAAAATGTAGTTCTCATCATCTATTTGGAGGTGGTGCTTAGATATCCAAATTCATCGGTGTTCGCAGTGAGGCAGCTGAATAAATACAAAACCTTCTGCTATGCTGGTGTTTTGAGAGTGAGCTACTAAAGGAATAGAAAATTAACAGCTATTTATTCAGTCTGCTCGTGTTTTGAAATTTAAAAAGAAGTTTGTGAGAGTCTTTGGACCCTCACAAGTTTGTGACCTCTCTGGAGGTCCTCGAGTAAGCTCTAATGGTTGGAGAAAGATGTTTCAACAGCTCTGTTGTATCCTGGGCATTAGCAAAGCACGGAAAAATCAATTGACACTTGGGAATTTTGTACAGTACAATTAAAATACACCTGGTAGTGCAGTCTGGATAGAATACAAAATAAAAGTTTAAGCTTGTAATAAAAACAAAGCCAAACAGTAGCTTTTAGTGTATGAATAGATCAGTGTAGATCGTATGTTTCAGTCTAACTTGACATTAATGGGAAAAATAAGCAGTACACAGTAATGTCTTTGTATAAAGTCTGATCAGTGACATTTGTCTATTCTAGCAGTGACCTGAAAGCTTACTGAGTCCCCTGAGGTTCCTGTTCTGAAAGAGAAATCCCTTGTTGTTCAATAGAAATAAAATCAGAAAAGAAGGGGTGCGGTTTGACACCGTCATCCAATGTGGTTCTGGAAGGGACAAAGTGTGGAATGTAAGTGCAGGTTAAAGCTGCCTGGTGGCTTTTCTGTTCTGTGCTGGAACAGACTGGTCCACAGGTAACCTCATGATGTAGTGGATGTAGTTTCATTCCAAATACATCTAGGTTCCTAGATCCAGAGCTGGCTAGAGCTAACCCTGCCCTGTAAGCTGTTCTTTGCATGACTGTCAGTCTGTGGGGGTGTCATCTGGTAGTGAAGCCCACTGGTTTTGGTAAGATAGAAGTTAGTATGTAAGTATCCACAAAAAGGCACAACCTAACACTGTGTGTACTCAGCTCTTCTCTGGGAGCTTCATTATTTAATAAAATATCTGAATTCTTCCTGGCTAGATGCTGCTTTCCTGCTCTTGGTACTTCCCGTGGTACTTTGCTATTCTTCCATTTGCTTTGCTCATCTTCCTGATATTAGGCTTTTTAGTGTCCAAACGCTATGCTTTGCCTTTGTTGTTCGTCATGCCTCTTTAAACTATTAAATGACTTCTCTCTAGCATTTCCAATGATTTAATTGGATATATTTCAAAAAAAATCTACTGAGGGTCCTTCCAAAACTACTGCTGAGGCATGCAGAAACAAACAGTCCCACGTACATGTCTATGCACTAGCTAGCTTCAGGTGTGTTCCTCTGCCATGGATGTGTGCACAAAATCAGCAAAGGCTGTAGCTGAGAAGTCATGTAATGCAATTTGGAGAATAATGGAGGTAAAATCTGCAGTTTTGACATGCTGAACTCTCTGGTGATTTGCATTCTGTGCACAGCATCCTTCTAATGGCCTTCTGCTTTCTTTCAGTATTTCAAAGGAACGCTAGGATTACAGCCAGGAGATTCTGCTCTGTTCATCAATGGACTGCTCATCGATTTGGACACTCAGGACATATTTAGGTAGGAATGTTTTTCAGTAAAATGATATCCTGCTTAGAATCACGCATCCTGCTTGTGCATGGATAGTAAAGCAATTTAGATAGTTTGAATCTCCTTCTCAATGTTTGTATTTGTAGACTAGGTTTAATTGTTAACTTCTGGAAAAAGCAAATAATTTTCATAGAATCACAGAATGGTTCAGGTTGGAAGGGACCTTAGAGATCATCTTGTTCCAACCCCTGTGCCATGGGCAAGGACACCTCCACTAGACCAGGTTGCCCAAAGCCCCATCCAGCCTGGCCTTGAACACTGCCAGGGAGGGGGCATCAACGACTTCTCTGGGCAACCTGTTCCAGTGTCTCACCACTCTCACAGGGAAGAATTTCTTCCTTACATCTAGTCTAAATTTGCCCTCTTCCAGTTTATAACTGTTACCCCTTGTCCTGTCACTACCTGTCCTTGTAAAAGGCCCCTCCCCAGCTTTCCTGTAGGCCCCTTCAGGTCCTGGAAGGCTGCTATCAGGTCCCCCCGCAGCCTTCTCTTCNGGCCCACCTCTCAAGCCTGTCCAGGTCCCTCTGGATGGCATCCCTTCCCTCTGGTGTGTCGACTGCATCACACAGCTTCTCTTTTTCCTTCTCTTATATAAATGCTTGTTTAACTAAATAGCTGCAGTGAGAAATGCAGTGCTGTCCAGTATCAGAATGGAAAGTCACCTTTGTACTGTTCTTGTGATCCATCCTGTGAACGCACAAGACTTTGGTTTCCAAGGATTGCCTTCAGGTTTCATTCTGAAGGTAATAGACTATTTGATTCTCAAAGGATAAGTCCCTGTAAATCTTTTATCTGAAAACCATCCCGTATCTTTGTCAAGATCTGTTTCAGTAGTGTGGAACTGAAATTGCATAGTATATCACTCTTTCCTTATCTTTATTGAATGTAGTTTTTCCTAGAAATATAATTGAATAGGTTTGAGTTATCTCGAATTCCTTGAGACAGTTAGAAATAGGTGAGAAATAAAAATTAATGCAGAGATGTGGCAGGCTGTTTGGCAGGCCTTTCGTCTCTTAACTCTTAAGATACAGCAAGTTATTTGTTGTTTTTAAAATTTATCAGTTTTTTTTTCTTTTCCTTCCAGCTTGATCGATGTGCTACGCAATGAAGCCCGCGTTATGGAAGGCCTACACAGCTTGGGAATTGAGAGCCTTTCCCTGCACAATGTTCTGAAGTTGAACATCCAGCCATCAGACTCAGACTATGCTGTGGACATCAGAAGCCCCGCTATTTCGGTGTGTGTGGCTTCATATAAGAAATAACTTCTTTGCCCTTGAGCCGTGCATTCTTATGCTGGTAGGAGAGCCTTGTTCATACCTGACAACCAACTGCAGCGAGGAGAAGAAGAGGGCAAATAACAAATGCAGTGTTTTAAGCTTGTTTTTTTTCCGCACTGTACTCAATGTAGTTTCTGATTTTAAAATATTTTACAGTCTCAGACTTGAGCAGAATGACAGGCAGTCATTGAAATGCCCTTTTTTTTTCCTTAGTGGATCAACAATCTGGAAGTTGACAGTCGGTATAATTCCTGGCCTTCCAATGTGCAGGAACTGCTGCGTCCCACATTCCCTGGGGTGATCAGACAGATCAGAAAAAATTTCCATAATTTTGTAAGTAGCAATCTGATTGGAAATTAAATGTGTTGTTTTTTTGCTGATGTTTAAAAACAAACAAACAGAGACATTTAGCTTTTTCTCTGTACATACATGTATGCTGGATTCCTTGCCACTTCAATATCTTGAGACAGCATGCTCTTCTGAAAGATTTTGTTTTTCCTGTGCTGGTGAGCTACAGTTGAGATTCAGAGATTGAACATGATTCTCTGATGTCTGTTAGACTGGTCTGATGTATGCCCCTTACACATCCCCAGGTTGCTGCACTGGTGGATCAAACTACCCTTTGACAAGTGAGAACATGTGTGCATTTCAGCTTTGTGATAGCAGCTGAAGTGGGTTAATGAAATCCCTCACGTTTGTTATTTAGTATTTCTTTAACGGGGTTAAGAGCAGCTTCAGTTGTTTTAGTTAGAAAGCATTCTTGCACCAAGACTTCAGAATACCTCAATCCTGGGTGTCCTTTCAGTCTCTGGACTCTCTAGCCTAACTACTGTTTGTAGTTAGATTCAACGAAGAGTGTGAAATCTGCATGGTAACTGTTAAGGCAGAGAAGCAGCTCAGGTGAGGTGCTCTTGATTGTGCTTTTGGTCTTAAAGATTTTAGTAGAAACTATGACTTTGTGGGTCTCATCTCTGACAGTGTATGAAATGGGGCTGATGACAGTTCTGCAATGAAGCATGAATTCAAAACTGTATCTTGACTGCTTAAGGGGATAGAAACTTTTCATTTGTAATTTATGGGCAGGTGCTGATAGTAGATCCTACTCATGAGACCACAGCAGAATTATTGAACGTGGCAGAGATGTTCTTCAGTAACCACATCCCGCTGAGGTAATTACTGTATTTTTATGGGAATTTATTTTACATCCATGGAATTTTTGTGACTTTTAAAATTGTAAGTACTTACTGGTAGGACACTGTGGAAAAGTCAAATAACTTGTATTGGTGACTAGGCATTTACTAAATGCTGTTCCTTGTTCAAAAATTTTTAAATATAACTTGTGCTACTAGCAAAGCACAGTTGAATAAAAACTTCAACAGTCCAAAAGAAACTTAAAAGCAAGATGAAAGAGAGATGAAAACCAGGATTCTGATGGACTCACTGCTAGAGATCGTATGTCATTATGTTGATTCCAGGCCACTCTGCTCAGGAAAAAACCTTTGCCTAAGATGATGATCATATTCCAGCACTGTATGAAGAGTTGATTATTCGTTAGTGTAATTGCTTCAAGCTGTTGGGTTTGTTTGGTTGCAGGATAGGACTCGTCTTTGTGGTTAACGACGGTGAAGATGTTGACGGACTTCAGGATCCTGGCGTTGCCCTTCTCAGGGTGTACAATTATGTGGCACAAGAAATGGACAACAATTATGCTTTCCAGACAGTCATGTCTGTAAGTATTCAGTTAAAATGGAAATTAATATTTTTAATATTTTCTAGGTCTGTAAGATTAGTGTGCTAAGTTTTTCTGATCATACCTCTTTCCTCGTTCTTCCAATGTGTTCTAAACTGCTGTATCCCTTCAATATGGTAATTTTTTGTCTTGGATAGTTCCTGATGCATACTTTTGCCATATTAAAGGGCATTATAGGTATAAGTGAATGCATTTTCACTTATGATTTGACGTTGTTATATAAATCTGTAAGCTGGGACATGCTGTAATATTAGGCTGCTGGTAACTTAAAGACTATGACTTTTATTCTCGGGTTTTGTTTTTTTTAATATATAATTTTAATTCAAAGAAGAAAAATCTTGTGCCTTCAAGAAGGAAACAATCAATTATCTGTTTCACATGTGAGGTTTACTCTGTTGTTTATGAGCATGACTTAAGTATGAGCACTACTTTTACCTCAAAAATCTTTTGTAATTAAAGATGCAGCTTATTATTTAAAGAAATCCATATTTACCTACTTACAGTCTCGCTGGAATGACTATAAGGTAAAGCAAGGTAATTTTCAGAGATACAAGTGCTTTATGATTTGTATCTTTGTACTTAGGAGTTATTTCAGTGAATAACTAGGAAAAAATCTTTTCTAATCTAGCTCTTAATGATTTATATATATATATTTTATATAACTACTGGAATGCAGGTGATAGGGCAGCTTACCTTTCTTAAGGAGAGGTGCTCTTATTTTATTTACAAACTTGTATTTATATCCTCCTTCCAGATATATAACAAAGTAAAAACAGGAGATCAGCTGAAAGTGGAGCATGTGGTTAGTGTTCTTGAGAAACAGTATCCTTATGTGGAAGTGAACAGCGTTCTGGGAATCGATTCTGCCTATGATCAAAACAGAAAGGTAAGAATTCATGAAATAAAGCATTTGCCACTTTTTTGCTTCAACACTGTTTTGAATATGTGGTTATGTACAGTTCCTTGACGCAGCTCTGTTACTAACTAAGCATGTATCTATGTCATTATCATCCTAGAGTGACTTTTCATGATACTTTAAGAATTTACGTTCAGCACAAAGCTTTATAGAATATGCATAGTGTGCATCTATCACATATTGTAATCTAATATTTCTAAAATCTCTCTGTAGGATACAGGAGCCGAGGTAACTTTCCTGTGACTCATAGATACTACTTTCGTTCTGCTGTGGAGAATCTAGTTGAGTTTTGAATTGCTTTAAGAAATGGAGATGATGAAATGTTTCATTAGAAAACCAAGGAGCTTAATGCTTAGGAGGGATTGGTGTAGGTTTTCTTTACTATTATCAGTATTTGAATACTGTATGAGACGAAGCAATGATTTTGAGTTCCAAATGGCTTTCCTATAGCAAAGCATTCAATAATCTTCCTCAAAGAATTTCTTACAGTTATTTTTGTAGTTGATTCTTTCCTGTATGGAGAAAGCTGGGACAGCAAATCACTACTGGATCACTTTTATGTGGGAAGAGGCAGATCATGTTTGGGATTTTAGCCCCAAAGGCAGACCCACTAAAGGCAGGCATGTTTGAATGACAGAAGTCTTTTCAATTTACATGCTAGACACCAAATCAAACCTAAACAAAAGCAGTAACCTTAACACAAGTGCCTTTCTGTGTTATAAGATAACTCATCTTGTGCATGTAAGATAAAGAAACTGTTCTGTGCACTGCCGAAAGGACACCTTAGTGTGTCTTTCTTTTTTTGATATTGTGGAGAAACATTATGAACCCTTGTGTCAATGGACTGACATGGTAAACCTACTTCTCTCCCTGGATGTAGGCAGCGAGAAGTTACTACGAGCAGACGGGTGTGGGCCCTCTCCCTGTTGTGCTGTTCAACGGGATGCCTTTTCAAAGGGATCAGCTGGATCCTGATGACCTGGAAACTGTGACAATGCACAAAATCCTGGAAACCACAAGCATCTTCCAGCGAGCTGTGTACCTGGTAGGTACTGAGTGCAGCTGTGGCTTTAGAGAGAAACAAGATTTGGAAAAACTGTCTCAAAAGTCCCCAAGTATGTAATGCACAAAACAACTTGCATAATTTCTTGTATTTTTTAAGTTATCTAAGGCATTATATGTGTGATACAATAAATACTGCCTCTTTTTACTTTTCTTCTTCTTCCCTTCAGGGTGAATTATCTAATGATCAAGATGTGGTTGAGTATATCATGAACCAACCCAATGTTGTTCCAAGAATTAACTCAAGGATCTTAATGTCAGACAGAGAGTACCTCGACCTGACAGCAATGAGTAAGGAATGCTTTTAATTGCATTAAACCTCAAGTATCTGATTCAAAGACTTTTGTCCCAATGGAAAGCTCCAGTGGCAAAGTATGAACAGCGCCCCAAGCAACATTCTCCCCCTGGTGCTGGGGGAGATGTTACATATAATAACAGCATGAAGATGTATGGGTTTATCACAACAGGAATTTGTTTTGCTTTTATGCAAATCTTCAGGGGAATATGACTCATGAAACTGAGAGATCAGAACACTAGCACAAGTCAAGAACAGCACATTCATGTAATATGTATAAGGCAACAGTTTGTTTCTTATTTCTAACCTCTTTTCAAGCTGAGAATGACAGACATCTCCAGAATTATTTAGGATTTGCTGTGACATACATTTTAGCAAAACTTCTCAAGGCTAAAGTATTAAGTAATAACACCCAATGCAGAGGCTCTGCAGTATACTGGCAGGACTGCAAATAGACTTGTACAACTACCTTTCCTGAGTTGCTTGAAAAATAGTAACACAGTGGGTTTTTAAATGTATGTTGTTTACATAAATTGACTTGAACCTAGTGACACTTGATTCTTTCAGTTAACTTCCACAGTTTATTATATGCTAGCAATGGAAATTAAATCTAAAAAGTGGTGTAATGAGGAAAAAGTGGTGGGAAGTGTTCTTAATGTTTTGGCAATAACAGTGACTTTTCTTTCATTCTACGTGGAAATTGTTTGCTTTGGCATCTGAATACTTTCTCTCTTCCTCAGATAACTTTTATGTGGATGACTTTGCTAGATTCAGCACATTGGATTCCAAAGATAAGACAGCTGCTGTAGCAAACAGCATGACCTACTTAACAAAGAGAGGTAACATGGATTGTGAACCCAGATTTATTCTTGCATGTGTTTCCAAGCCTACGTACAGTACTCAACACACACCTTGAGTGTTCAGGCCTGTGGGCAAGGGTGCAGTCCAGATGTTAAAAATTAAGGTTTTTGTAGGACTTGACATCTACATGGAACAAAAATGTTCCCCTCTGTAAATCCTGCCTCTGTTAATAATGGGAGTCATCCAGCCTGCTCTTGCTGCATTGGAGAATACCACCAGAAATGCAGCAGTGTAAGCTCTGGTGCTGCAATTACACTGCCTGGAAAAATATAAAGGGGGTTCTAGCCTTCTCTCCTAATTCAAAATTACTAGAAGTTACATGGATTCATTAAAAAATGTTATTGCCCATTGTATAAGAGAACTGCTAACCTGATCTGTGCTGTTTATATTTCTTTGGTGCATGTACCCTTTTTCAATGATGGTATTGCTTAATTACAAGTGTACATGAAGTCCCGTTAGTCTTAAAGCTCAGCTGTACTGCTTGTTGTAAGAAATGCATGCACCAACATAATATAGAGCTTAATCAGGCCTTTCCTATACTCACCTCTTAGGAATCATAAATAAGGTGCTGTCATTTGAACCAGTTCCTCTTGTTCCTTTCTTGCTGACTCTGCTAGGCTCTCACAAGTTTCTCAAATACTGCCTCCTGCCACTCCTTCTGTTTATTTGCCTTTGATTTGTGTTCAGCCACTTAGTCCTGAAAAGAGTTTCTCGCTTTCCCTTTGTAGATCATTAATTAACCCTACATCTCATTTAAATGTGTATTAGTTTGCAGTCCCGTGGCTTGACAGTTTTGGGTCACTGGCCCTTCTGTCACTTAAGATACTTAATAACTGTTTATAGTACTGCTGAATCACATTTATTTTTGAAAATAACAACGGAGGTGCACATACTGATGGCTCAGCAGCAGTACTGAAACAGTGCTGCCTTGCTAGTTTTTGAAGGGGGAAGATGAACTCTGAACGTTCAGGTCATAATGGCATGGCAGTTTTTGGAAATGGTCTTCAGAGTGATACCTTCATGGTATGATATGCAGCTGGTAATATGTGGTGTAACTAGTGCTGGGGTATGAAAACAAAGCTTCAATCTATTTGACTGAGGGGGGGGTGTCAATGTTTATTCTGGTAAAATAAGATAAGCGTGCTGCTTGCTGGAACTGAGCTTCAGTGACTCAGTTTTGCCCAGCACAGTGCTGCAGCTTCTTGATGCACATTAGAATTACTCTCAGGTTGTTAATGTCTCTTTCCTTTCCCTCTTTCCTTTCTGCTTTTTGACCAGGAATGTCTTCCAAGGAGATCTATGGTAACTCATGCTTTAGCATTCCATATCTTGTTATTCTGGGAATTCTCTGGTTCCTTTGTAGCTCTGCCCTTAGAACCAGCAGGAAATGAGGCTTTTTAAATGCATGTTTGCTTCATCACTTTCTTTATACAAGACTGATTTTGTGAACTAACAGCTTCAGTATGAAGAAGCAGTATGTCTGTACCCTAGCTGGAATCAGTACGTTATTTATATGTTCTTTTAAAAAATTCTAACTTAAATAGCTATCAAAAAATAAATAATCCAGTTTAGAAACACAAGTGCATGCTGTCCCATGTGGGTTTACTGAATGAGGGAAATGAACTCTCATGTGATATCAGTGCTATTCTTCCCTTGCCAGACTTTTTAGCTTAGCCTTATCTGGGTCTTTCATCATATATCGTTTTACTTTGTTTGAAGTCTTTGCATGTTCACTTTGATTTTCCTCCAAATGAAGAAAAACGGAAACTTTCCTCTCTTCACCTTCAAATATCCCCCCCTTTTTTTTTTCTGCAGATGATTCTTTTGTTAGACCAGTTACGTTTTGGATTGTTGGTGATTTTGATAAACCTTCAGGGAGGCAATTGTTGTATGATGCCATTAAGCATCAGGTAGGTAGTGTTTTCCCTTGCACAGGTTAGCAGAGATGATAAAACAGTAGAGAGAGGCTTGAAAAACACATGCTGTGTCTCTTCCTGTTGTATGACCCTGGGGAGATCAGTTCTCTGTTTTCCAGCTGCATCTTGTTTATAGGGGCTGGAGCACCCCTGACCTTCCCCTCTTGGTCCTATGCTAATACGTAATATTATGCTACATAAGGGAGATTGGACTCTGTAGCACAATATTACGTAGAAGATTCTTGGCACAGTGGTACCTGTAGGGAAACTGAATACGTGAAGTTAAACAATGGAGCTTATTGTATTATGGACTTCTTCTCGTTTAAAAAAAACTTGAAAGCTAATACTCTCCTAATTCATATTTGGTTAAACACAGAAATCCAGCAATAATGTTCGAATTAGCATGGTTAATAATCCCAGTGAAGATCCAAACAGTGCGAACACCATTGTCGCCAGGGCCATATGGGCAGCTCTGCAGACACAAACATCAAATAATGCCAAGAACTTCATCACCAAAATGGCAAAAGAAGAAATTGCCAAGGCACTAGAAGCAGGAGCTGACATCTTAGAATTTGCTGTTGGGGTAAGCGTGGCTGTTCATGTTTACAAAGGTAGGGTACTTGTTCTTATAATGAATTTCTTACTGTAGTGTGTTCATACTGCAAAAGGTAAAGTAACAATGGAGTGTAACTTTTTTTTTAATTGTTCTGAAAGTTTGAGCTCCCCTAAATATAACAGTCCATCTACAAGTGGAGCTTTGATGTGTATGAGGATTTACTTTACAGCATTTGTAAGTCAAAGGAATGCAGTTTCAGGGATCAATTTGAGTTGTTTGTTGGGGTTTAGGAGAGAACTTCAATCTCATGATTTCTTTTTTTCTAAAGCAGAGGGAAAAAATTACATCTCTCAAAGCTGGTTTAAAAGGTTAGCCAAGAATCACTTAAGAACAAATGAATGGAACAAGTGGTGTAAACAGCAGCAGTTACTGGGGCTGGGCCCCTGCACTGGTAGGCAAGAGCTAGGCTTAAGACTGCAAAGAAAAGTGGCTTGGGGATAAATTTTAGGTAGATTTTAAGATATTCTTGGATGGAGACAAAAAAAAGATGCATTTTAAAGTGTTCAGTGGTGTTTTTTTTCTTCACATTTCAATGACAAGTATTCTTTTCTTTCAGGGTATGGATATCAATATTTTCAAGGAAGCCTTTGAATCTCCCAAGGTGGATTTCATTCTGTCCCATGCTATATACTGCAGAGACGTTCTCAAGCTGAAGAAGGGGCAGAGGGCTGTGATCAGCAATGGAAGGGTGAGATCAGATGGTGAAAGAGGTTCTGCTTGCTGGGACAATGCAGACCTTGGGCAGCAGGGATGCATGTTCAGACTGAGGGATGGAATACAGTGTGCCTCCTTTAGGCCTCTGGACTGCCTCCCGGTTCATGGATTCAGACGTGCAGTGACCTCTGTGAGCACTTGTGAATTTGTACACAATACCAACATCTGCCAGTAGCAGTGGCACTCCTGCTGTCACTGAACTGAGTCCAGGGGCCAAAAAAATGATAAATTTAGTTGTGCTGCTTCAGTTAATTGGGCATTGAGCTGGGTATTGGTGCCTTAATCTCCTCCACCAGCTCTTTTTACAAGAGCCACTTAGATTTAGGCAAGTTGTGGCACAACAGCATTTCACTGCCAGTAATGAAGCCCAGTCTTGTGCCCGTTCAGTTTTTGTCTGTCACCAAACCACAAGTTCCAGTGGCTGCTGCGTACACTTTAATGGGTTAAAAATCCCAAGTGATGAGCTGTGGCATTCTCTTTCTCTCATTGGCAAAATAGCAAGAATTTCCTAAGTAAAATTATAGGCTTTTGAAGTGCAGAGGAGTGAGATTTGCTGGAGTTTTGCTGGACTACTGCAGTGAGCCTGGCATTCTGTTAACCTTTCAAGGTGTACTGTCGCATATACAGATTGACATGCTATATTTTTACAAATCAAGCACTCAGAGAATTCTAAGCACGCATTTTATGACTCTGTCTGGTGTATTTTTTGTTCATGACTGTAAATAGATAGAATTCTCTGTTAAACTTTGCTGCCATTGACAGTAATATTCATTTGCCTAAACAGTTGACGCCCACAAAGATTGAGATGGAGTATTTATTTAATACATCCCTGAATTTTTTTTCAGCTTAACTCTTAGCTAATAATGCTGACCCCAATTTTTTTCTCTCTGCTTTAAAAAGATTATAGGCCCGCTAGAGGATGGTGAGATGTTCAATCAGGATGATTTCCACCTCCTTGAGAACATCATACTAAAGACATCAGGACAGAAAATCAAATCTCAGATTCAGCTGCTGGGATTTGAAGAAGATCTGTGAGTAACCATGAAGAGGCAAAAAGCAGTGGTGTTCTGACAATGTGGCTTTCCACAGCCTGGAGAAAGCTTGCTCATTGCTCATTAATGTTAAAACCTTCAGATTTCTTGTGGATTTTTCCTCCAGCTAAATCTTAGCTGACATACTGTTTTAAATCATCTACCTCCTACATGCCAGGGTTTCATAATTCCTATGTGGGATTACTGTTATTTATTTAAAAGGAGGAAAGAAGGAAGAAAATGAGACGCTGGGGAATGCTTTCTGAATATGCTTGTGGTTCAGGTAACTGCTGCTGGCCTATCAGTGTCAAAAGCAGTAATATATTTCACTGTCAGTTCTACAGAAACGTGTAAACTGCTTTTAACTTTTTAAAGAGAAACATCAGAAAAAGAGATAAGATGTGATAATGAAAAACAAAGTTCTAAATAATTCTTGCAAAAAGAACAGAGATGAGCTATTCAAAGGAAAGGTGTCTTCAGGATCAAAGATGCCAGTGTCTTCAGAACTGAAGTTCGTAGGCATGTAGGGGTGATGGAGGGGTGCTGGGGGATGGTGGTTATCACTAAGATAATTCCCTTGTATTTAGTATTGCATCTTTCTCTGATGCTGCTTGGCTCTTAAAGGCCTTAAGTACAGCATTGCTTCTTGGTAAAGCTATCACGTGCAAATCAATTTTCATTGAACTTTCAAGAGGTTTTACATTTTAGGATGAAATATGGTATTCTATAAATACTAGATTGAAAAAATTATGGGAGTAACAAAGAGGAAGAAGCTGTCTGAGGTAACTGATTTAAAGATAAGACCTCTCTCTCCTGAAAGTTTCTCCATTTCTTCCTAGTATGTAAGAGCCACAGTATAAAACAGGAAGGCTGCTGTGGAGCAAGGGTTTGGTCTGAATCTCTTACAGGTCTAAGAGAAGTTGGAGGAGTTGAGGGACGTAATGCCTGCAGCACTGCTGACCCCTAAAGTGCCAGCTGTTTGGTGGCATTTGTGGGGACAGTTATCACTTGGCACCCACAGTGATAAGGCTGCAACCCGTTTAAATTCTCAATGCTAAATTAACCCTTAAACACGTTTAATTCTTCAGAATTCCTTCAGAGAATCCTTGGAGTAAGTGAGGAGACCAGTAAGGGCACCATGTTCTGGAGTAAATTTCTGCTTTCAGAAGCACCAATCAGCTATTTCCGTGCTACTGTTTTTCAAACTAATTAATTATAAATATGGAAAATGCTTTTGTAGAGAGGTGGCAGAACTATTAGCTTGTGTATCTGAATTCAGTGCTGCCTTCTCATTTGCTGCTAATTGACAGAAATGCGATAAATGCATGCATTTTTCTGAATGACTGTAAACCTTTTTTTCTTCAGTGCTAGTGACTTGGTGATGAAGGTGGATGCTCTTCTCTCTGCTCAACCAAAAGGAGAGGCAAGAATTGAGTATCACTTTTTTGAAGAACGATACAGGTACAGGATTGCTGTTTACTATGCAATATACTTCTTGTCTTCTAATATTCCCATGCTTTTAAATTAAACTTAACATTTAAAAAAATACAAGCAGCAATAGGGAAGTCCTTAACAGGTTTCAGAACATGGTCAGTTTTTGCAACATATACATGCCTGTCTACTTATCTGCATACATGTGTATGTATGTATTTTTTTCTCTATCTGTCTAATTTCAGAAGGCGCATAGCATTGAGGAAGTACTTTGACGTCGAAAGGAGATGGATAGTGTTTTTCCTGTGTTTATCCAATGCATTTGATAGTTCAAAATTGTTTTTTCTTCTGTTTAGTGCAGTTAAGCTAAGACCAAAAGAGGGGGAGACGTACTTTGATGTTGTGGCTATTGTTGATCCTGTTACCAGAGATGCCCAAAGACTTGCTCCGTTACTTTTGGTATGTATACAGTGTTGTTATGTGTTTTATGACAATTTTAAAAGGTTTTTTCCAGTTCTGTAATTTTGGAATGTTTGTCTTCTTCCTTGACTCTGCAGTGACCAGTGGCCTTCTAACAGTGCAGCTGAAATGCACAAGACATTACTGGAAAACTACTGTGTGCTATGCACTAACAAGATTAGATAGCTTTTAGTTTCACCTTTTTAACAGTTAAGCTTGCAATGATTATTCTTGAGGAAGAAAGTCTCTGCATCCCAGAAAGCATGCCTGCAACATGAGGGAGCATGTAGCTGATCTGATTAAAACCAGATGAGTGTGACAAAGCAAATAATGGAGAGGGAGGATTGCAAATGAGCAGGTTCTGTGCCTCCTTGGGGTCTGGTCTGTAAAAACATTGGTCACCTTTCCTAGTTAGAATTTTAAGGAATGTCTCTTTTTTGTTACTCTAGGTTTTGAACCAATTGATAAATATGAACCTGAGAGTGTTTATGAACTGCCAGTCCAAACTTTCTGACATGCCTCTGAAAAGGTAAGCAATACCATTACAGGGCTAGAACTAAAGAAAAGCCTACCAGACACAGTAGTATGGAAGCAGAAGCATGTTCTCACTGCCGTGAAGCTGGCAGTGGCCATCTGGAAGCCTTGGGACAGTCAGTGTGCAGCCTGTTTGAAAAGACCACCCCTGCCAGGTCCCACAGCTCTGCTGGGCTGTATCTTCCAAACCTGTTGGAATGTTGAAGCACAGAAACGTGGTCAGATGTCCTTCAGAAGGTCTCAATAACTGCTGTCAACTCGTTTATACAATGTCACGACTTCCCACAGAGAATCTAGGAATTTGTGGGTGGTGTGAGATAGTCCTGCTGGTTTACAAGTTGGATGGGTTTTTATATATATGAGCAACGGTAAATAACTTACTGATCTTAATGGCTGGTTCATGCACACTCTGGTTTGTCCTTCAAGATGAAAATTCTGCTTGTTCTAAGGATGTTGCTTTGGGCAAAGACTCCTGAACACAGCAGGGAATAAAAATTCCATATAGCAGTTCTTGGAGACATTGGAGCTCTGGAAAAACTGTTGCTGTCAGTAAGTTCAAAGCGTGAAATACTTGCAAAGTTTGGCAGAAATACGTTACAACCTTTTCTTTCTGAAATTTCAGCTTTTATCGCTATGTTTTGGAGCCGGAAATTTCTTTCACAGCAGATAACAGCTTTGCTTCTGGACCAATTGCCAAGTTTTTGGATATGCCTCAGTCTCCACTATTCACTCTGAACCTAAATACTCCTGAGAGCTGGATGGTGGAGTCTGTCAGAACCCCATATGACCTTGATAACATTTACTTAGAAGAGGTAAGTGAAGTCAGCACATTACTATTGCTGCATGTAAATGTTGTTGCTTTTCCAGGGGTTGTTTTTCTAATGGTCTTTCCCATTAGAAGATGGGATTTGAAAATGTAGAATTTCAAAATGCTGATAAACATCAAGGTGTGAATGTTAACACAGTTGTAGACCTCTAGAAGGGCTGTAGATAAACCAAAGCTCACTGACAAATCCCTGCTTTCAGTTACTCATGGATGCCTGGAGGCCACAGGTTGAAAAATGCTGTAAACTTGAAGTAGATCCTACAGAGGTGCTGTTCTGAGTGTGTGTATCGGTACCTATACGTGTGTCTGTGTTCCAAGGGTATATATTTAATATTTCAGAATGTTCTGAGCTAGAAACCAAGAAACTCTTTGGTCATTAAATATATTTTTTTCAGTTAGAGCTCCCTGCAGCTATTTTTTGTTGGTTTGTTTGTTTAAACCTGTGTTTAGAAACGTTGAAATAAGATCTGTGTCCCTTTCTAGTAAGTGAATTCCACTTTTCTTCGCTCTGAGAAGCAGGCCTCAGCTACCTGTTAGTTTCACACCTTCTGTTAGCAGCAAACGCTCCCATGGCCCGCAAAAGGATTTGCAGTATCAGCAGAACATAAGAACTGGTGTGGCAGAAACCCACTCCGTTGCAGTACTTTTAGGGGCTGATTGCTACCAGAACAGGCCTTGACTTAGGCTAGCAGAGTCTTGATCTGGGCAGTGCACCCCATACAACAGGATAAAGAGAAAAAGAAAACCAAGGTGCTGGAAGTTGATGTTAAAAATGATGTTAAAAACAAAGAAGAAATGTCTGTGTGTACAAGGTGATGATTCTCACTTATCTTCAACAGGATGGATAATTCAGTGTTAATAATTAACCTCTTGTTGTTAACAATCAACTTGCTGTCATAGTTTTTAGAAGCTCCACAAGTAGTGGGCTGCTAAGTGCTCACAAAGGCACCGTACTTACACGTAATGGTGTGCACTGAAACCACGTAACTGAAAGCTAGAAAATCCACATGTGATGTGAAGTAGAACATTTTGGGCTTCAAACCCTGAAGTGAATTACCCAAGGAGGTGGCCAAATACTCCTTGCAGTAGGCCGTTATATAGCTAGGCTTGAAAAACTGCATACAGATAAAGGAAGAAGTGGTAATTTTGTATGAATCATCCAGCATATGCTAAAGATGCCCAACTGACAGCTCTTGGAGGCTCAAGTCCTACTTATCTGCAGAATTAAAATGGCTTGGGCAGTGGCAGGACAAGCTTCCCCCCAAGTGTGCCTCAGTCCTGAGCTGAAGGAAGCACCTCCAGAGGTGAGGGGGGAGTCCAGGCTCCAAGCCCAGCCAGAGGCAGCCCCCAGCTGCGGGGACTCCTGCAGCGTGGAAACCCATCTGCTGCCTGTGTGACAAGGTGATCAGACTCCTCCTGAGTGGGCCTTCTGCAAAGCAACAGTCCATACAGCCGTGTGGGCGTTACACACGTGGCTTACTTTCTCAGAGAACTTTGCTATTAGTCCCTCCTTACCTTTGCATCTCTCTGATACTGCTTGGGAATCTGATGTGGAAGCTGTAGATGAACCAGCTGGCTGGCACTGCTATGCATCACACTTCTGAACGACCCCTGCCCCGTTCAGATGGATGGAAGGAGGGGCACGGGATGCTTCAGGCATGCTCAGAGCACCATCCCAAGCATCTGCCCCTGCAGGTGGACGATTTCCAATTCCTAATATGCAGTCTGGTGGTGGTAGCAATTAAACTGGCATTTTGCATGTGCAATGAGAGAAGAGGCTTTGTGAGATTGTACTCATATTTTGCTTGTGCAGTGTCCTCAGGCTAAATGTGAATCTAGCCTGTGTAGGGAGTTATGCCTGAATTGGTTTGTTAAAGATGACAAGTATTTATTTTCTTGGCACTTCTTGTTCAGTGCAGAAAAATGCAATTGGTCTTCTGGCAGTCCCCTGGCAGACTGCCAGAGTAATGCCGAGCAAAACAAAGTGCCTGTGTTTGATGATGTTAGATGAGATTAGCTTTAAAATGGTTCAGATTCAGAGTTCTGAAGCCTGTCACAGGCTTCCAGTGAGATGCCAGACTGGCACTGCTTTGAGTAAATCCCCCCAATAAATTTAAAAGGGCTGTAAAACAGAGCAACAGTCCTTCCTGTTCTTGCCCTAGCATCCAACCAGCTGGGTGTCAGGATCAGTCTTAACAACATGCTCAATGGAGCCAAGCTCTTTGGGGCTTTCTGGGTATTCACCGTAAGCTTCTCTGGTAAAGTGAAGTAAGTGCTGGTTAATTGCTGTGGCTGTCTTAGAGTGTAACCAAATCCCTACACCAAATTGCATTTATGTGCTAATGCTGAATTCAGCAGCATCTTCTCCTTGCAGGTGGATAGTGTTATTGCTGCAGAATATGAGTTGGAGTATCTGCTTCTGGAGGGGCACTGCTATGATATCACTACTGGGCAGCCACCCCGGGGGCTCCAGTTTACACTGGGAACGTCGACCAATCCTGTCATCGTTGATACCATTGTTATGGCCAACCTGGTGAGCATTTGGTTCTGTTAGAGCAAATGGCTTGGGTTCTCCAGTCAGCACAACCACTTGCATAAACCACGGAGTGTCTTCTAGGATGTGGGCTGTAGGTATGTGGCATTACTAATTCTCCCTAGCTGCTGGCAAATCTGTTGGAACCATCTTGTTCCTCACCTCACGGTGATGTCTGACACTCTGCAATACACTTATTTTTTACCTTTTAAAGACATGCTCCTTTCCCTTCAGCTTGCTGAGGATCTTCTGGAGCATCTTAAAACGATGCCAATATCCTTCAGTCAGCTCTTCCCAGCAGAGGACAGACAGGTCTGTTTTTTGTAGGCAGGGCACTCCTTAGACCACCCCTGGGGTACTGTGGGCTTCAGGTGCACAGCTGTGTTTGCAGCCCACTTCTTCAGGAGACCTGCAGGACAGGTGGAGAGAATCAGCAGGAGTGAGCAGCATTGTAGGAAACAAAGGTAGTGTAAAGGAATGGGAAATGCTTAGTACAACTGAGGAGGAGAATCAGCTAAGGTGTACGACTGCTCCCTGCAGTTGTCTTTCAGGCAGCTACACAACAAATCAGTTTCTCTTCAACATTGACACTGCACTGTGTGAGAAGTCCTGGACTGAAGTTATGGCAAGGGAAGATAACCACTGAAATATTTTCTTTACATTAGTGAAGAACTGAAATAAACTGTTGTATTTTTTTTTTGAATCTTTAGATGTATTATTCAATATATAGAGCAACTAAGGAAAAAATATGCACCTCCTTAATTTATTTAAAGTTCTGACACTTATTTTCTATTTCTCTTCGCCTTTTCTTAGCCCGGTTATAATCTATAATGATGTGATACTTACAGCTGTAGAAAGGAAGGTGAGCCCTATTCTCTGTGAGAACACATTCTGTGTGTTTATGTCACAGAATAACACTTGATGACTTGGAGGTGTTTTGTTTTTTCTAATTAGTTAAGTCAAAGTGTGTGTACCCTGGTATATGATGCTGTATGTGCCAATCCTCTTCCTCACAGTCTGTACTGCGAAGGGGTATGGAGAGACCAGGAACACGTCCTGTGTTTGTTTTGTTTTGTTTTTAATATACTTTTTTCAAAAAGCAGACTGGTTCACAGGTGGAATTCCATGCACATGGGTTCAAAGTGTAAAACTGGATGGCACGCTGACGTGTCACTACAAATATTTGTACTTACTGCATCCCAAAAGAAAATACAGACCTGAAACCTGAAAATGCAGCAAGGCTTGTGTGCAAATCTGGAGTTTTACATTGTAATTTTTTAGGGTTTGTAGAAGAGATATTATGTAACACACAGCCTATGTTACTACTGCCTGCTGCAGCTGCGATGCCCCTCTGTACAGGGCCGGGGTGGATTCACAGGACGTGCCCTGGGCAGACCTGCCACGCTGCTGGGCGCTCAGCAGCCAGCGCTCAGGAATGTACTCGCTCCTTCGTGCAGGCAAGCTCTTGCAGAAACAGCTCTGGACTTGAACTGTTCCTATCAAGACACCCTGAAGACTTTGTCATCTAATGCTGGACTTCTTAATAATTGTCTCTTAGGGGGGGAAAACAAACAAACAATTTACAATGGAAGTTTTTGGGTTATGTGGTGTTTTCCCCCTTCTTCTCTGGGTTTTATGGCCTTGTGATTGTATTAATCAGCTGGCTTGCAATTAACTATTTCCAGATATAAGCAGTGGGACAAAATACATTGCTTACAAACTTGTTTTTATGAGTTTGTGTTTTCTGGAAATGGACAGGTATTCTTTTCCCTTTACAGGGTTACTTCCAGTTAAAAGCCAATCCTGGTGCGTGGACTCTCAGGCTCAGGAAGGGCAGGTCTGAGGATATCTACAGGATCTACAGGTAGGGCAGTACAAGAAATACTTCAATCCTTTTCTTGAGAAACCTTTTAATTATACAGGCACAGTAATGTGTGAATCTAACAGTTCACTTGCCCCAGTGCAGTGACGTGGTTGCAAATTGCATTTTGTACTGTGCGTAAGTTATGGGAGATGAAATCAATTAATTCCTTTACAAAAGCCAGTC
Source organism: Penelope pileata (assembly GCA_013396635.1). Classification (NCBI taxonomy): domain Eukaryota; kingdom Metazoa; phylum Chordata; class Aves; order Galliformes; family Cracidae; genus Penelope; species Penelope pileata. Next base: position 615,688 of record WBMW01001963.1, read on the forward strand.
TGTTCAAATATGTATTTGAACACATCTGTATTTGTTGCTTTTTTGTCACGTCTCCAACCTGTTTTACAATGATAGGCTTTAATAGTATGTAGAAAAACATGCAGAAGAAATAAAGAACATCTTTCTGCTTTGTAGTAAAGTGTTGTAATGTACTTTCAGCCATGATGGCACAGACTCTCCACCTGAAGCTAATGAAGTTATTGTTGTTCTCAACAACTTCAAGAGCAAAATTATTAAAGTGAAGGTGAGTTTAAAAGGTAGAGTTGTTGTTAAAGACTGCCTGACCAGTACTGGGGGAAGAAACTGACTGAGGGCCCACTGGTCCCTTCCTACAAGGTTACAGTTAGAGGCAGTTTGCACAAAGCTCGCATCACAGCACCTCTGATAGAGGGAATTATCTGCAGACTTGGATTTGTTTCTTTTGACACAGGAGAGAATGGTGCAAGCTGCTGTGCCACCTGTATGCACAGGAGAAGCAATTATGCTCACATTTCACTGGCTCAGTTGTGCTTGTGACTTAAGCAAAAAACTGTCAGTCTCGTAAGTCCCGCAGATAAAGTTCAGCGATGAGCACTCAGCGTGTCTGCTGAAGCTCAGTATTTTTTCTGTTACAGATAAAATGTACTCATCTGCAAATACATTTTCTATCAATCTGATAGAATAGGTGAGAATACTTTTTTTTTTTTTTAAAAAGGCAAATTATTAGTTTACTATGTTTAGAGTTGCCTGTTATATAACAATGTAGCTGAAACATGATGAGGGTGACTGATGAGTGGTGGTTATGCCACATCTGGTTCACACTTCCTCACATGATTTATTTTGGTAGAGTAACTCTGGGAGGTTTTCCTGTTTGTTTTTTTTGTTTGTTTGTTTCTTTGTTTTTTTTCCTGCCTTGCTTACCCTCCTTGGAGTCTCAATGGCCAGTAATACCTCTTAGAAACACAAAGTGGTATTGAGGTGTTGTGTTGTTTTTATTTTTTTCCCTGAGTTGCTGGTTTGTTTGAGCTTTTTCTTTGCCAGTTTCCATCATCAAGGATTATCACTAAACACCTGTTAGCAAAGCATTTTTAACCATTTAGATTAGCATGCCCCTGGTGTCTGATAACAGCTTTAGAATCTATTTTCGAAGTGTCAGATCACTGCTGAGCTGTTTCCCCATGCAGCTTAGGTTACAAAGCAGCTAACAGGACATCACTCAACCAGAGACACCAGCAGAGCCCGTGTCAGAAAACACTCCATAGCTGTTTGCCCAGTGTCTAGCTCCACTCACTCAAGCAACGTTATGCTTTACAGGTTCAGAAAAAACTAGACATGATGAATGAAGATCTACTAAGTGATGGAACCAGTGAGAATGAATCTGGATTCTGGGAATCTCTCAAATGGTAAAAATGAATTCAATGATAACGTGCAAGTCTCTTGAAACTGGAAAACTGTTTGTTCTGTCGATGGTACTGCTGAGTCTGTGACAGACCATAGCCATCTGTGGGTGCTGTACAGTGCAGCCCCAGCTGTGCTGTACCGAACAAACACTGCAGTCAGTTATGGTCTGATGCACCCTTTCCAGGCCTTACTATCTGTCTGTCATAAATACATTCCTTCTTTCAGGGGGTTCACAGGAGGACAAAAGAACGAAGATGTGAAACAGGATAAAGATGATGTGTTAAATATATTCTCTGTGGCTTCAGGACACTTATACGAAAGATTCCTACGGTTAGTTTGGAATTTATCTTCTGGGGGTGAATGGTGAATGTGCTCAGCTGTTCACAAGTAAAAATACTGGAATTAGCAAGAATACTTAAAAAGAAACAAACAAAAAACACAAACCAAAACCAATCAAACAAAAAGCCAAACCCACAACCTGTTCCAGCAGCTCAGAAGTCCTCTACTATAGGAGCTTTTGTCTGCATAGTGTTCATAGATTCAAAATAGCAACATGCTATCTGTTAATTTAAGTCTATCCCAGACATTTCTCACTGCAAAATAATTAAATACCAATGTTTTGTTAGGAATTTGTAAGTCATAGTTGCTTTGGGAAATAATCTGAACTGCTGTTCTCAACAGATTGTGAAAGCCAAGAGGTTTTTTATTCTAGGTAGGGTTAAGCAATATGTAATAGGCTGAAGCTACCCACTTGTTCTTCACACGTACCCGGATCAGTGATCTGACATACTGTAGTTTCATAACGTGAAATAACAACGTGTAATCTGTTTGCAGCTGATCTCTAGCGGATGGTAGCTGTTCCTGCAAATGTTTTATCTTTTCTTTTGATAGCATAATGATGTTGTCTGTGCTGAAACACACTAAGACTCCCTTAAAGTTTTGGTTTCTGAAGAACTACTTATCACCTACATTCAAGGTTTGTTACTAATTAGAAATGTATTCTGTTGTGAGAAAAGTAAATAAGAAAAATGTTTCAATTTGTGCATCATACCATTATGTAAACATGTGTAGTTACCTGTCTGTATTCCTTCCATTTTGACAAAGCATTGAACTGTCTTTTAGAAATAAGTCAGGCTGAAAGTGGACTTATGCTAAAGGTAAATACTGAAGCGAACAGCATGTAATAGGAAATGATGCTTGAAAGAGTTTCAGCCTTTTTTTGTGACTCATATGATAAAGGTGTAGATTTCAAGGTGAAAACCAGGGCTGTAAATTTGTGACTAATATGTAAGGGCTGAAAGAGCATAGGAACAAAACTACTAGAGGAGCAAGGGCTGCAACTAGGCATGGTGAGAGCTTCAGAAGAGATGTTAAAACCACATTTTCAGACTGACCAGAGCACATAAGCAGTGCGTGCCAGGGTGTTGTGGGCTCTAGGTGAATAGGCCTGGAAATACTCAGCAATTATCTGTGATACCTTGTGAATCAGACAGCAGGATTCAAAACAGAATGCAGAGGTAAATGAGTGGCAAAGCTGTGTGTGTGAGGAATTTACAAATTCTAGCATGTAACATGAGGAAGTAGCATTTCTTGCAGAATCTTACCCATTTATGAGCTTGAGGGGAAGTGACTCACAGTGCCCCTGTTGCTGCAAAAATGGGCTGTGCTGTCACTGCTCTGGGGATGGTGCAGCAAGGCGTTCCCCCCTCCCTTGCCAGTGGCTGTTTCCTACCAGATCTGTGCTCCCCTGGTGTCAGAGGAAGCCTTGCAGATGAGAACATACCCCGTGTGGCAGTGGGCCAAGCTCTTCTAGTGAAGAATTTCCCCCTGCTCTTTTCTCTTGTCTTATTATTCCCATTTATGCTGCTTTGCACAGCCCTAAACCATAACTCCCACATTTGACTTTCACCATTTGAGTGATGTGTTCTTTTAAACTGATCTCTGGATCAATATAAAATGGCTCTTAAGTAATTCTGTGAGGAAAAGATGCCAAATACTGTCCTGTGGCAGCTGGCTTTACGATTTATACTGATTGTACAGTCTGGGTTCGTGTTGTAGTCTGAAGTAACACAGTTATTCTTTGTGGTACTTCTTTTGGTTCATTTCATTTCATTCTAATATGCTGTGCCTTATTGTGGGGTGGAGGTCTGTCTCTTGTAATGCACTTGTCTTTTTCCTGCAGAGGAACAAAGAACTGAGATAAGCTGCTTTCCCCCCCCTCTCTGCAGGAGTTCATCCCATACATGGCAGAGAAGTACAACTTCCAGTATGAGCTCGTCCAGTACAAATGGCCTCGCTGGCTCCACCAGCAGACCGAGAAGCAGCGTATCATCTGGGGTTACAAGATCCTCTTTCTAGATGTGCTCTTCCCATTAGCTGTTGATAAAATCTTATTTGTGGATGCTGATCAGGTAACACAGTGTGGAATTACTAGTTCTTTTCCTTTTTTTCCCCTCTATGAATCATATATTCTCGAATACAATTTCTGCTTTATTACAAAGGTTACAAGTTTGTGCACTTTGCAGGTGTGACTAAAGGTGGATTCTGTAACTTTTAGCACTCTTCAGTGAGTGCTTTTTTCTGCCTCTTCCCACCAAGCTTGATTTTGCTGGCCTGTCTTACTTTTGTCTGGCTCCTTGCTCCCTTGCTGTTGTGATTCCAGCTGGTTTGCCAAACACATTCTGATTTTGCCGTGCTGCCTCTGCAGCTCCAGCCCGGTTCCCCTAGCCCGCAGGTCGCCTACCATACGCAGTGTTTTCCTAAGTCCCCAAACACCCTCCTCCTCCCACTCCCTGCTGGCTTTTCTCTTGGCCAGATCTGAATGGCTTTCAGAGGAGCCAGAAGGCAGTTCCCTTGTGCACGATGCCGTGCCCTGCTGCAAAGCCAGCGGTGTCTGTGAGGTTTGTCTGCGCTTCCTGCCTGAACGCTGGGAACGCTTGGGATGCGTGTGCAGTGAGAACTGCCAGAAACTCTCCTTCAAACATATATGAAATTGAGAAGCACAGATTATCAACAGGAGGTATAAAATGCCTCAGGCATTCTGGTATATATGCAGTATGATACCATGTCAATTAAAATCCACGCTTAAGAAAAAGCTTGTGCTTAAGTCTCACCTAGGATAAATTCTGAGCTATGCTATTCTCATTTTTTCCAGTTTATGCTCTGTTTGTAAGAGAACTATTAATGCAGTTTGTATCCACCAGAGTGCTGTTTTTAGAGTGGTATTACTGCCACAGCATCCCTGTCAGAGAGACGTCAGAAGGCCTTCATACCTGAAGGGTTTGCAAACATTCAAGAAGGAAGGAAAGGAAGGGTCGTAGCAAAGTTCATTTGTAGTGAGAATTGGTGCTGCTTTCTGAGCAACAATGTGACACTTCAGCTGTCAAACAAACCCCTGTCAGAGTGCTAGAAGCTTCAATGTAGTTGATCCAGCTCTAATGGCAGAGGGAACACTGGGTGCCCTGTTTTTGTACTGTGTGTGTGTAATGCAGAAGATAATTCTTCCTTTAACTGCTCAGTTTGAGTTAAATCCTAACCAGTGTTTCAAAATAGCCCTTGACAGGCTTCTACAAATGAAAAATAAAATGTCCTTTCCCTTCAGATCGTGCGCACAGACCTAAAGGAATTAAGAGATTTCAATCTGGACGGTGCTCCGTATGGGTACACTCCCTTCTGTGACAGTCGAAGAGAGATGGATGGCTACAGGTTCTGGAAGTCAGGATACTGGGCAAGTCATTTAGCTGGAAGAAAGTACCACATCAGGTACTGAAGGGCTGTTTGTTTTTTTCTCTTCAGAATGGAAGTGGAAAGCTTTTGTTACTAATTAAGATTAGCACAAAGCTAGCTGGGGTACACAGCACTGCAGTGAAGCACTTGTTGCTTACTGTTGCTTCTTGAAGGCTCCATTGCTTATGGTCTGTTGGAAACTGTAGGGACACTGAAGTTGCTTTCAGTGTGATACAGCTTTTATGGATGAAGAACACAGGTGTTAACTAAACAGGCATCTTCATTTGTTAGTAACAAGTGTTGGAAGAAGCGACTGCACGACGGTGAAGCTAAGATAGATTTGTTGAGTTTTTTTTTATGTATGTGCCATGGCTTTAGTTAGAACTGCTTTCCTGCTTTGTATCAAGTAATTCTTGGTGAGTGTAATTGTTTTAACATATTAAATCTCAGAGCCTACTGGGGCTGCAGTGATTGACCCATCAGTCAAATGTCACTGCTAACTGTACCATCTCCACGCAGTGCTCTGTATGTTGTGGATCTGAAGAAGTTCAGAAAGATCGCAGCTGGAGACCGGCTCCGAGGGCAATACCAGGGCCTCAGTCAGGATCCTAACAGTCTGTCTAACCTTGATCAGGTGTGTATGTATTGTGTGGGTGTGTGATTGTATGTACTGACATCTGATAGCAGGTCAGGACCTGTCCTTTCCTGGCCAAGCCTCTGTCAAGGCCAGATGCCAGTGGCAGTCCCATTACTCCTTGCCCTCAAATGAGGCAGGTATGTGTAGAACCAAATATAAATGCTGGGTGGAAACAACACCTTCCTCTTGCATGTCTTCAGACTGTCAGATTTTCCAGTGTTCTCCAAGGCAAACATGTAACACAGCTGAGTGCTTGTTTCTCGAGCTGTCTGCCCCCAAGTGCTCTGCTGTGGACTGACTTGGAAACGTGACAGTAAGGCTTGTGCTGTCGTGTGTGGAAAAGTAACACAATGCTTTTGTGCACTTGAGAGCAGTCTTCCAAACTGCTCCAGGACAGGTTTGACGCTGAATTCATATTAATACTTTAATCAGGTTTGTTAACAGACTCATTTTCAACCAAGTAAGAGTAACAGTTGTATTACTCAATTATTTTTTTTTCCAAAGGAGTTTGGAATGAAAGCTGATCCATTTGCCCTGGGGAAAAAAAGAAATCTTTTTTTTTTCAGAAGTTACAGAACTTCTCACTGCTGTGTGGTGGGCAGTTGTTTGCCCCTTGCCCTGCACCCTGTGGAAACTGCTACTAAATCTTATTCTTCACAACAGGATTTGCCTAACAACATGATCCACCAGGTGCCAATTAAATCACTGCCCCAGGAGTGGCTTTGGTGTGAAACATGGTGTGATGATTCCTCAAAGAAGAGAGCAAAAACCATCGATCTGGTAAGTGCAGAGCTGCTCCCTCGTTCCTATGTCACAGTTAGAGGCCGTGACCAATTCTAGAGGCACTGCCCAACCTCAGATTGAGGTGCCTTCTTTAATGTTTCCAACACTTCCTTTTTTTCCTTTACCTTCAATATATTTTTCTTACCTAGAGCAGTATGAGTTTGGGAAGAGACTGTACGCTCTAGTCTAGCTAAAATACTGGCACGTAGGAAGCGTTCACCAACAACAGATTAATTCCACTAGGGGGAAGTATCCCTCTGTTCAGTAACTGAAGCTCATTTCTGCAGGAAGGGTTTGACCAGTTGGTGTGTTCTGCTTGCAGTGTAACAACCCGATGACCAAAGAGCCCAAGCTGCAAGCAGCAATGCGCATAGTTCCAGAATGGCAGGACTATGATCAAGAAATCAAACAACTCTATAGTCTTTTCCAGAAAGAAAAAGAATCAGGAACACCAGCTGAGATGTCAGGACAACACACACAAGGTAATCTTTCTGGCTGCTTTCCTACTTCTGTGACTTTCTTCCTACCTGTGGGGACTGGCGTAAAGCTTCCTGCTCGGTTGCTGTAAGCCCGCACTGTGCAAGGGCTTCCACGGAGGGTGCTTCAGGGAATCCTCAGATTTCAGCGGGACAGAAGTGCTTTGCTGAGTGAGGCAGGTGTAACTTAACAACTTGACGCTGAAACGTAGAGAACAGAGAGAGATTTCACACCTTTTTCAGTTCCATTAAGGACCCTCATTGTTTGAGCAATTTCATGAACCCGCCTTAATTTAAGTGCCGGTGCACACAACAGGTATGAGTTGTTCCTCAGTCCCTGTAGTCTTGCAAAGAACAAGTGTCTGGGGTTTTTGTGTTACGTTTCAAACCGATCTGCAAATTGAAGAAGCTGGAAATGGAATATTTACTCTTCTCTCCTCTTGTGCAGATGCAGCAGCACACGTGGAATTATGATCCATGGAGAAAAAATCAAGTTAGACTGTTTCATAGACAATTTTTTATATTGAAAGCTAGGTTTTTTTTCCAGTATGTCTGCAAAACTGCTGAATAATCGAATGGGATGATGTATGCATTTTTGTTACTTGCCTTTGGGTTAATTTCTGCATTTAAAATAAGATCTGGATTGCTGGAATTAGCATTACCTTTTTTGCACCTGTGGTGGGGATGAAAAGAGCCCGTGATGGAACTTAGCATTTCTAAAACACAACTTCAAAATCCTCTGGAGAAGCCACAGCCTGCTCCTCAGCTGTCGCTACCTCCACCACTGATGAAGATGCTGTTAGCCTCACATCCTGAGAGCCTGGAAAACGCAGACCCAGGGAGCTGGTGGCTAGAATGCAAGTCCTAACCTCAACTGATGGAGTTAAATTTTTCCAGGTAATTTGAGAAGGATCAGAATCATGCTTTGAACTGGGATACTGTTTCATCAGCAGGTTTTCAAACATTCAAAAATGGCTTCTCAGACTTGTTTGGTATGCCCTTGATTTTTTTCTCATCCAATCCAGCATTACTTAATCTCCATTTCCTGTCTTATCTACTGCCCAACTTTGGAAGGTTTGGTTTAATGTAAAGCTACCACAATCTCTGTAAATGCCCATCCCAAATACAAATGCCTGAGCTTACAAAGTGAGCAGAACATTGGATCTGACAGTTCAATTCGTCCTGGCCCATCTGACTGGAAATAAAAGTGCCCTCCTTCCTTCGTGCTCCACGTTTAAATCCAGCTGCAGGACTGGCAGGGCCTTACCATTGCTGTGGTTCACTGATTCATGAATGTTTTTTGTTTGTTTATGGAAAAATCTGTGGAAGCCCGGAAGCTGTTCACCATGTAAATTTCATTAACTTTATTTTTCTTCAAACAGAAATATGTTGTCACATGAATAAAAAAAGAAAAACTTTGGAGTTCTTTTAGGTCTTAAGCTTTAGTTCACATTCAGTCCTTTCATCATCACTTCTTCTTGCACATATTACTCTTGTAACTTGATTTTGGGGTTTTTGAATATTTTACTTGATTTTCCTTCAACACCCTGACAAGAAAACATTTTGCTCCAAGGATAAGTTAGCATGAGCTAGTTTTACAATTCATATGTTAATTTTTTAAATATACTGCAGTAGTTCTATGAGCATCCTCCTTAAAAAAAAAAAAAAAATCCTCAAACCGTTCTGTAGGATTACTGTCTGCTCCCTGGAACACAGACATTGAAGAGCTGAAGGACAAGAACAGAACTGGTATTTCTCTACTAAAGTAAAAGGCAGCTCTGCATGCAGTACTGCTTTAACAGCCCAGAGAGGGCTTTTTTCTGCATCCCATGGTTTTATACAGGTACAGGTTCTGTGCTGTAAGGCTTCACCCCAAAGGTAATCCTGACTTAGGGCTCCTCTAGAACTATTGTTTCATGCATCGTGTAGATATTTTGGAGGATTTGCAGATTTTTCCAACAGGGCAGTGCCAGGGATAGGCAGCTCAAGAAAGTGCCCAAATCACTAACCCAAATTCTTAAACAACAAGTTAAAAAGAAATAAATTCCATTGAGCTCCCCAGCACTGGCGTCAAGACCAGTAAATCAATCAGCAGCATGATGCACATTTCTAGCAGGTGTGGAACATGGGGAACTCCAGGCAGGTGGGAGGAAGGCTGCTCTCCAGAGGGAAAGCAGTGCAAACATCAGGGCTGGGCATCAAACCATGAACTCACTGAGAAGCAGTTTGCAGCTGAGGTATCTCCCCCTTGGTGGGGTTTTCAATTGGAGGGGGCTCCCTGATGTTTTGTATGCTTTATGCTTGCTGTCAGACTGGTGCAGTTAAGGCTGAGCAGACTTACACTAGAAGGAATTTTTTTAGCATGAAGACCAATAGCGTGCCTGCCTACAAACTGAAGTTGTTAGATGTTATATCGGCCTGTTTTGAACAGACAGTGTTAACACCTGTGTGTTCCCCTTTCTGTGTTAGCTGGATCCCCTGCTGCCCCTTTGTAGCACATGGAACTGTGCTCAGGGTGGAAGGGACCTCACAGCCCCCAGCCCCACCCCTGCCGCGGGCTGGGTGCCCCCCAGCTCAGCTGCCCAGGGCCCATCCATGGCCTCGGGCACCTCCAGGGATGGGGCAAATAAATAGCACCTGAGAGAGGGCAGCAGCTGCACACCAGTTCCATCCAGGGATGGACTAGGGCAGCAGAGGAAGCTTTCTTAGGATGGATGAGATGGGGGCAGTGAGAGAGTCTGTCCAAGCAATCAGAACAAAGAATCACAGAATTGCAGGGGTTGGAAGGGACCTTGAGAGATCATAGAGTCCAACCCCCTGCCAGAGCAGTTCCCTACAGCAGGTTGCACAGGTGGGCGTCCAGGCGGGTCTGGAATATCTCCAGGGAAGGAGACTCCACCCCTCCCTGGGCAGCCTGTGCCAGGGCTCCGTCACCCGCACTGTGAAGAAGTTCTTCCGCATGTTGGTGCGGAGCTTCCTGTGCTCCAGCTTAAGGCCATTGCCCCTTGTCCTGTCCCCACTGACCACCGAAAAGAGGTTCCCCACCTCCATTTGCCTCCCGCAACTAAGATACTTGTAAACATGGATCAGGTCCCCTCTCAGCCTTCTTTTCTCCAGGCTGAACAGACCCAGCTTACTGAGCCTCTCCTCATAGGGGAGATGCTCCAGGCCCTTGATCATCTTTGTGGCCTCCGCTGGACTCTTTCCAGGAGGTCCCTGTCTTTCTTACACAGGGGAGCCCAGAACTGGACACAGGGCTCCAGCTGAGGCCTGACCAGGGCAGAGCAGAGGGGAGGATCCCCTCCCTCGCCCTGCTGGCAATGCTCTTTGTAATGCACCCCAGGATCCCATTGGCCTTCTTGGCCAGCAGGGCACACTGCTGCCTCATGGCCAACCTGCTGTCTGCCAGGACCCGAGAAGAAATTATGGTTTTCTGTGAAATAAGATCTCCTCCTACAAAACCAAACCAAACCAAACCAAAAAAAAACACTTTTTTCAAATGTTGCTTGAAGCCAGAGAATAAAGTAACCTCTGAAATGCAACACAGTATTTATAATATCTTGATTACAGTTGGAAAGGAAGAAAAATCTTTAAGCATCATTTGGGGGTTGGAACAAGATGATCTCTAAGGTCCCTTCCAAACTGAATCATTCTATGATTTACAGAATTATTTTTTTAATTATGCTCCTCCATTGTGACAGTTAATGTATGCACTTAACCACCCATACCACTATTTTTTTTTTCCTTTTTAATTGTAAAATTCAACAAGCTATGGAGCATTTTTTTTTTAAATTCCTTTTCTTTAACAGAGACCACGCTCAGACCTTATTAAAAGAAAATCTAAATCTGGTGAAAGAGTCCAGAAGCACATGCACGGTGAGGTTTCATAGCTTTTGCAGTACTCCTAGGAGTCTGTGCCTGTTCCCAAGTACATGACAAAACCCACACGGTAGCGGACAGCCAGAATGCGAAGTAGGATGGGTTGTGCTGGAGAGCCATGCCCTCCTTGCATGCAGTGACACTGAGAGGAGCATGCTCACTTGTTCTGGATCTGTGCTTGCTGGTAGTGCCCAGCAGGGCCTGGAAAGAAACTCTTCAGGCAGCCCCATGTACGAGGCATCTCATGCTGCGATGATCACTGAAACAGAGCTGCTCCTGATTGTGCCACTGAAGGCCTGCTCCCGTAAATGAGTAAGACCGAGAAATGGAAAATTGGGGTGAAAGAGATCACAGCGTAATTTTGGATCCTCAGTCTGTGGCATGGGGAGGATGCTGTTCCCAGTCGCTGGCCACACAAAGTTTGTCCTGTTGATGCACTGTTGATACTGTAAAAAACAAACAAACAAACAAAAAACCCCATTATTTTAAAAGGAATATTTCACTGCGTTACTGGAAAACAAATAGCAGAGACATAGGAAAGTGTGCCATTGAGATATCTCCTTCATTGAGTTATTGGAGGATGTGTTGTGAAAAAAGAAAATGAAAGAGGGGGGGATGTACAAAGAAGGAGTATCAATCCAGTCACAGTTTTAGGAATCAAAATCTTCTTCATGAACAAGCTGGCACCTCCGCTTCTGTGATCTGTTCAGGAACATGCCGCAATCCCATGGCACTGACACCCACTGGCCCCAGCTCCGGGCAGGAGTTAACTCCTCCGAGCATCACCTGACCTGAGTGCAGCGAGCTTCCCGTAAGTAACTAAATAAAGCCTTCCCTGTTCTCTACCTGTGCTTCCCCTGTCCGTTATTTTCGCTCTGATAACTGACGTTTTAGTGATGTTGCTCAGTATGGTTTTCTCGCTTTGCCTTGCATTCAGATGTTGTGATGATACATTTGGAAAGATTCTGCACTGGGACAGCTGAAGGCAGTGTTTCTCAAATCATCATGCTTACAGCTACAAAGCTAGGGCTCTGGAATTCATCGCCAGCTCGGAAGAACTCCTATGGGGAGCTGAGAAAAGGCTCCAGACCCGAGTCCTGATTTCTCAGAGAGCTAAAAACCAGACAGCTTTACACAGAAACTGTCACTGAATGCCACAGAAATATGTATTTGGTTTCCTGCAGTTGCTTGTCTGAACTTGCTCAGGTTTGGAAAATGAGAACAAATCCTAGGAGACAACTAGAAGTAGAAAAGGAAGCAGCCAGAAAGAATAAATGCATGCCAGATGCTTCCCCAACCAATACCCCCAGCCCCAATTTTAATTTTGAAGGTCTATATTTACACATGGAACTGTCCATGGCTCTACATCTGAGACAGATTGTCCTCTGTGCCAAAGAAGGAAGCAGTTGTGAATCTTTCTGTACAAATTCCTTTTTTAAAAATTATTATATAAGCCTGAATCCGGCATTGCTGGCCCTGGAAAAACATCTCCCCTGTACCTCACCACATCCCTACCCCTGCACACTTGTGAGCACAGGGATGCACGGTGAGATGTCGAGATGTCAGGGTGCTGCCCTGGCCCTGCCCACGGCTGGGCTGTCCTTCACTGGCAGCCCCAGGGAAGCTGCTGCGGCTGCCCCATGCCCTGGCTGAGCCCAACAGCTGCTGTGCTTCACCTCTGCGTTTGCTTTTACAGCACCAGAACGAGTGTCTGCCACTCAGCCTAAGACGCCTTTCACTGCAAGCTGTACCCCCAAATTCTTGCTCGCTCACTCAACATCCCAGCTAACAGAAGTCAGTAGATTGTAGGGGGGCAGATACAGGGGAGCTGCAGTGAGGAGCAGCCGGGCTGCTGCCAGCCTGCTTCAGGGCAGGAAGAGGCGAGGACTGCAGGCTGTGTGTTTTCTTTCACGGTACTGCTGAAGGAAAGACACAGTTGAAAAGCAGAGGCCCAGGTTACCTGCAAACACCCCGAGGTGCAGGGCTACCTGCAGAACCAGCCATGCACACCCGCAGCAGCCTCTGCCCACCCAGGCCCAGGCTGTGCCACGCTGTGCCTGCAGCACTGCCAGAGCTGCACAGCATCCCTGGAGCACCGCAGCACTCACCTCGCAGCACTCACCTCGCCCCTGTGCCCCGTGAGCAGGGCTCGGTTTGCAGCTGACAGCCCCTAGGGAGGGCAGCACGGTGCCTCTGCTGGGGCTCACTGCAAAACTGCAGCAGTGCTTTGCCCAGAGCTCTGTTCAGGTCGGTTGAGCTCACTACAGAGCCCAAACCCAGCCTCCAGCCACATGGGAGAGACAAAAGAAAGGGAAGCAACCCCAGACACCACGGTGCTCGACTGACTGCTTGCTTGCCTGATGCCTGTGTGAGCTCCAGCTTGGGAAGGGACGCAGAGCCCCTGTCTGCAAGCAGGGATCTGTCTCCAGGTGAACACCCCACCTTCCTGGGCACTGCTCTGTGGCTGCCCCAGCAACAGAAAGAAGCATTGGTCACTAAAGCACTCTGCAATGCCACCTTACAGCAGTTAGGATGCCTGTACCATCAGGACAGCACAGCAGCAGCAGGGACATGCCATGCAATGCTCCACGCACCCCTCTCATAGCCTGAAGCAATCCTCCCCGGGCTGTCCTGGGTCTCTGGGCCGACACGTGCAGCCCGGCAGTGCCAGGCGTGCTCCCCTCCCGCCAGCAGCAGCCAGCAGCCCTCTGGGAAGGGCCACGGGATGATCCCTGCTCCCAGCAGCTCCCAGCAGCCACCTGCAGCCTGCACAGGGCCTCACTCACATCACAGCCATCGACAGAACGAATTCAGATGTGCTGTTTGACAAGCCCACCCCAGCCTGCAGCCAAGGCAGGAAGGTCTGAGGTGCCACCAGGGCAGGAATTAACCCCGTACACTCTGCAGTGAGGGCACCCAGAGGTTTGCCACCTGTATAACACAGCCACAACAAAAGCAACAGGCTCCTCGAGGAGCTGACGGCTAGGCTCTGCAGCTGCCTAGCGATCCCCCACAGAAAGGTGCTCCCTGAGGCTGTATTTACACCCAGCAAACATACCACTGCCCAAAGCCCACCCACGTGGAAATTCTCCTTCATTTCCTTCTCCCTCCCCACCTTAGCCATACACCAACACTGCCCCAATCACAAGTACTGCTGGTGTGCTCCATCTGCTTGCATTTAACAGACCACTCCTCACCGACCCGAAGGTAATTACGGAGCTCTCCCCCCTCCCTGCAGGCCTGCAGCACGCACACCAGCTGCTCGCGGGGCTCCAGGTAACCCAACAGTGTGCCCCAGTCAGGGAACTCGGGGAAAACCCCTTCTGACTGCAGGGTCTATTGCTGACTGGGCTTTGTGAACTCACTGCTAAGATGTTGCCTTCTGCCTAGCATTTGTTCCTTACTCATCAGTTTGGGCCTGGTGAGAAATGAGAACAGCTTCTTCTGTGAGAAGACCTGGAACACAGAACTGTGAAGCACGCTTGGCCATGGCACAGCAGGGCCTGAGCTGCTCCAAGTCAGGCCAGGAACAGATTCTCAGCACTAAGCCATGCATCTCTTTTTTTTCCTTTTTCTTTACCTTCTCTGGGGAAGGTTTCTGCTATTTGGATTTGCTACATCTCCTTTCTCTGCTGAAAGGAACAGCTCCAAGGTCCCACTCTTTTAGCTCAACGTTTTCTCCACCATTGTTACTTCCTATAAGGAAAGGACTTCCAGAGTTCACCGTGTTACCTTTGGCCTTTAAACCGTGCACTTGGTACTTGCTGGTTCGCTTGGTTGGTTAGGTTTTGATTTTTTAAATAAAGAAATTTTGGCACCAAAACATGTTAGTCCGAGTATTCCAGGATCAATTTTATTAACGCTACATGAAGAAAAACACGATGTGTGTGTGCATGCATATTTCTGTACATCCACACTCGTCTGCCTTCCAGGCACCACAGCAGGCTCTGCCTGTCCCACCGATCACCCCACCATCACCAAATCCCTCCTCAACTCCAGACCACAGCCCCCATTTGCAGGAAGTCCCCGTGTGTCTTATTCCTAGAAATGTGATTTCAAATCTGCCCTACCAAAATGCTTTTTTTGTTCCCTTCCAGAAAGAGGCCCCAAGAAATCCACATTGCTGAGCGTGATTCACTGCTGCTGTACAGCTGTCAGCACAATTACTTCCAGACCCCGACGGAAGCACCAGGCGCTGCAGAACCCCGACAGGAACAGAAAACGGGCCTCAAACCCTCCTCGACAGGGATTCCCACTGACTGGTACTATTAAACTTCATTAGCTGGTTCTTAATCCTTTTCATATTATTTTGGAGCACCAAGGTAGACTCTGTGAAGGATTTAGGTATGCACTCAATGCTGCTGTTAAGCCCAAACCTGTAACTCCTCAAAGCCACACTTGTCTGACAAGAAAGACGTCCTATGAAACTCTCCCAAGAGGCATTCCTGCTCTCAAGACATCGCTGAGTCCCAAGAGCTGCCTCTCTGCTTTGTTTCAGACATAGATAGGAAGCCCCTCGGTGTATGTTTTTGGAACGCCTTCCTCCCCTTCCACAAAAGCTAACGTGGGGTCACTGATCTTCCATCACCTCTTCTTCAATGCCAGTCATTGAGTTTTCCTACAGGAATAAAATCTGAAGGCCACCAGCTGCTTAGCACGTGTTGCATCAGAGTGATGAAGGTATGGGTGCTATTGGCAAAGGAGCAATGGCACAGCACTGAGCACAGCACGTGTACCTAGTGAGTACCCTGCTTTTAATTAAGAGAATTTGCCATCTACACCTAGGAACAAATTTCAGTGAGTTAAAACTTTTTTCTCAATGTATTTCTTGTCCTTAAATTGAACTGTATTTAAGACCGGCTCAAGAGTTTGTTTCTCTCTTGAGTAAAGAAGGCCTCACCTGCTGCTATGCTGGCACCCGCGGTCACCTGGCAGGCACTGCCAGCCCCAGGAACGCAGCTCTAACGCGGGATGGAGGCACTCTGGCAGGGCTCTATGGGAAAACTTCGCTGCCCTTGACCTGCCCAGGTCTGTGTAAGAACACCTTGTTTTGTTTTCACAAGCCACTCGATGTGGGTCTTCCAAAAAGCCTGAAAATAATTGAGAGGCTGCATGTCTTTGCCTTCTGGAACGTTTTAATTTCTTGTCTCACCACAGTGGGCTGCTGGCTCCAGAGGCACCACCTGAGCCACCAAACCTGGTGCCACAGCTGCTATGCTAAATCCCCATTCCCAGATGCACCCGGAGAACTTTAGACGAGTTCTTGGTTTCCCACTCCTCCACCTACGCTGAGAAGCTGCTCGATGCCAGCAGCCATGGAAATCAGCTCCCAGTTGCCCACCCAAGCTCACATGTGGTGATGTCACACTCATTCTTCCCCTCACATGACTTTTGCTGTTAACTTCTACTGCTTCTTTGTAAACCCTTGCAGCCACCCTTCCCTTTCCCATGCAGCAATTGTATATTTTCTCCTTGAGCAAACAAGCCAACTTCCTTGCCAAAACCAGGCTGCCTTCTGGGAAGTGACCCAGCTTTCAGCTGCTCAGAAACACACTGGTGGGCTCTTTGAGGTGGCTCTTCAGCTCTGCTAAAGTCCCTTCCATCGACACAGCTGCAGGAAACGTCGAGATGACCTCGTTAGTAGATTGCTGGCCTGTAGATGGAGCACTTGCACTGCTGAGAAGAACCCCAAGCGCCTGCTGACCCCTTCCCAGCAACTCACAACAATTTTTCAGACTGGGAAATGTTTGTCCCATGTGGCCTACTGTGGCATCCAGCTAGAAAAAATCCCAAGTCCCACAACAAAAATCCAAAGACAAAACTGGAGCTTGGCACGCTCTACAGAAATCAGCCACAAGAAGGAAGAACACCCTGTCGTGCCCTGCTGCGTGCGTGCTGAGCCATGCAAGGAGCAGCACTTCTGTGACACGTGGGGCCGTGCGCTGGGCTTTCTGCCATTCAGTTATATGGGCTGTTCAGTGAAGTTTAAAGAGAGTTGCCTTGAAAGGCCAAGCTGCTTCCAGGAAGAGGAGCAGCCAAACAGATTCACTTCTGCACCTTTACTTATTTTAAACAGACAAATACACTATTTATCAAGAACATATAAAATGGAAGTGGTTCCACAGGAATTTACCATCAACTTCCCAGTGCAACTCAAGAGCCAGTCTATTAACTGAAATGAATATTACCATCCCTTTTTAGCACGACACTAGAATTAGGACACTTTTTACAAAAATGGATTGATTCAAGAAGAAATGGGCTGGGAATAGAAATCTTTACACGAGGCTGAACCAGGTTTATTTGTCCACTCTCCTGTGGACGTGTGATCATGACTGTCACAAGCTTTTTGAGGAAAGTGGGAAAAATACCTGCAGAAAGAAAGTCAGGAACCCCAGCACCATCCTGCCTCCCAGAACGAAATTGGACATAGGGGCAGAAGTTGGTTCTTCCAAGGGAAGCTGCTGTCTCACATCCCATGTGGAGAAACACTTTTGCCTGGGTAACATAAGCAATGAAAGACTCGTACAAAGCTCTGTAAATCAAGTATACATTTTCAATGCTTTTTTTCTGTTCACCAATATAAATTTGCTTTCTTTCTGAAAGGATTTGTGAGCATCTGAAAAAGTGTATTGCCTTCCCCTTTTTGGGTAAAGCACCCAAAAAAGAAAGCTGTGATTGAGCTCCATCATAAAAGTACTTGCTGTCTGAGTGGTACACGAGAGGTAAAGACATGCTTTTTCTACATTTTGAAGCAAATCTTTGTGTCTGTTTTCCCAAGTACCTTTCTGCCGACTCTTTGAACAAACCTACTTGGAAACAAAACTCCATCTTTCTCCTCATCACCTCCAAGGTTCTTGCCTCTGCTGCTTCCCTCTGCCAGACAGCTAATGCATGAGAAACCTACTGCCAGCCTGGGTCTGTGCAATAATGGATGCCCCTGATCATTTGTGTGCTGATCAGAGCAAGAACTGCATTCTAAAAGTAGGAAAGCTTCAGCCTCACCAAGCATCAACTGAATATTTTAACATCTGGAAGTGGATTTTTAAAGTCCTTCAGCAGGGCCCAGATATTTCACATGACAAGGAATGAGGTGTTAGAAAGTTCGTGTGGGGAGGATCCCACCTCGCGGTCACCCACAAGCTGTCCAAATTGTTTGTTCATTCATTTACTTCCTCAGGGCTGTTAAGCTCAGTGCTCACATAGCAGAAAAGAGGAGAGAAGCTGCTCTCACAGGTCAGTGGCTGCATGGCACGTCAACCAAACACTGGCCAGCGCACGTCATGCAGAGATGCTCCTAGGAAAACATCTGCTGCTGACAAACAGTCCAGAATTTGAGCAAGAAATTAAGTGATTGCTTTGGATGCCTGTCAGCATTCCAGCCAATCATTGACTGGTTTTACACCGCTGAAAATAGGCACATTTTTGGTTTGTTACCACTTCATGCCAAGTTACATGGAGGAATGACAGTGAAGGCCTTCCTGCCACACACCAGCTCTAAGACTCATCAATTCTACTGAGATACAAGAAGGCAATACGGCAGGGACAACATCATTTCTTGATAGGGCATAACCTTCCAATGCCTTTAAGATCAAAAGATGGTGAGCTGGGGGAGTGAGTGAAGATCCGTGGTGCCTAGCTGGGTCCAACCACAGCGTGTGGAGAGCTCAGCCAGTGCAGGGCTGCATGCAGACATGGCACCATGCCAGCAGCTGGGACAGAGGAGCTGCACAAGGTGGAGGCCACAGAAGCTGGAGGGAATCTGTGCAGACTGCTGTTGGCGCAGGTGTCCAGCCTCTGGCTCTTCTGCATCCAGAGGAGCAACGTGCACCCCTTGCCTTATCTATTTTCCAGAAAAATTAGACAGTAACAGTGACTTCCCTAGAGCAGCCACAAAAACCAAGTTCTAAAAAGAAATACCTTTTTTACTTTTTATTTTCTTACTTTCTTCATTTTATAGCTAGAGCCTTTTATGTAATCCCAGGAAGACCATCACACTCAAACTCAGACCCGAACTGCCTTTGGTTTGGATCTTAAGCTGCCTGGGATTAGGGGAAAGGAGCAAGGAGCCATGTGCCTACATTAGGAACCTACAATTCAAAGCCCCTTTTCCAAAACATAGCTTGCTGAACCTGGCTAGAACATACCCAAGTATGCCCACAGAGAAGAGGACTCAGGTTGCACAAACCAGTTTTCTATGCTTCTTCCAGCAACAGTTCAGAGACATGAGACACTCCAAAACATGCGCCCTGCATGGCCTCAGTCCATGTGTTACAGGAGAACAATAAGTAAATAATTAAAGACTTACTGAAATCAGTAGCTAGCTCACTGTGATAACAGAAATCTGAAGTAGAAGAGAAGGGAAAGAATTAATTCATCATCTGTTTAGAAAACAATACACAACCTTCTCTAACCAACCTAGTGGCAGGAGACAACTGAACAAATGGAAAGAAGCAGTACTAAGAGCAAAGAAATAAAAAGGATGCAAAGAGAACCACTATTGCTTAAATGATGGACTCATGACCTGAAAGCAGACACATTATTCATTTCAACTGTTTATGTCCTTTTTCATTCACTCTTGGCTCTGATTTGCTGTCACTGGTGAGTTAAGAGGTTATTAATAACGCATAGCCATGAATAATGCATTCAGTTGCACCAACTGCATTTTGTTTGTTAGCATGGCCCAGTGAGTATTAATAAATTTATTACACTGGAGGCTTTTCCTGAATGGTAGCTAACAGCTGCACACATAGACTAGTTCAAACCTATAAAACAATAAAAAAGTGTTTTTAAGTCATTCCTGGAGAAGTAGCAAACATGAAAGTAGTCAACTGTCAATTCCAATTCAGACAGCTGCCACGAGGCATGAATCAAGGCAACAGAGTTTGGGGGAGATGGTTCCATGCAGAACACCTCCCCTGTCGATCAAGTAGGCTCTTGGAGAACACTGTCAGCTTGTGAGAACATTATCAACTGTTTGAATTGATTGCAAAAAACTGCATTTATTACCCAAACCATACAATCCACCAACTTCCATTCTTCTCCTGTGTTTGAAATGGAGCTTCCTGGCAATAACAGAGCTTACGGGGAATGCAAAAAGGGCCATTCATTTCAGGGCTTGTTCCTCACAATACCATCCAACTTCACTGGGAAAACCCAAACAAACCATAGCCCAAGGTCATGCTAGAAAGTGGCCTTTAACACCGTGTAATTAACTGTTGACCAGCTCAGAATTCCTAAGCATTAGTATAGAAGATGATGAAATCACATGTGCAGAATACCATAATCATTCAGAAAAAAGCAACATCACATAACCATAACTGGCACGTGCTGAGCCAAGAAAAAGAAGCTGAGTATACAGAAAGAACACGAAATAGAGAGACTCTAGTTTCAGAAGGTTTAATTTAGCTTAAAAAATCACCAATCTAGCACTTTATCAATGCTTTTTGCTACTATTAGCAAAGCTGTAAATCAATCCCTTCTGAACATCTGTGAGATGAGTGCAGGAGGGGCAGCACAGGCACAGCCCGACCCGTATCTAGCTCAGGTGTGGCCCCAGGGAGGGCTGCTCCCAGCCCCCTTCCTCCCAGCCACAGAATTAAATCCGTATCTCAAGAGCAAATAGATTCACCCAGTTGTTCTGATGAAAATAAATGCTTTTGTTTTGTGAGTGGGATGTTGTTTTCTACCAGGCCAACTTACCAAACGGGCTGCTTCTAAGGTCATATCATCACTACATACAATGCAAATAAGAACATAAGAGCACAGGAATTGAAATATGTATTTGTAATGCGTCAGTCTGCAGGAGCTGGTGGATGAAACTAAGCTGTTCTCTTCCACAGCTGCTGGAAGTTACCTAAAATTAGATGCTATATAGAAGCAAACATTTAAAGTAAAAGCAAACGTTTAAATGAAGCTAGCCTGAAGACGTGATTGAGAATACAAATGAACTTCTTGATGCCTGAGCCAAGTTACTGCATTAACAACTGTTAGTTCCATTAAATCTGTAAATAAGCACTCCACAAAAACTTCCTACGTATTACTGTGGTGCTGTGTGGTATATTCACATTAGTGGTATTTACTGAGCAGTTCCCACCTAGTGTTTAAACACACTTGAATATACTACAGCAAAGTAGTATATTCCAGATCAGTAGCTCCAGAACTGCATCAGCACCCTGCTATGAAATGCAGGGAGACAGACTCCTAAGCTAATTGCCATTGAACTGTGAGTTAATTGAGAGGAGCAAATGATAAGATCAAGCACAAGACTACCAACAGACTTCAAACTTAACAATTATGACCGAGCTGCAGGAGTGTGCTGAGCCAGTATTTATTTGGACTGTTAAAAAGCAAAAGAAAGCGACTTCAGAGATCCAGGGTCCTGCTGCTGGTGTAAGGTTAACGAAGAAACAGTTAGTGGCTGAGCTACACGTCACTTACCTGCAAGGAGAGGAGTGCTGCATCAACAGGCATCAGCTTCTGGGCATTTTCTGAGACCAGATCCAAGGAGGTGTCCACGTCCTCTATTACCAAAGAACCTGTAATGAAAAACAGAACTCAGTCGGAGCAGTTTCAAGGTTATAATTTCACACACTCAGCTGAAATAGAACTTCACAGCTCATCAGGTAGCAAGTGGGAAGATGATTTTATTGTAAATGAGTTTCTGTTCCCCGAGTGAGGGCGCCAGCAAACTGTACCCATGTCACCCCGGTGTACCCATATCACCCTGTTGTACCTGGGGCCCGCAGAGCACAGGGCCACATAGGAATGGGCTTCATTGCTGCTGAACACCACGACCAAGGACTTTCCATTTCACTCCTCAGCACTCTGCAGATGCCAAGATCCACCACTCTGCAGGAACAGCCAGTGTGTGTTGTCAGTGCAGGACGTACATGCAGTCTGCCTGCAGCAAGCGGAGCAGTGTCTGCCTGTCACGCTGCACACAGAGCCCACGTCACCCCGTCAGTCTGCACCCTGCAGACACCTGCAAACAGCCCCATCCCACCCTTATTTCTTCTGCAGTTCAAACAGCGTAAAGGTGCTCACATAAAACCCTCCAGGGAAAGCTTGCCTGGCTATGAGATCTGAATCCACCGAGGCAGAGCCAGGCTGGGAAACCAAGCAGGAAACATTTGCACTGACCACGGGTGGGGCTGCCACCCTCGCAGATAATAAGTTTCTGGAATAAAAAGCTGTGAATTACAAAAATTCAACCCTGCAGGGATCTGCACGCTGCGGCTCAGCACACAGCAGCCCCTGAACAGCTCTGCTGGCAGCGAGGTACCCTGCTCTGCTCATGCAGCACAGGCAGAACCCACAGGGTTCACAAAGGGAGCCCACAGTGCCTGGGGCTGCTGCTTGCAGCAAAGTGTGTGGTGCAGCAGTGCACAGCTGTTCCAGACACAAAGCTATCAGCCTGTGAAAACTGAAAGCCATTGCTTTAGATCTTGTAGCCTTGCTTCCATTCACATCTGAAAACAAGAGGGAGTATTTGGGGGAAAAAAGGTGAACACTAAACTCCCTGGAGACGATGGTTGTGGTGCTAGCTTGCATTAACACTGACCCTATATTATCTCTTCAGACATGGCACAGTGAGCCCAAGGCCACGTTTGGTCAGGCTCCTATGGACACGAACACCCACAAGCACAGCACTCAGGTGAGGAGAGGGGCCTTGCTATCCCAGTCCCTGCCATCAGCCAGCACAGGCACTTCAGGGTCCCTCACCCACATTGCTCACACCAACCTTATGGCAAGTGCTTCCATTTCCACAGCCTGGCATGGGATTTGGCTCCAGCAGCAGCAAAGCTGAATTAAGAGCTAAGATTTCGGGCATACCCTGAGATATGGGAAGGCCAAGAGATCCACAGCCTCATGTGGGCTGATGATCTGGCAGGGCTCTTGTGGGGCTGAAGTCCCACCGGTGAGCTGTTCTGCTATGTCCTAGAGGAAGAGAGGCAGTGCTTCATGGAGTGAGATCAGTCCTGACAATTTGAATGGTGTTTGGACCTGGACCTTAGTTTCTAAGAAACACAAACACTTGTCTCAGACCATTTAGGAGAGCAGATCCCAAAACCAAGCGAATGAGAGAAAAAAGCCACTTGGGTCTTCTTAAACCTAGCCTGTAGGACTGGACATAACATTCACGTTTCACCTTTCTCTGTACATAAGCTGCAGACTACACTGATAAGGGTTTTCAGACACCTGTGTGGATTTAGGTTCTCGTTGCCAGGACTGGACTGGCACTTTCCTCCCCTACCAATGGGCCACACTCACATGGCCCTGCACACCGGAGCACTTTGAGAACAGCACGACACTTGCTCAGCAGCTCGTGGATGGGCAGGCGGGCTTCCAAACAGGCTTCCAAACCCTAACTCACCCAATCCACTTGTTTTGTTTTCCTTCTTTCTTCTCCTTCCTTCTCCAGAGCAGAGCTGTTTTCTCCCCGTAAGAGTGAAGAGCAGAGAGGCATGCCAACATCCAGCAGCTTTAGGGTCTCCCTGTGCATGATCCCACGGTAGTCCTGCCAGGACCTTGCCATTTCAGGTGTGGAATGTCACAATGATACGGGTGTAAGAACCCTTCCTGAGTGCCTTCAAAGTTCAAACTCAAGCACTACTTGTTACAAACCAAAAGCCTTCATTTTTCTTTTAAATCCTCATTCCTGTCCTCTTTACGGCAGGAGGTCAAGATACAAACTGGACATGGTCTTCCACAAGATCACATGCAGATTTCCTGAAGATTTCTGCCAAGAATCCAAGTCCTGCTTCCAAGCACATCTCTCTGCCCTCACAAAGCACACAACACAGCAGAAGTCAGCAAATTCCTGCATAGCACTACTGTGGGAAATCCCCTCATTATTCCTGGGAACTCCAAACTGAGCAGGTCATTTTCCTTCCCAGTCAAACATTTGGGAACAGGGAAACACGAGTAATTCCCTGCTCTTTTCCTCTTTAAATACACTTACAGAGTCTCAGTTGGGCAAACTGCTGAGCACTGAACACAAGCCTCTGTGTTTTCCAGTCTGGCAACATCGAGCAGGTAGCGATGCTTCCTCGAAGCTCTGAGGGTCCTGAGTTACCAGTTACTTTGGTAAGCCTTCAGCTGTGTGTGAAGCGAGTGGAATGGGTCTGGAATACACTCCTGAGTCCTAAAAACCACCTAAGCACACAGTGTGCCTTTCAGAAAACTTATTTCACTGACTTCTTTGTAGGCATCGCCCAGGAGGGTGACCCTGGACTGGTAATTCCTTCAATACTGCACTGCTGTAATAGCTACAGTAAAGCAAGGGGTAGTTAAAAGGAGTGGAGAATTTGGGCTGAAAGGCAACAAAACCTGAACTTGGGAATGGAGCACGACATGATTCATTTGTAAGGAGCACCAGTCTGAACTTGAAACGAGCAGGCAGCTCGCAATGGGACAATGTGCTGCTGAGCACGCTGCCACGCTCCTCACAGGGCACGTGCAGGTGCCAGAACTGGCTCCTATCCTACTGCCATGTCTTCATTTGCAACTCAGAACCTGCCTGAGTCTGGCTCCCTACACAAGTAATCAGTGCCCACGAAAGAAAATGACCACAGAAAACAGCCCCTGACTGAGCATGGACTTCACTTACCAAAAACAATGACGTTACAAAAAAGTTCCAAACTCAGGTGACTACACCATGGTCCTGTCTAGAGCTGGGAGCTCTGCCTCACGCCTTCTGGTACTGATCCTGTTTCTTCCTTCTGCTTTCTGATCTCCTGATCTCTGCCTGGCTGGCCCTTAGCTAAAGCCGGGACAACCCCGCCCCAGGTTCTGGTCACAGGGGCCCACCCCTTCCAGAACAACTACAACCATCTACCAGTGTTCTGCGGGTCTGCCACGCTGCTCCACCACCTGCTCAGTCCTCAGTCCAGGCCGTGATCAACCGTCTCCCTCCCAACACGGCAGCCTTGCCCCTTGTGCAGCTCTGTGGTTAGAACCTGCTGCTCACCGAGGCCTTCTGCGAGAGCTGCGGCCTCCACAGGCCCCCGCACCGCCCACCCAGCCCTGCCCTGGGCTCCCTCCTCCTGCACTGCACCGCTCAGCCCTCTTGCCCTGTGTCTCAGGACCAGGCACAACCTGACGCAATGTGGGCACCTCGCTGGCCGCACACACTGTCCCCACGGGCCTCCAGCCTGGCACAGACCAGTTGGGCACACATCTCTAGAGCTCAGCCACAATAAACTGCTCAGAGCCAGGGATCTGCCAGCCCTGGAGATGGCTTCTGGTACTGCAGCTAAGCTCTTCCATGAACTTCCACAAGAAATCTTGGCTGTTCTCACCTAGATGTTCCTGCGCCCCGACACACCATGCATGCTCTCATACTGCGTTCCTGGTGTGCATCACAATATGAGAAAAATCTGGGGGGAGAAAGAACAGACCATCTGGAGATGATATGAAGTCTGATGAGAGGCAGAAATTCCAAACATCAAAGGCAGGGTTCCATCATACTAAGAAAAATGACTTGTGAGAAAAAAACTTGTGAGAAAAGCTCGTGGTTGATGCACCCTCACAGAGCTTGAGGCTTCAGCTTCCCTCGCCAGAGTCATCTCGTCATTGTCCCCCCAAATTAGAACTCGTTCCCTGCTCTGTAGATCAGGAAAGCAGGACAGATTCATGGGAATTTAAACAGACTGATGATATCCTTAAGGAGAAATTCTGTATTTTTGCAGGACCCAATAGGTCATTTAAAAAAAAATACTTAAGGAAAATCTTTGGAGGTTAGTAAGACTTTTTGAGGGCTAAATGTAAATCTGACTAGAGCCAGCTTTTCTTTATTCCTAATGAGACAAGCCTGCAGATCCTTACACTGCTCACAGTGAGGAACTCCTAATCTTACCTCACTGCTAATGCAAAGATAACTGATTATGCCAGAGCCCAGGGGTGAGCTAAAACTAATTCTCCGTTCTCCTGATTTGAGTTACAGCTTCCTGAGGCAGGGTCTCATTTTGTTCTGTGTTTTTATGGCACAGTGAGGGCATATTTTACAAACTAGGATACAGATGCTACAACATTTCAAAATAATGAGATGTGTGAAAACCTGCAGTGCTTACTATGTACCAGAAAACCCAAACAAGATAGGTTTTTTTTTTCCTTTTCCTTTTTAAGCCAGAAGCTCCATGGAGAAGGGAGTTCTTAGAGGAGAAAAGCACCTCTCCCACCGCAGCATTTTAAGAAAGTTTCCCCACAATTCTTTGATATCACGTATCAGCACTTAACGGCACGAAGCACCCTGGGAAGCAGAACAGGAGGAACTCGGCTTATTCTCGCTGCTCCCATTTAAATGGGGGCTCGCTGTCATGGCTGCCAGGGGAGACGTGCCTGCAGCCATCAAGATGGCAGGGAGATTGAGATGGGGAGGGTGAGGAGAGGCAGGCAATTAATCAAGATGATCTTTCAATTTATTTTATCACGGAGTGTCGTCTCTACCAGCAGTGCTCTATCAGCCTGCTCTGGCGCATTTCCAATTGCCTGTAGATACAAGCTTCTCTGTGTTACCTGTTCGGTAAATGGCACTGCAGAGTGCCTGGAGCCCAGCAGCTGTGGCCACCTCCTGGTCTGTGCGCTCCTCCACTCTCCCACAGCCCTGCTGAAACCTCTCCTGTACTGTGTTGCCTTCAGGCAGTGCACAGAAGAAAGCAAAGCAAAGGATTACTGTATGGAAATGGCCACCCTCCTCCTTACACAAAGCAAAGGAGCCATGAGGAAAGATTCTTGGCAAGAGCAAGGAAGAATCCACACTCATCCCAGCCTTGCTGTCCAGGTGGTAGCCATTTTCTGGATATGGTTCAGTGCATGAAAGATCTGTGCATTTCCCTACAAGGGCATGGGGGAAAGAAGGGTTAACGAACTTGCTGTAGTTATTAAAGCTGCCGCACAGCAGTTTCAATTGCAAGAAGTTGCTTGAAGCAGAGTTCTCCCAGAGCCTTTTGCGCTGAATCTCATGCAGCAAGCCCCCCATGAGGTCTGACATCAGGGTCAGGAAGCAGCAGCATGTTGCTCGGGGTTTTGGTGCCAGTGCCCTGCTGCCAGCACGGAGCGAGGAGAGGGCTGGGCTCTGGGCTCCCTGCTGCACTTTGCATGGATGGCACGGCTCGTTGAGCACCAGCTGGGCCACCTGCAGCCTCCTCTGCTCAGCCTCTCCCATCTCCCTGCTCCAGAAATACAGAAAGCATCAGACATTACAGGCAAAACTACTAATTGTTCTTATGTATGTTTAATTAAAAGGGGAGAAAAACAGGATGAGGGGAAAACACTACGGCCAACTTGAAAGCAGATTTTGGCGAGGGACAAACACAGCCACGCACTTTTAGCACACAGAAGGCAGCTCTGGAATACCAGGGAAGCAATCGACAGAGGTAGGGAGTGTCAGTTTGGCAGCCTGGGCCTGCAGGCTGCCTTTCAGGGAGGAAGGACAAAGCACTTTGTGTCACAAAGAAGCTACTGGGGCTGATGAAAATGCAACCAGCAACCCACAAGCAAAAATGTGAAACAGCTATTGAGATTCCCAAAAGGAAAAAAATAAAGTATGCTGATGTGTTTTCTAATTCTAGTCCTGCAGCAGATGTTGCAGATTGTGAATTCTAAGTGCTTCCATTTAATATAGCTCTTCTCCCTTGTCAAGACGACTAAAATATAGACACACACGAAACCAAGAATGAGCCAAGAGGAGAAAGATCCCAGCAAGGAACTGCAGAAAGACCCCAGCAAGGAACTACCAACACGGAGCAGCTCATCTGGTGGTGAGGCAGTGAAGTCTGCTGGCTGGCATGCAAGCATGAGGCTTCGTTCATTGCAGTTGTTCCTCCCACCGCACTGTCCCAGCAGATGCACAGTTTCTGTTTTCATCTGTTTTCACAGTTTTCTTGTGAATGTCCTTAAATGTACATACAAAAATTCAAAGCTTGTGGTCTCAAGGAACTATAAGCATTGCTTGGAAATAACAGAGAAAAAAATCCAAACAAAAGCTTCATGTGTAGGCTCTGTGTGCACCTGGAATGAATGATGGACACATTATTTACTCTTAGAGCAATGAAGCACAAAATGAAGAGCAACATTCCAGAAAAACTGTACATGACTTCCATACATATGTGTGGAAAGGAGAATCCTTGCTTGGACTGCCTGTGGCTTCCAGACAACCGCAGACCTCCCCGAGGTGAGTGCCAGGATCCAGAGGCCGGGTCCTCATCTTCCACACCTTCTTTCCACAAGCTTCCAAGGGAGGAGAACATTCATTTGCCATGCAACTGGGCTCAGAACAAAATGCATGAGAAACTATGCAAAGTGGCTGGGTTAAGCGATCCCATGCCAATATTAGCCAGGCTGCTATTGAGGGACTGCTCCTCAAACCTCTGCTCCCACTCCCACAATAATCAAATGTCAGTGACTTTAGCCGCTTCAGAAGCGCCCCAGACTTGCCCTCCCAGCAGATGACCGCATTCTTGTGTATTTGCAGTACCCTGGCAGTTATTCCCCACCTGATCAGAGCCTTGGGGATGAGACCAGCTGGGAGCGGAGCCCATGGATCTCCCCACCAGCATGGGGAGCGGGGCCCAAACCTGCCAGCCCTGCCGCCCCAAGGGCTCCGAGTGGCAGGGCTGAGCTTTTACACTGCCAGCAACACAGGAGGATTGGTCATGCATTAGCCTGGTAAAATTTAGCAGCCTACAGGAAGATGGGGCTAATTGGCACAGCAGTTTCTGAATTCCCATTTAGCATCAAAATATTTGAGATTCAGGAAACAAAAGAACACCCGATCAGCGGTCCATGTACCGATGGGAGCTGTTACAGAATGCAAAACATCTGAGCACTCACTAATTCGGCTGTGAGCTCTTGTTCTGAAAACAATGTCTGGCAATAATAACACAATCCCAAGGAAAGGGCTCTATGGGGAAGTCATTCACTCTCACAAAGGCTGTGTGATTTATATGTGTTGTCACTGCCTCTGCCAGAAAATTGATGACTGATTACCACGTATTCATTTCAGCATCAGGTATCCAGCCTGAGTTAACCAGACTGGGCCACATGGAATTTCGTTGCTATTCACAGCACAACTGAGAGTAACAGTTGGTTTATGTCAATACAAGGAAGGAGTTTTTATTCTGAATCCAGTAAGAACCAGCGTATGTGAAAGCAGCATGCATTAAATGTTTGTTATTTATCATTACTGCTCATTTATAACACAAACATCTGGATTCCATAACCACTGTCTGATAGAACGATATTATTAGCAGGGAGAGCAAAATAATTGTGTAAATATCATCTAGTTCGTTAAGCATTTGCAGAGTGCTGCCATCACTCACCTGTCCCCAGCTCCTGGAGCACAGCGCTGTGGCCTTCCTCCTGCTGTTGGCTGAACTCTGCGGGGCCACAGGCCCCAGCCACCCCTGTCCTCAGCCCTGGGGCTGAACTTCCCAAGGGGCAGAGGCATGGGAGCATCTCAGCAGATGAAAAACAGCTTTTGAGAACAGCATCACCAACAAGAAATGAATACAATCGTGTGGGAAAGAATTTCTAACACCTAGTAGCAGCACACATCAAAGCACCTGAATATGCTACAGATAGAGTGTGGCCTGTTTAATCAAGATTGGCAATTTTGTTCATATTAGGCTGATAGATAATGCTTGCAAAACATGAATATGTATGTGTGTGTGTTTCTTTTCCAAGCCACTTCTCAGATCAACCGCAGCACACAGGGCTCTGCTGGCAAAGCCCTCCTCACTTGCAGCCCCTGCCTGCTGGAACAGATACATGGCAATGGGCTATTAAACATTGCTCGGTTCATGATTATTTCATTGACTGCTCCTTTTAATCTGAAGCCTATGAAATAATGATTACAGCAAAGCTCAGACTGCTACGGCTGTGATGCATGTTTCTGTCTCAGGGTATAAGCATGCCTTGGCTTTCCCTGCAGTAGGGCCTGAACCCAGGGCCTGGCTCAGCTCAGAACGCTTCCTGATGCAGATGCCCAGGATTTTAATTCATTTCTGTGTAATGTAGTACCACTTACAGCAACATACAGTGCTGTGCACGGTGCTCTTCTAAGCTCTGCCCGCTTCCACAAAACCCACAGGCACGTGCTCATTGCTTGATACACATTTAATGGCAAGGGAATCTCCACCCCTTTCTGCTGTTCGACCAAGGGGCAGTTCAGCATGATGTGGACCAACACTTGAACCCTTAAGAAGGTGTGCTGCCCAAAGATCAATCAGCGCAGAAAAACTTTCACGGCATCACCAAACAGAACCGGAACATTCTGGGCTTGAGCAGAACGAAACTGAGCATCACTGCAACCAGGGCTCCAGCAACAGAAAACGGACAAACAAAAAACTCCAAACCTCTTGGAAGCTCCTTCTCAGTAACTATTTCCCTGCTCCTTTTAAACCCCCTTTAGTGGTCTTCTGCCTGCTTTCCCATTCCTGCAGCGTGAGGTGCCTTGCTGCCCTGCCAGCACCCTCCCTCCTGCTGGTGCTCCCGGTACTGACTGCAGGGAAGAGCCACCTCAAAGATGGTGCAGAAAGCCCCGGGCTGCCGCACATCCTTAAAGCCCTGGGAGGGCTGTGGCCCACTGCCTGCCCCAGGCTCCGGATGGCTCCCGGCACTGCCGCCACGCCTCTCCCCGTGGCTGTGCCCCCTCAGAGGGCCGGGCCGGGCTGCGCTCAGCACTCGCAGCGCTGCTGAGGGGCTGAGGCTGTGGCACCGCTGCCACCATTTTATGGCTGAGGGGAAGTGGGTGGCACGTGGAATTTTCGCAGGTTCTGGAAAGTTCCGAGCCAGGTAGCAACAGGCCCGTGGTTCTGTGTCAGCCAAAGGGGCTGCGGAAGGGCGGCGTGGCACAGCCCCAGCTGCGTGTGAGGTACCTCAGTGCCCGTCCCTGCCCATGGGCTGTGGTTCGCGGGCTGCATCCCTCAGTGCCCTGTGCTGCTGATGGCACCTGGGGCGATGGCAGGCACTGAGCGGCTTCACAAAGCGCTCTGTCACGTCGTGTGTGTGGGGGGCTGCTCTTGTTTGTAGAGGTAAATTTCTGCATTAAGTCTAGCTAGGCTCATTTAGGATATGGTAACATTGGTCATTCTCGCTTTCCTGTCCCCTCGCTCACTGTGCTGTTTTCATGACATCAGAAATAGGTGCGCTGCTGCCTGCCGGCTGGTGTCCGTGCTGTAACTGGAGAACATCTCCACGAGCAGCATTTGGTGAAAGAACTTCCCAACACAGGACAAAACCCTGCTGCTAACTCCTCTGTGGCATTTGGTGTAACAGCCACCACTTGCTGCCTGGAAATCCCTTCCCTGGAATGACTGAAAAAGAGGACTGTACAGTGTCGAATGCAATAAACTTAAATTTTTATGAAGAAAGGATGGCTTTTAGGAGATGTAGGGGCTTGTGGTTATGTTGGCTCTAGCGTGGCTGGCGTGTTCTCGTGCGAGGAGCCCAGCAGCTTCGTGCTGCAGGAGGGGAACGGCCCCGCACCGAGACAGCTCCCGGCGGCCAGCAAGGACGACACGCACACAGACGCTCGGTTTCAGGGTTTATTTCATCTGCTAACATTCATTCTTGATCTAGACAAAAACAAGGAGATGATTTTTTTTTTAATCCAATCCTTTTTTTTTTTTTTTCTCGTGGGAGGAAGAAAAACCTTTTGACATTATTTTTTTTTTTGAAGGATGCTATAAATAAATATATAAAACTTTAGGTGTTACTTGGCTCAAGTTGAACAGTTGTCTTTTCTTTTTTGTTGTTTTTAAGTTCCTGATACGGGCTGGGGGCAGGGGGGGGAGGGGTGCAAACCATACACATTAAGCCCAATGGAATGACTCCAGCCACAAGCACTTTCGGAGAAGCTGAATCTGTCTGATGTACAACGCGGAGGATGGAAGGTGGGTGGGGGCACGTTTTAAGTTTTTTTACCTTCAATCACACAACTCCTAGAAGATAAAAACAGTTCCTTGGTAGGTAGAGCATACAAGAAAAGGGGGAAGGAGGAAAAGAAAGAGTGCCTGCCTTGCCCCTTCCCCTCCCTGTGCAGATCACACAGCACAGAGGAAAGAAGCAATGATGCAAGGAAAGCCTTTGACAAAAACACGAGAATGAAAAATAAATCAGATTCCAGCAGGGACCGGTGGCAAATCCTGTGGCTGCTGCACGTTTGCCTGGCAGACATTATGCAAACACAGAGGGACTTCACATTGAGAGAGCGTGGGGATTTCTGTCTTTTCCTTATGAACAAAAGATGGAAAGGGGCAATAAAAATAAGTTAAATTATATTCCAATATGTACAAAACAAATCATGCTCAGTAAACTGTTTGAATATAAAATTACTCATCATTGTACAACTCTCTCAATCTGGTCTGTGGGGCAGATAGCTAGGGGAAAAGGGAGGGCGACTGTGGGGCTCGGAGGGATGAGACAGACTCAATTGAAAATTGTTTTTTTATAGCTTGCAGGGCTAAAAATTAGAGAAACCCATCACCTGCAGCTGGGACAACAGAAGCTTTATACCCATGTGGTTATCAGGACTGCATTCAGGCCCTGTCACTGGCCAGGCAGCGAGTCCTGCACTCACTTCTGCCTCTGGAACACGGCCTGCTGCTACCAGCAAAAGCAAGGAGGTGGTAACACGCCAGCCCTGTGATTGGAGTCCAGCTGCTATTTTCAGCTGCATTCCAAGCGATAGCCTTGGAAATATGTTTAGAGTAGTCTGTGTTACAAATTCCGGTAGCACTAAGCATTTCTGTGATATTCAGAAAATTCCATGGGCTAGGAGGGGGTCTGAGTAGCTCAAAGCATGAAAGAGAAGGTAGAGAATACACATCTAGGTCAGGCCCCGCTCTGCACTCGGTGGTTACGCCTGCAGCTGCTCCGTGGTCTCTGTGCATTCGTGTCAGGAGCTCAGTGCCACATCCACTTCCCAGCTGTGCCTGTGCTGACACTGTGGTGGTCTCTCTGCCTCTGCCCTGCCCCTCCTGCTCCCACAGGACAGCCCTGGGAGGAGGTGGAGAAGCCTGCTGGCACTTTCATGGGGTGTTCCTGGAACGTGGCAGAAGCACTGTGCGGATGGATGTGCATCCGAGTGTCTCAGGTGAAATCTGAATTCAAGGGAACCACCCCAGCAACCCCGCACCTGCCCTCACCGCACCCAGCACAGCTCTCCCCACCTGGATCACGGGGCACGGGCTGGCCCTGGGAAGAAATACCTCGTGCAGTGCAGAAGGGTCAGTGTGTCTGGAAGTCACAGGAAAAACATTTTGGGAGAAAGGGGCACAAATGGAACAGAGATGTACTACCTGGCCGCTACTTCCACCAGAGTGCCTTAAAGCCATTGCTCTCCATTCATTTTAAAACTACACAGACAAATTTCATGTTATCATAGCATCAAATAATCCGTCCTAAAAAGAAAAGTTGTACCACTTCAAACTGTAGTACATATAAATCACAAAAAACTACATTCACATTATGTTAAAAAAAGTTCCCTTCAACCCACTAAAGGAAGAAAACAGTGCCAGGTACGTCCTGCAGCCTGTGCTCTGGCACCCAGCACTTAAAACTAAACCAAAGTGTGGCATACAGCCTTAAACAGAGCACAGCAGCCAGGGCGAGGGATGGCTTTTGGGTTTCATTTCTGATATTCATACTTAAAATCTGTTTCACAGTGTCCTATACGTCTCGTATTTTGGAGCACCTCTTCACAAAGGGGAAATTTACCATTCCCAATATAAAGGTGGAGAAACCAAGGCATTTTCCAGGAGGAGGATTTGAACCAACAAAGTCCTGCCTCGGTGCTGAGTTCAGATCTCCTTGCGTGGGTTGAAGCGAAACCGTTAACAAGACTCTGTAGTTCCATTTCTTTTGCTTGTTACTGTCATATATCACAAAGAAAACATTAGAACAAGGTCTTCAACTGGCATGTTTCTAGGGTCAGGGGCTGCCTGTGAACGACAGAACCCTGCAGGTAGATCCATCAAAATCCAGCTGGTTACTCAGAGCCCATAACACAGAAACAACTCAGGCAAAATGAACCCAGTTACAGCACTGGTCCTGGTTGTCCTCAGTCCCGTTTACTGTCACCCTTGGGCAGATGAGAGCAGGATGTGGCCTTCAGAGCAGAGCTGTCTGAGCAGCCCTGGCGGTCACAGTGCCAGGGCCGTGCCGTTGGGCACTGTGAGCACGGCTTAGCTGCAGCAACCACTTGTGCGTGATGGATCCCTAACAGAGCACACAGGAACGCCCTCGGGCAGGGCTGCAAACTGCGCCTATGGAACAGCTGCTTTTTATAACTAGCGTATTGCTTTTGTGGGTAAACAGCCTGCAAAATCGTGTTTTTAAAATATAAATGTTTTCTTTAGTTACAGCAACACATAAAAGCACTGGGAACTAACAAACATAGCTCCTCCCAGTCTTGGGAGTCAGAGATGAGCAAATGGATTTGTAGTACCTTCTGCCGCCAAGCCAACAACTGAACACTGATTTTGTTTCTCACATTTCAGCTAGGAGTAAATGCTTATGGCCAAGCACACACAGCTCAGGAAAGAGGGGCAGCTTTGTGATAAACCCTTAAAGCCAGTGACACCACCAGCAAACCCAGTGACGACGTCTCACTGCGCCGGAGGATCAGCACGTGAGTACCCTGCAGCACCAGGACGCAGACCTGACCAGTGTCCATCTGACATCAACAGGAAATGCATCCTTCAGTGCCAGTGGACTTTGGATCAGGTCTGTAACAGGGTTATTTGACTCCAGTGTGCTGTTTGTATTTTCTGTTCCTAAGTTTTTAGTTACCTCCACTCTCCTGGAAGGAACACCTCCCCCAGCAAGGTGTACGCGCCAGGGTGTGCACAGAACAAACAAGCTCCTTTGCTGAGGGCAGCCACCTCCTTTGCAAAACTCACTGTGAATTTGAAACCTCTGGAAACAGGGTACAGAGGCAGACAGAGAACTAAAATACAAAACAAGCAGCAATTCCGTGGATTGGTGTGGTGTCATTTTTATACCAGCTGTAAGAATGACACGCTAAGGCTGAATGTACCACGTCTCTGCCTCTCCTTCCATAATTTCAATGCCATAATTGATCTGCAGTTACCATGGCCTTTGAAAATCAAATCATATTCCATTTGATTCATATTTTACCCTGGACAATAGCTGGTTCAGGTCTTACAAGTCGAGTAATAACGGGGGGAGACATGAAGCAGGCAGAAACTGCTTCAGTTCCATGCTTCCAGCCCAAGTAAGAAGTGCCTGCAACAGCAAGAAAATAAGCCATACTTAAATTTGTTGAGTGGAAGAGGAATTAGAGCAGTTGTTGTTCTCTGGCTGAAAAGTCAGTAAGCTGAACCTGGTTAGACTGTCACCACACTGGAGGATTAAACTGATATGAGCCCCTAAAAACCAGCATTAAAAGAGAGAGAGTTCTGCTTTGAAAGTGGTCTGAGACTAAAAAAACATGATCCATGGTTCCCCTTTCCAGTTTTTTGAACACAGCCTGTTCATTTTAAGCAAGAACTGCAGAGCAGGCACTCTGCCAAAAGACAATGTGCGCTGTCTCATAATTAATTCAGACCCACAGTCAGAAATTTTTACAGCTCTGGAAGAGAGCCCCATCCTCTTCCCACTTAAATCAGTTCTAGTGACTTCGCTGGAAGCAGGATGATGCCCATTATCTGTTGATAAAAGCAAGTAAAAATAACTTTAAAAATACAGATATGGGTACGTCTGTCCGCTTGTTGCAGTTAAGTACTTCACACAGCAATGAACAATACAAAATCACCCCCTCATCCTGTCGCCGTGACCGATTATTTGTGGGGTCTTCCAGGAACTTATCCTGCAGATTTACGAGGGAGCATTGCTATCCCCCTTGTCCTCCCCTTCTCAGTGTGTAGGATAGGGTTTTCCTGTGCTGTTAACACATTATACTGATGAAGGCATGAGTGGCAGTTGTGTTGGGTGACATTATATGACGTGGGGCTGCATATTTGAGCCTACATGGAATTTGGTTGGCTTTTAAACTGTTTTGGGACCTGCCTGTGAAACAAACCTCGGAGCTCTGAGCACGAGCTCCCTATTCATTTTATGGTGAAGTTGTGTAAGTATGCGTGATAGCAGTGCAACGTATCAAAACCACTGTGCTACGTACATATTCTAGGCCACAGTCAATTTGCTTTCATGTTTCTTATCCTCTGTTGCTTTTCTTCTTTTACACTCAGGGTGCTCTACTTTCTGGCAGCAGCTGGCAGCTGAAACCAAGCAACTGCCCTCGTGCTTAGATCACAGCCTGACAGCACAGTGCATCCTCAACTCGGTCACTGTTTTCGGTTACTCACAGTACAATTCCCATCCCACCTCCAAAAACACCCAGAAAAGAGCATCTCAGTTTCCTTGTTTTTCATGATGTATCTTTATAGCATTACGCTCAGGGAAAAAAAAACATTTAAAAAATCCTACTTCTGCCACTGGTGTTTGAATTGTGAGGATAAGAAACATTCTTTTGCATTTGGCCTTAAGAGTGGGTAACTGCATTTGTGCATTTTTTACCCCTGCATTATAATGTTGACCCTTTTTTATTTTTATGTATTTATTTATTTTTTTAAGAATCTCATCGGTCTTGTAAGAAACAGTAAAAAGAGCCTACGTTTAAGGAAGCAATCTATCTTCTGTTTTACAGACTTGCTTTTAAATAAAATATTTTTCTGTTGTTTTTGCAATTTTACTTCCATGATCTTTTATATGGAAACCCTAGAATATCATTAATATAAAAGTCTGCCTAGGCTACCACTTCTCTATAATATGGCTCATGTAGTCCTCAGTGGGCAAGCGTCCTTGCTCTTCGGTCTCTTCCTTGGGAAGTGCTTCATTGGACCGGTGAAGAAGCCTCTCTTCCCGATTCTTTATCCTCTGCTCCATCCTCTCTAGCTGCCGTTTGTACTGGTAGCGCTGCTGGAAGAGGTCCTTTGCATAGTCGTAGAGCTGCATGTCCAGGTCATTGAGCTCCTCGATCCGGCGGATGGTGTCATTGTCCACCTCCACCCCTCCTGCCCGGGTGCTGTTGTACTGCATGAAGGGCCGGATGAATTTCAGGTTAAAAGTTCTCTCAAACAGGTACTGAGTCTTTCTCTGGAACTCTGTCAGGCCAAAGAAGGCCATGTCTTTGAGGTTCTTTTTGGCGCTCTCCAGCAGGATCTGCGCTCGCTTGTTCTCTGGGATGAAGGACATGTTGTAGCAGCCCACCAGGCTCAAGTCGGCCAACATCCTCACCTGGCGGTTGTTGGCCAAGTTATAGGGGCAATCCATGAACTCCTGCAGCGTGCAGCCAGACCAGTCCGTGCCTTCATAGCACGATGGCAGCTCTTCGGGAGTTGGCGTCCTCCCATCGCACATGTGCAAGGAGGTCTTCCAGGTAGCTCCTCGCTGGACGTGACGCCATTCGCTAAGGTAACGAGATACAGGGTCTCTCAGCAGGGTGATGTAGTAAAATTTTCTACAAGAAGAAGAGAAAATAAAATAAGTGCTCTTCTAGTAACAACAAAAAGGCTTGGAAAGACAAGATTTAGAGCAGGCATCAAAAAGAAAAGAGGAAATCAACATCACAGCATCCATTCCAGTGTACTCTTGGACTACTTTCTTCTTGCAGTCTCTCATGCTAAGTACTTTGTGCAACACTAGACCCACGTTTCTCACTGCCCACCATTTCGGTCTTGCCAATAGTAATTCTTTCACCAGCAGTGCAACCCCTTCTAGCAACAGACTGCAAGGTCAGAACAAATAATCAGGATTCAACAGATACACTAAATTCAGAGAGCAGCTGTGACTTTAGAGACTGCCTGGTCTTTCCCACTAGCGTGCACCCACTGGAGGAGGCAAGGCTTGCTCTGCAGGACATGCCCAGGAACTGCTCCCTTCATAGGCTGGGCTATCGTTTTCACTTCATGCAGCTGCTGACCAGGACCCCTACTGCTTGACCGATCTGGCTGCCAAGCTGAAATCTGGGAGTCTGCACCGAGCAGCAGGATAACGCCACAGGAATGTAAGTGAAAAATAAAGGGAAAATAAGAATGTGATATGCTTTGTAGAAAAAGAAGGCACGGGTTGACGACCAGCAACGGTACAAGTAGTTTGTTCTCATTTCAGCTAAGCTGTTATCAATTCAAACTTTAGTCAAACTTTGGATATGTGAGACTACAAAGGGTGCAAAGGGAAGACGCTGTCGGGAGGAAAGCTGGGCACTGCTGCAGTTCCATGCATAACGAAGGCAGTCCCTTGAACTGAAAGCATGACAGCTACTGCCCACAGCGAGACCCCTGGCGCTGGCTCACGTCGAGCCTCGATAAAGTTCTGGGACTGCTAATGTTTGCAACCACCCTCTCCAGACAGCGGGAAATGGTTTTATTTTATTATTAAACGGCTTGGGATCGTGGTGTCCCTGAGTGTTTCTAGAACAAGGAAATTCCTTCTCTAGTTGCTGATGTTGGCAGGGAATTAAATCCACATGTGCTCCCAGTGCAGGGGGCTGTGTGGAACAGGAGCAGCTAGCTTTGGCAGGGTAACACACACATCCATAGGCTCCTGGAAACACTGTGTATTGGGGGCGGCAGCGGAGTCATTTCCCCACCAGAAATGTGTCTTTGAAATGCTGCTATGGCTCGCTGCCCTGCCAGGAAGGCTTGAGTGAGCTGAATGTGACGGCCACTATGAGAACACGGCACAGTTTGTTGAGAAAATAAAATTAAAAAAAAAAAATTACTTTGGCTAATATTAACACACTGTATTTTCCTAACACCTTCAGTGTTATTCTTCCTAGAAGCAACCTAAATTACTGCAATAACATCCACGCCATGTGCGCTTGCAGCCCAGAAGGCCAACGGGATCCTGGGCTGCATCCAGAGAAGCGTGGCCAGCAGGGCGAGGGAGGTGATTCTGCCCCTNCTGGATGGGGCTTTGGGCAGCCTGGTCTGGTGGGAGGTGTCCTTGCCCATGGCAGGGGGGTTGGAACAAGATGATCTCTAAGGTCCCTTCCAACCTGAACCATTCTATGATTCTATGAATAAGAATAATTTAATTTAATGAAAATACATGAATGACGTTGCCTGGGAAGTTGGAAGGAATGTTTGCTTTCCCAAGTCGCTATTAACTTGCAGTAGAGTTGCTCCAAAGCAGTGCATTTTGGTCTTTCCAACAATGGTGATAGGTGTCAACTCGGGCTCCAGCTCCTCCCTTGTTTTCTGCTTTGATAACTAGGGCTGCTAAAAACACTTGCTATTTTTGGAACCTTTTCTGTCTCTCTTCACAGCAGGGGTATCACACTCTCTAGTAACGCTGCCTACTATTTCTGGGTACAAGGAGAGGGGAGAAGAAGGGGGGCAGAGTGCATAAGAGAAACACTTCCCTTAAATTTACCTCATTTTCCTTCATTTACATCGCAGCCTGTAAGGATCCAGCTACCCAGACCATGATGCAGACATTCATATAGACACAGCAAAAAAGTCTCTAACAGATGGGGATAAAATATGACAGTGGAAGGAAAAGGAAAGCAACGATGAATGCCAGATGTTCAAGTGACAGACACTGATGCTAAACACTACCAGCATTTTCTAACTTATGAACTACAGTGGACTTTTTCTTTACACCAACGTAACCCTAAGGCTGCATGTTTTCCTGGGGCAGGTTGAAGCCAATTAATATGACGTGGCTTACACAAGGAACTGGAAGTTTCACCTAAGATCACGGATCTATGCATCCAAAGACACAGGAGGAACTAATTCCTGCCCAACCCTGCAGTCTATACAACTATGGATAGAGGAAAAAAAGATGGATTAGTATCTGCATTTTGTAGATAAGGGAACCAGAAATGTTAAATGATTTGCATGAAGTCAGATGGGTTTCGCTGGCAGAGCTGGCAATTAAACTCATTGCTCAGTCCAGTTTATTGTCCCCTCCCCTTTAAGAGTCCATTAGTAAATCAGATTAACAAATACCATGCAAAGCTTTTAGGATCCATTGAGACAGACAGCTTCGACAGGACACGGAGTGTAAAAAGGCAAAGGAGCAAGTACTTCTTTCTTCCCATCTGCACTATAAAAGCTATTATTTCAGTTAAGGTGATGCACTGGTAAATAGTGTACCATGAGTGACCTCTCTCTAATATTCATCTCAGTGAACAGAAAACACAGCAAAACAGCTTCCATACTGAATTTGATGTGCCCTTTTGCAGGTCTGAAACAAAGAAAAGCGCCAGAAGGAGGAGAGCTGGCCTTCGAACACAGGGACAAGATGTACCTTTGACAACTGGAATATAAAGCAGCAGAATCTGGCACCTTGAGGCTCTTTGGGGAGCTCTCCCAGAAGGATATAAAATAAAAATAATTAAAAAACGAAACAAAAACTGCAACTCAAAAGAATAGTTTAAACTACCTAAGTTGAGGTGCACCACTGACACACGGTGAGTTGTGCTCCCAAACCTGTGCTCAGCTCTCCAGGAGGACACTGGTTTCGGAGGTACAGGGGCACCCAGCTCTCAAAGTGAACAGCACATCCGTAGGAAGACTGCAGCTTCAGGAACCAGACAGACAAGCCACTTTGGTATTAGATGAACGATCAAGGAAGTATTCACCCAAGGAACTCCTTAAGATACTTGGGTTTCCGTTCTCAAAGTGGAACTTGAGGATTGCATTTAAGTTCAGAGAAAAGTCAGATCTCATCCATTAGCAGCATTGGTATTAACACTGTGAGCCAGAAAGTCGGGAGAACTTTCTGCCAGCATGGGTGAGAACGCAGGCAGTGCCACTTGTCAGCAGTGGCTTGGAATTTACGAGGAACTACATGACTAATATGTTCTCTTTTGTCATCAGAGATAAAATAAATCCATAAAATACACAGAGCTGTGAGTGCCCTTCCTTTCAGCATGGTGCCCCAGACAGCTGCTTAACTCGGATGTTCCTAAAGGCTCCTTTCAGAAGTGCAGCCTTCTCGTAGTCCAGATGGATCCACTCAATACTGCCTCATAAGAAAACCCAAACAACCCCAGTTTGTTCATGCCATGCCAAGTCTCACTGGCCTTCCTGGAGTTAAAAAGCTTGAAAAAGAAAATAGACATTCTAGTTAGTAGGGTGCTTCCTTTCTTTTTCTTTCCATGTGAAACTGGGCAGAAAAGCATCACTGCTCTTGCAGGCTCCCCTTCTACATATCCATGGGGCCGTGATCCCCACGAAGCCAAAGAAAAGCTGAAGTCACATCTCTGCCTTTCCCTGCATTACCCTTCTAGGTGGATTCAACGTGAAAAGCCACCTGAAGCGTTGGCATTTGCAGCTTCAGCATTGCAACTCTGCTGCGTACGCAAGCTGTGCAGCTTTGTCTGAAGAAAGGATCACTAAAATATTTATTAAATAGAGCAAAATGTAATCACGTTTTTGAAAAACAAACCAGTTGTAGAACTGAAATTTCAGGGAGAAAAAAAATCCATTATTAGAGAGAAGCAGCAGCCTTACAGTTGTAGTACACAATGAATTCAGGAAACTGGAGTTTAAGTACTCCTGCTGTCAAAGTTCCCCTGTATATCCCATACAAATCTGTCTCCCTGTGCCTCCATTTCCCATGTGTGAATGGCTGACTGTTTCTTTTGTCTATTTTGGCAATTCAAAACATAACATGGTTTGGAGCAGGAGCCCTCTCTTTCAACGATTATGCAAAGCCCCTGCTTCAGCAGGGATTGGGGTCCGATGACAATAGCTCACTGAAGGCTATTTTCATGACACAGGCGTCAGGGGCAGTGCTGCCCTACAGATTTCTTACCCCGGACCCCTCATTCCCACCTCACAGCACAAAGCAGCCTTGGTTTTGCCAGCACCGTTTTTAGCAGGACCATGCTGCAAATGCAGTCACTGAACAGATCTGCATTAAAAACAATCTGTTCTTGCAGAGGTGAGGGACATGCTGAAGCCTCCCCCACATTCTGCCCTAATTCCTGCAGCAGGTTCCTCAGCAAATGAGGGGGAAATGAAATCCTCCTTCTCCTAAAAAAACTAAATTCCTTTGCTTTTGCTAACACAATTCTGATACTGACGGGTTCTAAATATGATGCTGTTGTCTCTCTTCAGTTCATTTCCATCTATTCCTTCCGACACTCCTATGTCATACCCCTTCTTCCTTCCCACTGCTGCTCTCTGAGATCTGCTGAGAACTGCTTATTTGACTCTGCAATTCCCTCTTCTTCACTGCCATTAAATTCTTCCCTCCCACACAGCCAAAACATCTTATTTTTTATTTCTGCAGGTTCTTCGCTGAGCTTTCAACTGTCCCTCAAAGGAAAAGCAAAATCTATAACAAGGCCTTCTTGGCTGCTGTGGTGGCCTTCCATCAGATAAAGAGCAAAATAATGATAGCCACTTCCAATCCTCAGAGCCTCATCCTCCCTGCCTGTGGGGGAAGGATGCTGCATAGGTCAGCTTCAACCACATAACCCCAATCTGTCAAAGCACCATGCCCTCAGGCTACAATTTTTCCTCTGCTTTAACAAAAAAAAAAAAAA
>WBMW01001963.1:658106-700947 GCA_013396635.1 Penelope pileata
AAAAAAAAGGAAAAGAAATATCTTTCTATGTCCTTGCTG
Source organism: Penelope pileata (assembly GCA_013396635.1). Lineage (NCBI taxonomy): Eukaryota > Metazoa > Chordata > Aves > Galliformes > Cracidae > Penelope > Penelope pileata. The sequence continues at coordinate 658,146 of WBMW01001963.1, forward strand.
AATTAAGTGAACTGAACAGGGCATCTGCCAGCTTGCAGGATTGAAAAACACTCTGTTTTGTTTTTAAAAAAAAAAGTAGTAATGTCAAATTTGTGGCTGATTTAAAGCATCTCTGTAAGCCAAGCCCATGTGATATGCACTTCTCAAACCAGCTGTGGGGTCCTTCTGCAGCTCTCCCAGCACCTCGGCCCCCCTCCAGCCCCCGAACGCAGCCACCTGCCCGAAGGCTGCAGCGGGAGAAATGGAGCAGCCAGCTCTGCCCTGCCCTCGCTCAGGCTCTCACCTTGCAGAGGCAATTAATGGGGATATTAGGCAGCTGTTATCTCCCCTGAAAATGGACGGTGCCTCCTGAAAAAGCACTTTCAGCCACGACTTAAAGGTAAACAACAAGTGATGGCAATTCAGGTGTTTCAGTTGGTGGGTAAGCTGAGAATGTGGCAGGTGGAGCGTGAAAGAAACGTGTATTTAAATTACAGTCATGCTGAATGCTCCTACGAGGAACAGGCACGTGGAAATTCGTCCCACCCTTCTGCACTGGGCCCGACGAGGAGCTGCCCAGCGCCTGCTGCTGCCCTGGCCTCTCACAGAGCCCGACCTCACCCTGCTGCCAGGCTTCTGGCACCACAAAACATGCTCTCAGTTAGATATTGGAATTTAATATATGTACAATGATTACTTCCTTTGGTAGCAAATAGCCCTCATTTTCCTCAGCATGTTTCCCCTCATCTGGTGTTCATTTAGACTCTTCCTGCATTTCGCACACAATAAACTCTTCAGCCCTTTAAAGTCATACAAAAAGGAATACCCCAAACAAACGAAGAAACAAATACACGTCTCTCCTACCCCTTGTGTTTAAAGAAAGGTTGCCACACAAAGCAACCAAAGCCAAGAAACTCAACAGCAGAGCCAACCCCAGAGCACTGGAGCTATGCAAACACACACTTCGAGGTTTTCCCTTCCCAGTGATGAGGGGTGCCCGTGCAGCAAGCCAGCGCTCACCCTGCAGGTGGGGTTTGCTTTGCGTGGCTGTGTTTGCTTTGCCCCATGGTCCTGGGGCTGTGCTGCACTATTAGTGAGGTGTTCAGGAAGGCAACGACCCACTCACAGGCTGCAGCCCTGTGTCCAGATCCCGGGCCTGCTCCAGGCCCAGCGTGGCCTGTGGGACGTGGAGTGCTGCAGGGCCCAGAGCAGCCTCAGCCTGTAAAGCGAAACTCACAGACTGCCAGCTGGACACAACCCAAAGCGTGCCAAGGAGTGGGCTCCAGCAGGTAAAATGGGGGCGGATCCCCCCAGCTTCCCCTTCCTGGAAGGGAAGCTGCCGCGGGGAGGCCGCAGCCTTTCCCTGGGAGGCCGTGTACGTGGGAGAGCTGGAATGCAAACTGCGGTGTGAGTGCCAGCCTGGGCCGGACGCTGCGGGAGAGGCCGGGTCCCCTCCGCACCACTGTGTGCAGAGCAGCACGGCAGAGGGGTCACAGAACCATAGAACTGTAGGAGTCGGCAGAGACCTCGAGAGATCATCGAGTCCAACCCCCTGCCCAAGCAGTTCCCTACAGCAGGTCACACAGGTGGGCGTCCAGACAGGTCTGGAATATCTCCAGGGAAGGAGACTCCACCCCTCCCTGGGCAGCCTGTGCCAGGGCTCCGTCAGCCGCACCGTGAAGAAATTCTTCTGCATATTGGTGCGGAGCTTCCTATGCTCCAGTTTTACTCCTTTTCCCCTCATCCTGTCCCCAAACAACACTGAAAAGAGATTCCCCGTGTCCACTTACATCCTGCACTTCAGATATTTGTAGACATTAATCAGATCCCCTCTCAGCCTTCTTTTCTCAAGGCTGAACAGACCTAGATTACTGAGCTTCTCATACAGGAGATGCTCCAGGCCCTTTATCATCTTTGTGGCCCTCCCCTGGACTCTTTCCAGGAGATCCCTGTCNGGGGTCTGTGCCACACTGCAGAGTGCAAGTGAACCCGGCTGTTCTTCCTGATTCACACAGCTGCAGGGCCAGAATCTGTTACGTACTGCCCTCTGTTAGCAGGAATTAAAATGTGCTATACTCGTTGCAGGCACTCCTAAAAATATCTGCACAGTTTAACACTGAGTTAAAGAATAATTTCACCGTGGGTAGGCATGCAAGGTAGCCACGCCGCTCCTTTTTTCCTGCTTACTTCATGAACTCTGGAGGCTTTTCAAACTCCAGGATGCTGGCTGGCTTTCAGCATGCTGCGCGAGGTTACGCCGTGGTGCCAGCCAGTGAGCGCAGGGCTCGGCGTGTGCCCACCTGCGTGCACGGGGCACTGCACAGCTCCTGCAAATGTGGTGACAGAAGGGAAGGAGACAAAAGAGCGAGCAGCAGCCCGAGCACTTTGCAGCAGAACACCCTTCTGGTGTTTGAAGGTTGGCATGGGCTCTAAGCCACCGCTTCAGCAATGCCAGATCCATCCCAGCAAGGTCACAAAGGCCTCCTCCAGCATGGGATGCGGAGAATCCTGCAGAAATGGAACCAAGGAGAGCTGGGCTACCTCCTCCAGCTCTAGAGGCTGCCCTGTGTGCTGCATCCTGCAGCAATCCAGCCTTGGTCATGGAGCCTGCTAGGAGCACAGCCACACGTTGCCTTAGGGTGCCAGCATGATACAGACTATTCCAGTCCGATAAGATACACAATAATGCAAGGAAAATTTTCTATCTGGAATCACATGGAGCATCAGGATAGGCACGGTTGGATGTTAACCCACCAGAAACAGATACTTGAAAGACCACCATCTCCACAAATGCAGTGAGGACACACTTCCGCCTTAGCTCTCAGTGTTGCACGGTTCGATGCGCGCTGTGCTCATAACACACTGTTCTGCACTCAGCCCTCGTTCGGATTTGTTAGCTGCATACCTATTGCTACCAGGCTTCTACCCAGGAAATAAGTATGGCCCTATCACCCCGGTGTCTTGTGACTATTTTATCTCCAATTAGTGGAATAGACACAGATCATGAGCGTTAACAACATCCCTGCTTTTCAAGGAAATTGTAAGCAGAAGACTGTCCTGTTGCACTGTCTCTTGCAATTTAAAAAAAGATGCATGACTTGGTATGAACCTTAGAAGCAAACCGCCAGGCCATTTTTCAAAATGACAGATGTGACGAAAATTGGCCAAAGGCTTGGAAAAAAATAATGTGGGGGTCACAGTGAGGGGAGCAGCTGGGGGCAGAGAGGAAGGCATTCCTGAGCCCCCTGGAGCCGCGCGCTCCTCTAGGACCCATTAAGAGCTTATGTTACTTGCACTGCTTATAAACAAGTGCTTTCTTTTGCCATCACAGCCTTCCTCATAGCAAGTGCTTAGGAAGTGTTGGCTGCTGTCTTGTAGTGAAGCAAGGCACCAAAAATGACAGCAAGTTACAAATCAAATACCGCTGATTTATTACCTTTCCCAGGTTTCAGGAGGTTTGTTGTGATTCCTCAGTGACCTTCGTAAACCGACTAATCAATAGCACATCTGAATACTGACTGACTGCAGTGGAAAGTTTCACTGCCAGAAGGATTACATCAATGCTGGCAGAGGACAGAGGCAAAGATGTGGACGGCAAGCCCGTGCCTATTCTTCACATTCTTTTGCTTTTATTATTACCCCTGCTGTCATCAAGGTAGGGAATTTCAGGATGGAAAAAACCCACTGCTATTCTCCATAAGAAAAATTTTCACTCCATTCGCTTACTGGGTCTATTGCAGAAACTTTCATTTTTATTGGTTTTAGCATTACAAAAAATACAGATTCTAGTAACACATTACAGCCACATTTACTATAAAATGATGTGTGAGAAGGAGACTGTACCCATTCATTCTTTCAGTTTCTTCCTGTTAGACACACTGAAATCAAGCAAGAAACAAATCAACAGCTGCAGAAGAGAAATGAGAGATTTGTAATGAGACATTAAACTGTGCCAGAGACCAATTTACTGCAGACAGGCAGCACACGATGGCAGCTTCTCTCTACCAGTAGATTGTTTATGTGGAAAGCACTAGAGGTCCCATTCCAGCTGCAGGGGTTCAGTGCTGTCCCCTTAGCAAGCAGCAGTGCAGGCTGCCAGGCTACTGGGAGGCTGAACTTCAGTGCCCTCCTCCAGCCAGAGGTGCACTGGTACGACAAGGAAATCTGCACAGCTTCATCCTGCCTTTGGCCTGGGAAAAGAGAGAGTGCCAGGGATTCACCCGCCCCAAGTGTCAACACAGACAAACAAGGGCGTAGTTCAACTGAGGAAGAAGGATTTCTGCCTTTGATTCCTGCACACTACAGGATGCAGAAGACCAGGATGCTGTCACACAGGAAAAAGACAACCTGAAGCAAGCTGAAATACTGCAAGGACAGAGGAGAAGTGCCGATGCAAAATGCAAAACATTTAATCTTTATTAGCTGCAAACAAAGCAGATAGGCTGATATTTGCATTTTCTTTTGAACTGCAAGGCAACCTCTCCTGTGAGTCACAGGAGCTCCACTGGCAGCGAGGCTCCAGGAAGATTCAGGAAGAGGCTAACAGCATGACAGACAGGAAGTACACCTCCTTGAAGAAGATTAAATTATAAAGAAACCATACAGGAAGACGACGGGAGCGATGGCAGTTGGAGAAGCAGATATTGGTCACTTATGCAGGACAACTGAATCCCATGGCAATTGCCTGCCTCGGCCCAGAGGGATGCAGTGTGCGTGGGGCAGCCGGAAGGTGTCCGTGCCTCGGTTTGGTCCCAGCCCAACCTCAAGAGATGAGGGCTTTTACTGATCAGAGAGGGAACTGAGATGCACAGAATTTGGAAACTAGACTGGCATGTCCTGGATGTACAAGCAAACATTGTGACTTTCAGCTGGCCACAGGATATCAGGAATCAACACCTCCCAAAGAAGAAAGCCACGAAGAGCAGCACAGCCTGCTCCTGCCCGCTGCTGCAAGAACTCATTTCTAGAGGGGTCTGAGAGCCGGGGAGGGCAGCAGGCAGTGCGGCCAGCCACTGGCCGGTGAAGCGGAGCGATGCTGGCTCACCAGCGTGAGGAGCCTGGTGGCACGGGAGGGGAGACAGTCCTAATTCCATCTGCGTAGCTCCTTCCCGAAATTAGTGCAGGGAGAGGTCCCCACACTGCTTCTTGTCTTGTGAATAGTCATGTCAGTGGCTTACAAGCAGGACCAAAGCGCTCTCGTCTCAATTAACTGCGTCTCCCTCGCGCAGGAACACCAGATGCTGTCAAGCAACAAATAGATAATCCTCTGGAAAGCAGAGCTACTAATCAGTTGCTTTTACATTTAAGATCACTTGGAGTTGCCACTGCCTAATGCTGTTTTTCTAATTAATTGCGCTGGAATGCACTTAAGCAAGCTCCGGATCAAAGAATCAACTGCACAGATTGAAATAAATCCTGTCTGTTGCTAATGCCTTGGAAATGGATGACCTGCTAAGCATTCAAATCCCGGGTACCAATGGTTTAAAACTACAAACAGTGAGCAAATCTTTCAAAGGAACAGAGTTAAGAATGAAGAGGAGAAAGCTTTCTTCTTCTGCTTGCAAAAGACAATTAAACAAAGGCAATTCTTCAACTAATTTATTTTGGAGTTCGTCTATCTTAAGTTCCCTATTCTCTGCTTTCCTAGCATCAGAAACCACAACACAGGAGTGTCAATTTTCATTGCAGCAAAACTCCATCATCATTATAGATTTATTTTTTTATTCACTGTTATGAAGGATTGAAATCTTTTCAAAATAATGATAAATAAAAATGACTGGGGATGGATATGTTACCAGTTGGTGCAATAAATCACTGTCTCTTTCTGCACGAGTCCCTCCCATGGTTTAGAATATCATCAGAATGCCTTTGATTGATTTACAATTTAGTAATCCAGCCATCATCATCCATAATTCTACAATAAACCACACCACTTAATGTAGCTGTTACAGATGTTCACAAGTTCATTCCCTGCCTTTTAAGAGGTGATATCTAGACAGCAGCTGCAGATACCAGGATTAGCTGGGGAAAAAAATCTGTCTTCAGACAGTAAAACATCCCACTTTCCTATAACAGTGCCTTGTCTTTAAAGCTGAAAGATGTGCTGGCAACCATGATGTATCCAGGTTCCATTATTAAGCACCAAATATCTGCACACATACACACATACCCCTTGCTGTGGCAGGAGCAACAAGATGCCTGGCTTCTGTCTGAAATACACGATTGTCTAGGAAATCAGGACACTACTCAAAGCCAGATGCAAAGGATCCATCCCTGGGTATGCAGCGAGAAGCAGCTCATCTCACACGGGCTGTGCCAGCCCCAAGAAACCTACGCCGTGCTGTGCACCGCACCCAGAGCCAGAGCTGGGGACGTGCTCTCTGCTCCTGGAGGCAGCCCGGGGGGGGCTGCAGCTGGGGGAGATTATGCTATTCCGTGTGCTCGTACCGCAACCAGCACCAGCACTTCCTGAAAGCACAACTGGGGACTTCCTGGGCATCACTACTCATTTTTTCACAAATCACTGATCTGAAAACAGTAGGTTAATTCTTGCTTTCAACTCGGTTTGCTTGAGCCTGAAAACAACACAGTATGAGCTTGACCTGCAATTAACAGTTTTGTTAATATTCCTTCTTAAAGAAGTGGAAAATCTGCACGATGCACAGTGCAAGGTGCAGATAGTTTGTAACACACAGCACTTTCCGCCAGCCCCAGCAGCCAGAGTTCATGGAAAGCAGGCACACAACATCCAACAGGAACTGTCAGAGAGATGGCCTGGGTCACAGGAACCATCTCTAAGTGAATCATCACGCGGAGGAAGCTAACAAACACTGCAAAACCCATTAGCTGGGCAGTGCCGGAAAGAACTGCTCCAAACCCAACCCCTGGGCTGGGCCAGCACCCCGCAGCTGACAGCGAGCTGTCCCAGGCGTGCTGGGGAAAAAGGACATGGTGACAGGGCCCTCTGCTTTCCTCCTGGCCGCACCTGCAGGAGCCACATGCTTGGGCTCGTGGCTTGGCTCCTCACAGGGACGTGGGAGCCCTCAGAACTTCAGCAGCCACAGCAGTCGGGTGAGCCCTCAGATCAGTACAGGCTGAAGAGCTGGCAAATGGGAGAGAATGTAAGGCCTGAGGGGCCTTGGCATCTGGTAGGGCCAGCACCTCTGGGCTGGGAGGAGGGATATCGTCCCCCCTGGCAAACACCCTGAAGGGCGGGCAGTGAGGCTGTGCCCCGTGGCTGCCCACAGCCCAATGGCTAGCAGAAAAGCAGCAATGGGCTGAACATGAATTTGCAAAGCAGCTTTTCATTAATAAATCCATGTGAGATGTTCTTTTTTTTTTTAACACAGGCCAAGACTCTTGCCTACCCTTCCACAGAAAGCACTGCTGAAAGGCTCCCAGCTCCCCTGCAGCTCCACTGCAAATGAATGGAGAGATCTGCTCAGACTGAACGCTGCAATTCCCCAAAGCGCTGCCTTCAATGAGAAAAGCCCTCTGCACCCCTCCAAGGGATTGTAGGACTGCTTCTCCTGCACCTCCTGCAGCCGGGGAGCACCTCAGCACAACAGGAAAACGAAACTGGTCAGGAGGGATGGTGAGGCAGCCCCGCTCCCACTAGATGGCAGCTGCCTGCTGCACAATGCCATGGGACGCTGGCAGCCACGCAGCGTCCCTCAGGCAACACTCGTCTTCCCTCCTCACTGGATTTGTTGTGAGCACCACATCTGAAGGCCACAAAGTGCAGTTTCATGCTGTTGGGTGGGTGGGGGATCGGTGGCCGAGTGTCTCCTTGCAGGGCAGCAATGCCGGCTCGCACAGGCTGGGCTCAGCACAGGGGCATCCTCCCAAGGCAGGTCGCTGCAGGCACAGCTCTCCTTCCAGGTGCTCACACTGCCGATTCATTCCATGTATTCACTGTTCACTGAAACACTGCATGCAAAGTGCCGCTGGCCTGCAGGTCACGCCGCAGACATAACCGTGAGGTTTGGTGTGGAGATGGCCATCCTGTACCTGCTGAGCCTCCTGTTGAAGGCTCTCCCTCAGGCTTCACTAAGAAACTTCACCTCAAAAAAACTGACATGGGATTCTTCGCCCTCATTCATGACTTAGAAAAGTTCTGCTGGCACAGCTGTAGCTGTAAGAAGTAAATAATAAAAGAACACTGTCAGCCAAAGAGCCACGCCAGTAAACAGCTGTGGGGGGCTGTACGTGCAGCCGTGGGCCCAGCTTAGGCTGTCCAGGGAGATGGGTTCAGTGACAGAGGCAGAGGAACGCTTGCCAGCATCAGTTCTCTTCCAGAAGGGGTTTATCAGCACAGCTCCACCAAAATAATCACATTTGGAATGCCAGCATGTTCTTAGCCTCTCTGTCAAAACAATTATCACAGGGAAAAAGTTTCTTGCATTTGGTGAATTTTGAAATAGGGATGTGGCAACCTACATCCCTCAGCTGTGCGGGGCTAAGTCTGCCCAGCGGGAGCTGCTGGGCCGCCGCCACTTGTTCCTCCAGACAGAGCTGCAAGCTGCTGAGCTGGGAGAGGCCCCGCTCACCACCACGCTGGGAAGGATGGGAGCTGGGGATCTTGTTATAAGGCTCCACAGCCCTGAGCCATTCAGCCCCCTGACTGTCTCCTCACATAAGAATTTATCTTTCCTCTGAGTATTTTGCCAATAGGAGCTGGGTGGGGGGTAGTAGGGTCATTGCAATCCATCTGTTTGAATGGGATCTCAGCCTGGTGTATTTCATTTTTACATCTCAAAGAGAGGGTGTGTACAAAAGAAAGAGGTCTGGAAAATGTTTAGCATCACAGGAGCTGCCAGCAGTGCTTCCTTTGTTTGCTCCATTTAGCTGATGATGTTTTTTATCATCCATTAGCTCAAACAGAGAGAAGCTCCATCTCTCAGTGGCTGTGGGACACAGGTGCTGGGGTTCAAGCTCCCCGGATCTTCTCTCCGGGAAGCCAGGCCGGTGCTTGCTGTGCATCCTGCCATTCCAGTCAGCCCGGAGACAAGTGCCAGAGCTGGCATGAAAGGCACGTAGTGGAGACACAGAGAAAGCCACAGGGAAATTCCTCCCACTCCACGCCCGGGCTTGGTGTACCTGTTACTACATGTGTGTCCGCCCTGTGCCAGATGTAACAAAGCAGAAGCAGCAGCTGAGAAGGACAGAAAGGGGATTGCTAATACTGACAATGAGTATTGAAAGAATCAGTACAGCAAAGATTTGCAATGTTCACTCTGCGGAGACAAGGTCTTCCTACTGGAGAACCCCGTGAAAGGAGGAATGGCAGCAGTAAATTTGAAAAAAAAAAAAAGGAAAGAAATCCAATCACATACTCTATATTTAAAAATTAAAAAGACTACCAGATGCAATTACATTCATGATTAAAAGATCTAACAGAAGCATATTTAAATTCATTAACTTAGTCCACGCTGTAGTACCTCAGGAGACCAGCCGCTCCTGGAATACAGGGCAGCAAAATACAAACTACATCTTGCTCGTGTTTGATCAAAACCTTTTGGAAGTTTCAATGATCTGGCTGTTAACATCTCTTAGGTGATAATTAGGCTCTAGGGGCAGCAAACATTGTTTGGGAGAGAAAATGCACCACAGAAACGTAAGCAGTGGAGCCTTCTGCTCCGCTAAGGAGCTAGTTATTCCACCGTACGAAAAAAGGCAGGCAGGGGCAAAATGAGGCTGTTCTCAAACAGAGACTCGTTTCGCCTGTGTGTATCAGCAATCAGCAGATGCTCACCTCTGTGTAAACAGTTTACTTTAGGTTTTGCTCATTTCTTGCAGCACACGTTTTAACCAAGAGGTTTCAGGCCCTGTGCGCTGCAGCTCACCAGCACAGCTCTCCCCCTCAAACAGACACGGCGTGGCTCCTCCGTCGCTGTTCGACAGCTGCTGGGGAGCAGGCACCAGCTGGGGCTCAGCGGCCCTCACCGATCCCCACCTCCCAAGCAGAGTCCCTGCCTCGCTGTGCTGTGCTGCAGGGCAAGCTGAGGGTGCAGGGAATTTCGGGAGGTGCTGGGAAGAGGCAGAACCTCTCTGTGGCCCCAAAGCCTGATAGTGGGGCAGATGCACAGCAGTCTCCTCCCTACGGCTCAGGAGGGCACTAAGCTGACAGCAGAGGCACTGACTTATTTCCTTTCTACTATTGCCATGGGATCTGTTTCCCAGTGACCGGACAGGAAGAGACTTAATTAAAGATAACCGGGAATTTCTGTTTATGGTTGGGTCTGACATATCTGAGATGTCATTCTCTATCTCAGTATGCTGTGTCTGGTTTTGGTCTCCTCCATCCTGCGAGGCAATGTCGTCCATACAGACGCTTCCCTTCTCAAGGGGTCTTGGTTTGACGGTTTGAGTCAGAGAGCTACAGTCTTTCCTGTCCTTGAACAGATCGCCATAATCAAGTGCAAGAAACACCAAAGGACATAGCTGACCTTTAGGACAGACAGATGCGAGCGTGCCCAAGCTGCCAGGCAGATGTTTTCAGGGCCCCTTCTGGGGTTTTCCTCTCATGCACTGCTTACAAGCTGCAGCAGGGAGCTCTGCAGTACGGAACCACCCGTTCTCCCTCAGAGCCCGTGGGAAGCTGCACCATTCCTGGAATACTGCAGTCCTGCCTGAAACCACCAGAGTCCAGCAGATTTAGATTCCAGCTGTTAGTGCCACACAAACAGCATTTCCTCCCTGGCTGCAGATGTAACTGAAGTGCTCAGTTTCCTCCCGCACCACCAAAGAAGCCCTGAAGATATGCACAGGCCATGCCTGTATGGTGCTGCTCCGCCCAACCTCATTTGCTCCTTTGCTGATGAATAACTAGAGACATCTATTTTATTTTGCTTTAAGTCATATAAGACAGCTGATTTCCATTGACAAAAACTTGAAAGCCAAGAATAATTTGGGTATTCAGTCACAGCTTCAATATGTTCCCTGTTTGAGTGCTCGTGTGTCAATAGCTCACAGCTGAGGATATGGAGGTGAAGCTCCTGCAGGGGCTGGAGGAAGATGCTCTTCCGTGACTCATCAGGCATCCCTCCAGCAAACAAGGACATAGTGAGTGACAGGATTAGTCAGAGGAATTGTACTGTGACCAAAAGCTAGAGGAAAGTAGAAGGAAAAAAAGGGAAGAATATGGAAAATAGTAATGCTTGAAAAACACTCAACGATGTTCAACTATTTTCAAGTAACTCAGCTGTAGACGTGTGACTCTGGACACGATTCCATCTTAGAATTAAAGGCAGTCTCAGTTCCTCATTCTCATAAACAGCAACTTTTTTTTTTGTTAAATATGAGAATATGTATCGTATGCATTATATAATGTTCTAAATACACAGGAACATTTCCCCTTATTGCCATAGTTCTGGGGCAACCCTTAACAAGGCTCCAAAAGTAAAACAAGTACATGCTGAAGTCCCTTCCACTACAAGGTGGCTTTCCTCATTGGGGCCTGGATTTCACCCTGATGTGAAATTACTTACAGCAAAACTCAAACATACCTTCATACAATAAATGCATATGCCTTGGAAAATAGTGGGATTATGTTTAAGTGAGGAATTTACATGAAAATGTGATTGGGTTTTTCTCTTCCTGGAGTTCTCTCCCTCAGAGGAAAAAGGGAGATTTGCATCTAAGAACAAAATGCCCATTAATACCATGAAAACACAAAATTCCATGGATGAGGCTTCCAGTGGCACTAACAGTAACTGGGTACCAACAGGCCCTTGTAAAGACAGATCTGCCTTATTTTGTTCTCATCATCTAAGAGCCTGTGAGGCTGCTGTGAGTCTTGAGACTGGGTAGTAAAGACAGTAGATGGCAGATTTACGAATCACAATTCAATGTGTTAACCCAAAGAACCCTCAAAACTTTTATTACCCTTTCCCTTCATCTAAAAGTTAGTGGTTATCCTTGAAAACAGACAGCTCCATCTGCACTTTTATTTATCCCCAATGAATGCAGAGCCTGTCTTTAAACACAGATTCTCATCTAAGCCTTAAGAAGTAGGAAAATATTCTGAGAGAAAAACCCAGAATGATCCAGATGACGAGGTGGGAAGGACTAGGAAGGAAGAGAAGAGAGGAAGAGCTTGCCATGAGTTTTGATTAAATTAGTTAAATTTAAATTTAATTATATTTGTTAGATTATGTTTCCAAAATTATTTAGAGTATTGAATATATCAGCCTTGAGTTCACTGTTGGGTCAATCTGGTTGTGAAACAAAGAGCTTCCCTTTTAAAGAGGTAAAATAAAATGCATTAGAGATTTTCTCTTTAAAAACAGTTAGGGAGAAAGGGATGTTCTGCTTGTAAATATCACAACTAATATTCCTTTTGGTCAACATCTGGGGTGAGGTTAGCTGCCCTTGTCATCAGCCGAAGGTTTACTTTTACACCTGTATCTACTACAATCTTATTTTTTCTTTTTCTTTATGTGGACAAGGTTTTGACAGGTCTTACTGAAAAAAATCCATTCTACTCCAAAAAGAAGGAACCAGAATTTTTCAATATGGATGAATTACAAATAAGCCTGGTCTTACTGCAGGCTGAAAGCCCAGCACCTCAGGCATTGACTGTCACTTCTGGCACTCTGCACCTGCCTCTGCTCTGATGGAGGATTGCTGTCCTTGCATGTGTTTTTCCTGGAGATGGTGCTACCTGCTTCCCTGCCTGGCCTGCTGCATTCAGGCTGTTCCACTCCTCTCCGACTCTTCCAGCCACTGCTGGTTTCCCAATATCTTTTCACCTGCTTGACTCTTAAGTCACGGCTACTCCCTACAGTCTTCTGCCAAATTTTCATCCCATAATGGCACGGCTCAAAGCTTGTTGAATTCAAAGAAACATTTCCACTGGCGCCTAGAGGTTGTGGATCATACTTCACCTGCCCATCTGCCAAACGCCTTCCCTAGACAAAGCAAGCGCTGGATATGAGCTCTTTTAAAGAGAGTGACAACGTGAGGACACTTGAGGAGACATGAAGAAACGTGGGGAAGATGTGGGGCACCCCAAGGGGTGGAGGTGGGCCCAGGCCAGGTGGGCTCCTGAGGCCTGCAGGCCCGCAGCGGGAAGAGCAGAGTCAAAGAGGAAAACCAGCGAGAACTGTGGAAGGGGAGCACAGGGGAACCACTGAAACGCCCATTACACAACAATCACACACGATCCTGCCATATGTGCCCAGACCCTAGCCTAATTCAGAAGAGTAACCTCTAGGAACATCAGAAACCTCTACCTCCATGTTTCAATACTGCAACTTTCTCAGACACTGACAACTAGAACCCCAATGGTGATGTCACCTTCCTGCACAAATGGCAGGTGTTCTATTGAGGATGTATGGACTCTTCAAAGGGTTGAAAGGTAGAACCATTGAAAACTATCAGCTGCAGCTGTGCCCCTACCAGGCCTATCAGGCTATGTGTATGCTGTCAGACCCAGGAACTCTCATCCAGTTTGTCCTGACTCCCAGCAGCACGCCAGCCACCCCATGCTGTGGTTTTTGGTAGAGCTGTGGGCTGTTCCAGGCGGGTCCCTTGTTAGCTTGACACAGGAATGAGGCTGTCAGGGATTGCCACAAAACACAGATATCTCAGCTTAGACAGAGGCTGAGTGACCCAAATCCTCTGGAAGGACAATTTGTGAATAAAAGTCATTGTCAAGACTTGTGTATGGAGCCAAACAGTGTTCTCTCCTCAGAATTATGTCTTTGCCATTATCGCAATGTCAACCTTCTGTGCCCAGTTTGTTGCCTGGGACTTTGCTGGTCTTGTTGGCTTCAGCTAAAGCAGTGGGGACTCCCAACTGTTCAACAACAGCCAAGAAAATGAATCACTTCTCCCTTGCTAATTCACTACGAAGCTAAAAGGTAAAAAATAAAAGCCTTAGTAGAAAATTAGTGCCTCTTACTTTAGTGACTGCTCTGCCATGACAATACCGGTTTCTCAGTCTGTTCAATGTGGCATCCACCAACCTTATAAACCCTCCTGTCTACACGTACAGGCAAAGCGGTTTTTAAACTGTTGTGCCTGGAGGTTATAAAAACCAAAAGATTTATGAATTGCCAGACTCATGCATTCAGAAAAGTTGACTCAGGTCCCTGGAAAACCACTGGACCAGCTGAAAAATTCCACCACATTAAGCTGACCTCATTCTGTTCAGCTCCAAGAACTCTGGCACTGGAGCCCAGGATCCTTCTAGCTCCAAGTCATTCGCTCTAGTAACTACACGAAAACTGCAGGAGGTGTCCTCTGCCAAACCTCCTTCCCTCACAGCAGCAATGCCTCTGTTCATCAGCGAGCAGCCATGATTTCTGTTAGTGGCCCAGCTCTGCTCTATTTTAGGATTTCCAGAAGCTGTTAGAAACTAATATCCTCTCACTCTCTCCTCCTAGAATCTCATTTATCACTCTGCCTCCTGCACAGCTACAATTCTCTCTCTTAGCTGGCAATTTCTTTACTACGATATAAATTTTGGGTGACCCTAAGGGTTTGTAAGCACATGGGTGCAGTGGACCAAAGTAGAAAGTGATAAGGGGAGATTTGAGCAATCAGGACTGCTAAGCAAAGGGGAATTGTGCTAATTAAAAGGAAGAGGAATGGTAAATAGCCAAAGACAAAATGTGAACATACTCAAGCAGCAGCACCCATGCAGTAGAGGAGCGACTTGTCATCTGGTCTGCCTACAGAGCAGTTCTCTGAAACAGGGCTAAGAAATACATCAAGTTATTAACACATGGATTCATTCTCCAAATGCATTCAGTGTCATGGCTGCTGATTTGGGGTATTTTCAGCGCATTTTTACAATCATTTGCACTGGAATCACCATAATTACAAAAGTGTCAGTAGAAGTAAATTTTGTCTTGTGTCTCAAATAGAGCTATTGTTTATCAAGCTTGATAACCTACTCTTGTCCAAAATGGCACTTGGTTGGCCACATGGTGGTACAAATTTAGACAATTTGCACAGATGAAATAGCAGAGATATCAGAACCTGCATAATAAGCGACGATGCTTAGGACAGCGTTGGCTTGATGATCAAATACCTGACTGTATTTGCTGGGCCAACATAACATGTTCTACCTGCAATCTCATTTGAGCCACACATGATTGCTGATCTAATTTATAGGTACTTGTAAGTAAAAGCAAATGTTAACTACAAATAAGATGTGGAAATGAGAATAGGTGTCTGGAAAGGGAGGCAGTTCAGGAGGAAAGCAAGCTTTTCAAAACCATTGTACTAATTAGACTACATTGTTTCTAAATGTCAGCTACTGTCAGTTAGCGAGCTCTTCCCATAGGAGGATCAAACCTGCACTAAGATACCTGTGAGACACAGAGCGCACACACAAGGAGGAACTTAGCCTGTCTCGGGGCTGCTGCTCCTCAGGCTGACCCCCAGCAAAGTAAATGCATCTTCCTCCAAAACTAATGGACTCTTTCTCACAACTGGCACCATTCTTGATATGCTGACAACGCACTGGTTCAAAAAGTCAAGGAACACAGTATTCATGGGACTGTCATTTCGTATAAAGCATTTGTACGCTGGGAAACACAACCACACACCAGCCTGCTTTTCCTCCATGTACACACATCCTCTGCTGCAATCTGAAGTGCACAGCACGGGTCAGGCAAGGGCCAGAGGTAGCTGCTGAACGCCCCCGATCCCGAATCTGCCTTATGTCTGGTGAGTGGCACGAGTACAAAGGTTGTTTAAAGTTTATGGGCTGTCAGCGGCTCCTGTGGACCAATAAAGCACCAGGAAACCAGTGGTAGTGTGTAGAGAAACCCACTCTGATTCCCTTAAATGAACACTGGGGAGCCACAGTAAAGACTCTGGGGTGCAGCAGGGTTCCCTCTGCTGAGATAACAGTTCAGTGATCAGCTACACTGCTGTGGGTATCAATGCAGACCAAAGCTATCACGAGACCTCTGGCTCCATACGGAAAGGCAATGGAATTATGTACATGATATAATCCTGAAACCCCACATGATGCCCAACAGACTAATTATACAGCCAAACACCACCAAGCTTCCTGCTTCATGCACAGCTCGCTGTCTTGCTTCCGAACAATCAATACTCCTTCGCTTTTTATCACACACAAAAAAGCAAACCAACAGACAAAGCCAAATTTTCCCTGCTTCTCATCTCATTACTGCAATCTTCCTTGCAGCTCGCTAATTTCGCTCTCTCAGGTATGAGCACTCCCAGCAGCACGTTTCCAGAAGCAAATTAGGCTAGCTAAATTACTGGAAGTTTACCAAAGGAAAAGGAAATAAAGACCTCAAACACCTTGTGGACTTTTCTCTCCCTCAAATCAGTGGCTTGTTTATTCTAATAATAATAAAGCAGGCAGAAGGATGTAATTAATGTCAAGCACAATTCATTCCTGTTACTTTGAGGTACTAAAATCAAAACCAGAAATCCTGACTTTGAAGCAACGTACACACAAAAACACAAAAAAACCTTTTATATGTAGGATTTTCTAATTTAGCGACATCCATGTGCAATGTGAGCTGCTCAGCAAATTGGGGCGGGAAATACATTAACTGGAAGCTAATTTAGGGCTGAACTATTTTGCCTCATATGTGGTTATTTCACTGCAGAAAGGCAGAACGTTTTGGAGAGGAGAATGAGCGCTCTATGGGGAAGGAGAAAGGAGGAGATTTTGAACTGTGGGTTTTTTGGCTAAAATGGAAAGGAAGCCATTTCTGGTGAAGTGGACTCTCTCCCACACCCGATTAAGGGATAAATTGTGTAAGAAAAATGCCTCCATCCCAAGGCAGGCCCAATTATGTTCTGCATTAACTGAAACATATGGGAACATTTCAGTATAAACAAAAACTGCACTGTATGAGCTTTTTTCTATGATCTTTCCAGTTCGTTTAACCCTTGCTATGATGCACATTAACTACAAACTGAGGTTACTGGTATAACACTCCACTGAGTATTTTTTGGCTGAGATAATGTAGCAGGAACTCCTACATTTCATTTGCAGAATTGAAAGCCTACTTCGAACACCATCGGCCCTCTTCTTTACACCAGATTTTTCAGCTGAAGCAGGTGGATGTTACAATGGGCTTCCAGAGGGCACTCACATTGAATAAAACCTAGTTTTTTGAAAAGGAGGATGGCAACACTTTTTACATTCATGAGAATGACGATCCTGAATGCTATTCATGGGAACTTAGGCTCCCAAATTACCTGGCTGCTTTAGGAAGTACTGCCTCTGAGCAATCCCTAGTTCTTGCTGCTTTCTGTTCCTGCCTGTGCCCCTGCCCACCTCCCCTCTGCAGCCTCACCGCACAGCTGTGCACACCAGCGTGATCAATCACTGCCACTCCGATCTCTGGGAAAGCTCCAGAGCAGCCCAGCCCAGCCCTGCTGAGATCAGCCCTCAGTGTTTCACTGTTTTATTTTATATAGGATAAAATAAACATTCTGTACAGGATAAAACCAGCCCTGTTGAGGTTATCAGCT
The DNA here is from genome assembly GCA_013396635.1 of Penelope pileata. Classification (NCBI taxonomy): domain Eukaryota; kingdom Metazoa; phylum Chordata; class Aves; order Galliformes; family Cracidae; genus Penelope; species Penelope pileata. Next base: position 675,600 of record WBMW01001963.1, read on the forward strand.
GCACCATCACTCTCTGGTCATGTATGAGGAGCTGTCAAGATTTTAACCATTTTCTTTCCATCTAAACCATTTTCTGATGTTAACTAGAACTATGTTTCAATACCAATGTTCACTATGTTAACTAGTTTACTTATGCCTCAATAGTGAAGCATTTGTTTTCTCTTTTGAGAGCACATCGACACCAAATTAGCAAAGGTACCTCCAAACACTTGCTCCTCATGGCTCTGCTAACACAAGCAAACAGCGGCAGCCACAATGAAAAGCCTTGGTTTTATAATTTCATACTCTGTGTGTGGCAGGAAAGAAGCTTCCCAAATCAAAGCAGAAGTTCCTCCTGCCAAGGAGAACAAGGGGAGACATCTCTCCAAGTCAACGCCATGGTACCAAGTGACAGGATACACTCTGATTTTCTTTTCCTGACCGAATCTCAGTGAAATAAGGAACTTCTTCATTTCGCTGTCATTCGTGGAAAGTAATGCCACAAAAGACTATTGCAAACCTCAGTTTTGCTTCTGAATTACATGGGCTACTGAGCTTCTATGACTTAGTATTTCTTTGAATTCAGCATGTATTCTTGAAAGACTCTTGTTTCAATTTAACAGCTGTCTGCAGTGCTCAACCAGTAGTACAACCTCGGTTTGGTCTGACTTTGTCTACCTTTAGCTCTCAGTTATACTTTTGTCTACTAGTCTACCGCCAACTTGCCATTCCCCTCACAGCCTGCAAATCAATGGCCCTTTAAACTGAAGCTTGAACTCCACAGATTGCACTTTGCAGTTTTCATCTTGAAGCCTGGTTTATCTTTCACGTGTTTTCTCACTGAATCCTCCCCTGTTTATCTGATGCCTTCCCCACCTGCGGGTGCCAGGACTGAGGAGGGTGCTGTGCTGTCGCTGCGAGAGCTGCAGGGCCGAGCCCTGGGTGGATGCCTGTGATACAGCTCATGGTACAGCTCATGCTGGAGGATCCCAGCAGCAGACCCCACCAGCACTCCCTGGGCCACGTCAAACGTTACATGGATGAGCCTTGTGCTCCTGTGTTTGAGATATATACAGTGTTCATGAACTGATTCCATCTCAGCAAGCATTTACTCTACGAAAAAGAGCATTAAGAGGAGTAACCATATGACGAGAACACTGACAGGGGCATTCTGGACACAGCATCGCTTTCTGCCAGACTGAGTAACAGTACCCAAAATTGCTCACAACTGGAAATGAGGTGCTACAGCATTTGGTTTCTGGTTCACGAGTTCAAATCAGATGGAGGAGGGTAATGAACAAAACCTCATTACCATCCAGTAGCCACTAATGAGCATCAGTCACCAGATGAATACAGGACTTTGCTGACGGGCAGTGGCAGCTCCTGTTTCAGCAAGAGCCATCTTTTCAACAAGGTCTGGAAAACTGAATCTGAATTCTGAAAGCAAATAATCCTGGGGTACAACAGATCCTGGGCAAAAGCCCAGGCTGACTGCCACCACTGGCAGCTTCAGCAACGTGCACATGCACAGCTCGGTACGCGGGTGTCAGCGAGAGGCACACCAGCGGGTCCCCACCTGCTGAGGACCATGGGACATGGCTGCTGGTGCTGTTCCAGGCACCCATGGGCCTTGGTGAACACCCAGCTTCGGGGCTTTGAGAATACCTGCTTTGATGATTTTAATTTGGCTGGCTGGGTGTAGGGGAGGTCAGGAGGTAGCTGTCCTCTAAGCAACTGTCTCATAAAGATAACTTTATTCTTGCTTTTAAAGAGGGCTTTCATTCCATAAGCAACCATCTCCTTCAAACAGGGAGCAATGTGTGATACAAAGGAAGGTGCCCGTTCTGCCTCCAGCAGCTCGGCCTGTTTTGACAGTGCAGTGACACAGCGCAGGAGTCCCCTTCCCTCTCCTTCTGTGTGCTCTGCCCTCACTGTTTCACTGCCTTCCACTGAGAGGTTTTCACCTTCTTTTCCCAAATACGTTTTCCTCTTTGGCCATTTGTGCTTTCCTAAGTAGAGCACAAACCCAGTAACATTCAGGAAGAAGACAACTGTGAGACCCACAGTGTCCAAGTCAGCTGAAATGTTGATGTAAACATTTTGTTTGTCCCTGATCTCCACTGCTGTCAGTTCTGGCACTTTTCACACACTTCCAAATGTGTCACCGTGGCTGGGGCAGGCTCCTTGGTGGCAACCAGTCTCCTTAAACCCTCAGGCCTCAGAGCATTGCTGCTGTGGAAGTGCCTTGCCTGGAGTTCAGAGAGAAGGGCTGGCTACCCCATTGCCCCTGCTCCCATCCATCTCTCACAAATTCTGTATGCACTAGGGTAGATGGAGGACAGCCCTGTGCACTTCACTGGTCTGCCATGGCTTCCCATCAGCTGCAAGGGCAAACCCAGAGAGATGGAGGCAGCAGTCCTCCAGGGAGATGGGCCCCAGGCAGGATGTGGGTGAGCTGCTGCAGAGGTCCCAGCAGAGGATGGAAACCAGAGGGAGAGCGCACACAGCTCGTGCAGCTCTGCTGGAGCACTGGGCCAGGCCAGGCAAGAGCACCAGAACTTTTCCTAGATACTAAAAATGTGCAGGAATCCTCTCATTGCTGTTCTTCCCCACTCCTTAGTTTAACTCTCCTCGATGACCTTCCCCACTCCTGAGCAGCGGTGTAAATCACAGACACGCAATTACACACAGTTCTGAGCAAGCAAGCGCTTCTGTACTGCAAGTCAGGCTCATTCCCTAGGTAACTGGAGATATTAAGAAGTTAAATCCTTCAAACTACTGTTGCAAACAGCAGCACTTGACATGGTGACCTGAGACCGGAATAATCTCGGACTCTGATCTAGTTAAACATCCTTGTCTAATAACTGCCTCAGGCTTTCAGCCTACAAAACCTGGGAAAATAAAGCAGCGTTACTGTAGAAAAAACCCTCCTTGCAGCATTCCTGGCTGGGAAGCCGCTCACCTTGAGCCGCCAGGTCAGGCAGGTGGGTGGGAAGGGACACGCAGTGATGGTGGGGCAGGGCCGGGCAGCTCAGGCTGCAGTTGGGCTCAGAATGAAGCCAGACAGGCTTCCAACACTCGCTGTCTGTCTGTTTCAGCCCTTTACACCTGCCCTGCACAGCCTGAGCAGCACGATGGTGGCCGGGCTTTGTCTGAGGCCTGCTAGGCCTCACGCCAGTGCTCACTGCCTGGCCTTGAGAATTTGGATGGATTTTCTGGAGCATGCACAGGAAACCCCTGGCTGATGACATCTGGAAACGGGGTCAGGAAAGACTGTTATCTGCAGGCCTGGGAGCGCACAGCCCTGCCTGGAAGCAGCACGCTGCCAGCACGGCTGTGGAGAGAACTGCAGGCTAAGCGGGAGCCTCCACGCAGAGCTGTGTTACACACAAAACGATCCCCAGAGAGCAGGAGAAAGCTTAAGAGCAGCAGTTCTTAAATTAGTAATGAAAAATAAGAAATCTGGAGTAAGTCGGTGAAGAAACTGAGGCCAGGCTCAAGACCAGAAGAGAACTCAAGACAGCAGGCCTTGCCTCTCCTCTCCTCGGGCCGAGCCTGCTGGCTGTCGGGAACAGTCCTGCAGCGCTGGGAGGTGAAGCAGGACAGACACACGCCCCACACTGACCCATGGGGTCCCGCAGAGCCGGGGCTCCAGGACATGCCTTTCGCCCTCCAGCCTTGCTTTGGGATTATGCGGATTACAATCAAGTACCACGTCAGCCATGGGGATAGGACAGAAAAATTAGAGCCTTTGAGGTTCATTTACCGCATGACAGGTATAATATTCAGAGCCTCTAAGAGACCTTTCTTCTGCTTTTCAACAGTGGCAGCCGTTCAAAAAGACCCTTAAAAATTCTTTTTGTTCACCGTCCTAAGAGCTGCAACTATACACACCCGCTCCTGGACGGCATCCAGAAGTGTCAGCAACAGCCCGAGGGTTAAGTCCCTTCCCTTCTTATGGAAAACAATAGTCTAAAGCTCACCATGAAGCCCTTTGTTCCACATCCTCTGTGATGAGGCCCAATGAGACCCCAGGGCATCCCACAGCGATAATCCACCCGCATGTAACTTGCCTGAGGGTCTGTGGATTAACATTTGCAGTGACCGGGTAGGTAAAAACTTTCCTCACAGCCATTATTTGGCACTGTGACACCCACCAGAGCCTGGAGTATCCCTAGGGTGGCCACACATTGTGCGGTGTTTATGGCAGCCTTTTACACACTCTTTGGATCCAGTATGCTTCCTCCCACTTCTTCCATGTTTTTCTGGTCTTCTATCAATTAGCTTTCTTATAGGCACATATTCCACTTCAAAGAACATTTTTAATGGAAAAATAAACATAATATTGGTAACAAGCCTTCAGTTTATAATGGACACGAACAACCACCTCCTCAACAAAACCCAGGAACCTTAATGTCATTGATTTAATTTCTTGTGACATACTGGCAGTTCCTGTAATTTTGCCTCTGGCGCTGGCATCCAGCCACAGTGGTGAGTCACTGACAATTCCATTTCAAGGGTTAAATTTACATGTTTTACATAATGAGTACACACATTTTTCCATTCCCACTAATTAAATGCATTGAGTCTTCTGTGACTCCACTGTCACTATGTAAATGGAGGCAACCTGCCATTGTTGAGCGAGGCACAAGGCTACTAGGTCCAACCCTCTCCGTCAGTCACTCTCTGGAACACAGCCAGGCCTTTGCGGGGCTGCGGAGATGACCCAGACACCACAGCATGTATTTCTGGACCTCTGAGAGGGGCAAAAGTATGAAGTCTGGAAAAATAATAGGGTCTTCAGGATCTGTTGGAGACAAGGACTGTCTCCATGCAAGCTGGGAAGTATCAGGACTTGACTATTTGCCACTTGCTGATTACACAGGACAGTGCTTATTAAAATAAAATTCTCTACTTTAGTTTCTGTTGCTTGTCTTCAGCAAAATTCTGTTCTATTGTCAAAAAATACACAGCCCTGCCTGTCAACATCTGCACGTTTCTGAATTCCTACTGCATAAGTTTCTCCTCCCTAAGTGTCCTGGTTCCAGAGGAACAGAAGGTAGTGAAAAGGCATTAAAAGGCAGCAAGCTCTGGGAAGGAGTGGTTTGGAGGTATTTTACCTCAGACTTGTCAGACTCCTGAAAGCAGCAAAAAATGCAGTCTAAACCACAGATATACTTGTAACACAGCAATAAAAAGGAAACACTGCAAGCTTTCAGAGAAGAGACAATGTCGCTGCACACCTATCACTATATCCTCTGATCTTGATTGGCGTCCCGCCTCTCTCCTGTGCTTTAAACAAGCAGATATGTTTAAACAAGCAGGTATCTTTAAATTCACTGAGCCCAATGTTGGCAGAAGCAATTCTCTGGAACTCCTGTGTGAAGGGAAAGACCAAGCGACCTTGTCTGGCTCCTTGCAGTCCCGGGCAGATCTGCAGCTCCAAGGCTGCTCCACAGCTCCTCTCGCCTTTTGCATGCCCCTCCACCGCCCCCAGCGAGGTCCTGGGAAGCAGCAGCAGGGACCCAAGGCACAGCATGGCACAGCATGGCACAGCGTGGCACTGAGAGGCACAATACAAAATGCACTTCTTAATTGGACTTCTTGCACTCCAAAAGGCCACTAATTATTTTGCCTCCTTACTAACCTCTTCCCCAGCTGGCTTTCAAGTTGTATTTCTGCACCTCAGATACATGTATGATACTGACTTAGGAAATAATGATCTTACCTTTAATGTAATGAAGAAGAAAGGATCACACAGGGATTTCAAAGCCATCAAAAGACAAATCCAGGTCAAATGAGAAAAGGAAGAGAGAAAGAGAAAAAAAGTTAGATTTATATTTCACTGTGAGCAAGTCAGCTAAACAGGGAAAAAAAGACATTTTAATTCAATCTATTTTGCTTTCTCCAAATGATGAAGTTAAAACAATGGAGCAAATGAAATAGAGCTATATAAAGTGATTTTGTCAGTGGATAAAGATTTCAAAGATTGATGGAAATAATTTTCCATCAGCGTTCCTTCGTGACAGTGATTTGCTGTCATCCAAGGAGTACCAGCGAAGTCTTTTCTGTACGACAAAATTCAACGCAGACACATACCATTCTACTTGCAAACAGTAAGTGTAAGTAATGGGTGCAGATACAGAGGAAAGGTACGGTATGTATCAATATATCTGTCTGCACACACTTAGCAGTATTAATCCCTTGGCAGAACTCCAGTTCCCAATGGGACCAGACCTGCCTATTGTACTTGGCACGTTCTCTCGAAGCCATGTGCAGGTTTAATATCCAGTCACTTTTCTCTATATTAGCACTATACTTCCGGCACTCAACCAGGGAAAATGCTTTGGAGACCTGTTAAAGCTAAAAGAAAAATCCATAAACCAACAGAAGTTGGTTCATTTGGTGCAATGAAGGGATAAGAAGGGGAGGGGAGTAATTACATCTAAGAAAAGAAACAAAGGGTGCTTTTAAGTCAGAAATTCTGGGAGATTTCTGGGGATTTTATCAGGGATACGGAAAGATTTCTAGTGCTACCGGATGAAGCAAGCAGGAGGATCAAGTTGTTCAATTGCCTCATCACTGCTGCTCCAGCTCTGTAGCAAAGGGCTTGCCGTTCCTGTCTCGGAACAAAGAAGACCCAAGGAAGTGGGAAGCTGTCACATGCTCCCCCCCATCCCAGGCCTGCATACAGGCTCCATCAGTTCGGCATGTCCTGTTTGATTTAACCTATTTGTTTTACTGGGGTTTTTATAACGTTTTCTATTTTCACTGATGATAAAATCACAACCAGAATATATATTTTAAAAATATGTTAAGGGGAACCTTGATCAGGAGTTCCAAATCAAGTTTGCATTTGTGTGAAAAACTTTCATAAACAGTGCCATAAGAGCTCTTTATGTTTTCTAACTGAGCTCCACTGCTTGAGCCTGAATGGCACATACATAAAGAGAAGTTCTTCCAGAGGATTTATGGCCATAATACAAGGAAAACCACCACAGACAGACAGACGAGTCCTAGCTCTGATGCTGCACTTCTCATTGTGAGGCTATGATGAAAATAGGGGCCTCCAGCCAATGCGGCTCTGCGAGCACGTTCTCCCATCCACCTTTCTGCTCGTGCTAAAAGACAGGGAGGAAATGAACTCTCGGATAAAGTCACTCTGCTGAAGGACCCAAAAGGGTGGGGAGAGCATGGCTCTAAACGAATGCCAGTTATGATCTCACTCCTGAGTATCTGCTGAACACAGACAAATGAGAAAGAAGCAAGCACACGTGTCAGGAGACATATTTCTCTAGGTTCAAAGGGTCACAGGAGTACGGCACATGAGCTGACTTTCACTCCAGCCTTCACAGGATGCCTGTTACCGTCTTGTTACTCATCAGTGTATGGAATTCGCACAGTGAACTCCCTTTTCAGAAGGGAAAGTAGCAAGACCAGAGAAGAGCGATGCTCAAAACCTGCTGTAAGTGGCAGTGAGCGGCGAGGGGTGGGAGAGCCCCTGGGGCCTGAAGATGGGGCAGAGCTAAGGCCTCAGCTCTCCCTCAGCTCTGCCCCAGTTTTGTTGTCTCTGGGCTGGGAACCCACGGGGAGGCCCGCAAGAACTCTTCTAGAAGAGTGTTCTCTCTTCTTCTGTCTCGGAAGGACCCTGGAGCTCCGTTACCTAACTCGGCCCTGGCACACACCACCATGTACGCATCCTGCTGCTGAGGGCACGCTGGGCACAAGTCAAGGACATTTGCTGTCTGCATTTCCAAAATCCTCTGAAGCCCTAAGCTGCGATATTAAGGCTGCTCTACAGAACCAGCAAAAGAAGAGAGTCCTGCAAGCTAACTCACAAAAAAGATACCATTTTCTAGGTGAATATGTACTGCTTTGCACCTTACCATGCTGGATTTCAATTGTGGGCAATGCCGCACTGTTGGAAGACTGACTATAAAGGCAAGCTGTAATTACTGTTGCAGTGATGAGCTACAGATAATGCTGTTTGCGTGGAACGGGACATGCGCTCTGTCCTCAGTGCTCACACAAAAGTGCCGCTCTCTGTCTGCTGCCCTTCGTTCCTGTGGAGCCCAGGGCAGATTCCAGTCATTCCAAAACCAAAGACAGCTTTAAGGAGCCAAGACACAAGCACATCAAACCTCAGGTTTCCTTTTAATTTATTTTCTTTCAGCCCATACTGATGTGCACAGTGTCTCCTATCAGCAAAAAATAAGAGCACCACCCTGTGAGTCTCTTTCCAGGGGTCAATGATAGAGCACAGAACTATTGTCTGGGGAGAGCAAGATTATTTGCTTAATTCAAAACCACTTTTTTCTCATTAGCTGGCAGAGACAGGGAAGGGAGTAGAAAAATCAATAAATATAATAACCTTAATAATAATCACATAGGGAAAAGTTGAAATGAAGTTAAATAAATGAAGTTTAATAATGATTTTTAATTACAGAGGCTTTCATTTCACTTTTCAAATGAATCTTAAAAACCTTGCCCTCTGAAACCTCACCGTATTTATGAAATAATGAATAATTCAACACAGCTGCAGTTGACACTACACACCACTGATGGTAATAGCATTGCTGCAATCAATCTGCAGAACGCCCTTCTTCAGAGCTCCTACATCTGGCTGCTAACACAGCTGGGAAGCACAATGCCTTGCTGGGCCTCTGACTTTGCCAGGAGAACAGAACCACCTCCTCACAAGGGCTGGGCTGGACGGAAGCACGAGTGTGGTCCTGGAATTACAGCAGCACGGCACCCAGCGGCTGCGAGCTTTGGGCAGGGAGAGGAGAACAGCCAAGAATGTGCCTGCAGGAGAGAAGTGCTCGGATGTGCCCCAGCACGCCAGCTGAACAAGTGAGAGTTTTGTCTCTCTTAGGACAATAATTTCTGGAATCTTACAAACGCCAAAGTGTTCTTAAGATCTGAACAGGAGATGAAAACCAAGAGAGGCTGCCTGCTCATTCCCTACAAAAGAAGTGTGCCCCAGCCCCTTTTCTTAGAATGCCCCACCACCATCACGGCACTGAAGCACTGCTTGTTTGCACTCAGCAGGGAGAAAGCCAGGCGTGGCTGGGGAGAGCTCCAGAAATGGAAAAGGCTCCCATAAAAAAAATGACAGCAAAAAAGCAACATCCAAAAACCAAACAACAAAGACACTCAAACTTCAGAAGAAAGTTTTCCAGCGAGTGGCAGAGCTGTCACCAAGTTTCACAACAGCGAGAGAGGAAATGGCTTTTGAGTTCCACCTTAATCAGAGTGAAGCAGGGACTTGCGAGAGGATCTCCTGAACTTCATGCCGCTGTACTCAAGGGGCTGCAAAATTGTTAAGAAATTGTGTCATGTTACATATTTACCCAGTTTTTTATACGTTGGACTCTTAATTCTGTGGGATCACATTCTGGGGACAAACTCAGGCCAATTAAATAAATCTTGTGCAGCAATTTGCAGGCAGTTGCATTTGCAGAGGACTGGAAATGTAACTGTGTGTGGTGCAGATGGTGGACTGCAAATAGCCATGCAGCCCAATAACTTCATTTAGATGTAAGCTCATGTGCAACACGCTCTCATGCTTCATGACTGGCAGGATTGGGGAGCCTTCTTGTAGACATGAAGGGAAACAGGGTGAGACTGCATTTCCTGGGGTTCAGAAAGCTCCTCACAGCCTATTAGCAAAACCTGTGTTTCTTCTTCCCGCTCTGCTTTGAAACGTTGACTGACTCTCAAATGCAGTTTGCCGAGCAGGAGTGCCAGAAGCAGTGCTGTCTGTGCATACATCATTTCCTGAGTCCCTTCCAAAACCACATCCCACAACTACCAGGTGAGGAGGAGTTCAGGCTCCTTTCAGAACCCACTTGTGGGAAATCCCACAAGTCCTCAGCTCTGCTCAAACTCGGTCACTTGTTCCTTTCAACTCACTTTCTTGACAGCTACACAGAAAGGCCCTTCAAAACAACCTGTGCACTTTCAGTCAAAATTTTAAAAGGTATTCAAACAGTAATGGCTTTTTCATTTGGGCTAATCCCAGGGAAAAGCCCTAGGTCTCTCAGGAGATTTCATTTTTTATTAGTCATTTGGAAATTTAGACATTTTAATGTAATTTGGAAAAAAAAAATATTGGAAGCTTGTGCTCTCCTTTACTTGCCAAACCCAAGAAAGAAGCAGTGTTAATGCTTACCAGGCAAGCGACGAAACTGCTCTTAATGACTACAGGAAAGAAATCTGTGCTGCGAGCCCTTAGGCATGCTGGAGGGGAGAGGAATCTGCTCTGTGGTGGCATCTCTCAAGAAGGCCCTGTGGCAGACTCGAGGCTTCTGTAACGTTTCCGTGTGCCCAGCTTGGAGCTCTGCACTGATCCAGAGCAGAGACTGAGGCTCCAGCGGGTACCAGGAGGGAGAACAACGCATACTCTCCACGAGATTTTGGGTTTCATGCTTCTCTTGCTTTTCACAGAATGATATGTTGACAAAACAGGATTTCAGCTGTTACAGGGCAGGAATATAATCTTGCTCCTAAGGTCTGGGAGGGAAACATAAGAAAAGACCAGATGACCTCCAGAGGTCCCTTCCAACCTCAATCGTTTCTTGAAAAAGTTGGAAATGTTTTATTTTCTTTTCAAAATAATAAAAAAGGTGAGATTTAAAAAATCATCCTCCTTCCATTGGTGTTACACCTGCTATGGGCCTTACTTGTCTTGTGTGTGAAGTCATTAAAAGCTGGTGGAATGCTTTGAATGCATGTAAGACTACACAGTAACCAATGGATCTGGCATTAATTGGGGTTCCTATGTTATGATTTGAATTTGATATTTAGAAAGTATCTTTGAAATCAGTCTTAAATGCTAGTAACAAATAACTCCTTAAAATGCCTTCCATGCTGAAGGTGTATAGGTTGAAGGTACAGAGGTCCCTTCAAGAGTCAACACAACCGTCTCTTTCAGGCAAGGTTTTAATCTTACAGAACCAGAGGTGCTACTCCATTTGCTAACAGGTCTCGGCACTGCAAAACCTGGGTGCAGAGCTGACATCTTGCTGGGTTTGGGCAGGCCTACGCGTCAGGCAAATCCCAGCACCACATCTCCAAAGTCAATGAGATGGTGCAAAGTACGGAGGTCCTGCAAAAGCTCAAGTACCATTTCACTCACAAAGACTATGCCTGATTTACAGGAGCCCAAATTTCTGCAGAAGTGCCTTCGGATGGAAGCTGAGTACATGAAAACTCTTCCTTGGGAGGCAAGCTTTGGTTCTGCACGCAGCATTAGCTTCACTACAACCTGATTTTTCTTATCCAAAGAGAACAAAAAGCAGAAAATCTTGACTGAACAGACTTTGGTTTCTTTTTTCTCTTTCCTTCAAAAGAATTGCTGATGTCAAAAATGTCAAAACACAATTAGAGAGGTCTTTCCTCTTCTTCTGCATGCATTCTGACAGTATTTAATCACTACCTTCCAAATTAGTTTCAGAGTGATGGCAAATAAACTGCAAAAAACCAAGTGCACCCAGGGAAAGGCAGCCACCAGGGTAACGCTGCAGCCTGAGCCGTGCTCATGGGCTCTGCGGGTCTTCCACACTTCAGCTCCTTCCTGGGGCTCCAGTGGAGCCACAGAGTCATTACACAAGCTAAATGGCCGCTGATCAATCCACAAACAGCAAAACTGATTCTACACACGCCTTAAATTCTGAGATGCAGAAATCGGACAAAGGACGTTGTCTTCAAGTTTCAGCCTAAAGGCAGCACCAGTGAAAAGATCAAAACCCAAACCCAGACCTATGCCTGACCTTTGGCTGTAAGGAATCTCACAAAGCTGCCCTTGCAGGATGATTTGCCATACAATGGAGTTTCCAGAAAAGCTAAAATAAATCAGCAGGAAAGCACTGACAGGGATTTGGAGCTAGAGTCAGCACTGTGGGATGGATGTGGCTTTCCCCACGCAGAGCAGAAAAAAAACTATTTTGAAAAACTGAATAGAAGGCGAAGAGCCACGTAGTGCTGCATCCTGGGCCAGGCCCGAGCGCTCCGCATCACCTCCAGGTGACAGGAGCTGGAGCTGCCTTTCACCCCCGCCTGTTTTCCCACCTGCAGGCTGAGGCTGCTGCAGACAGCTGCAGCGAGCCCCACGAGGGGTTTGATTCTGGCAGACAGCAGTCCCTGTTCTCCAGCCCTGCCTTTCCCCACCTGGATGGCCAGTGTGATGGCATGCAGTTTATGCTGATGGGCTGCTCAAGCTGTTCTCTGTACTCCTGTCCTGCCAGGGAGCCGGTCTCCACCACTTGCAGCTCCACGCTTCAGAAAGGCATGGGCCTTCCTCTCTGTACCCCCCAGACACTGCACACAGTGAGCTGGCACCTTCCACACACACACACACACAGGCAGGCAGGCAGGCAGAGCTGCTATGACAGCAAGGCCTGAGTGTTAACACTGCTTCTTCCTCCCTACAGAAGAGGCAAAGGTTTGAAAACAAAATTTCAGCATGTGACATCTATGGAAATCAATCAGTACTGATTGAAAAGCCTCCAAATAGCAACACCGCTGCAAACCCATCTTACATTCTGATTCTTGTGCATACTTCAACAATTTTGACTGACATTCAGCATAAAAACCCCTCTGTGTGCAATCCACAGGGATATATCACTATGCACTACGTCTTACAGGTGAACTAAGTGTACTGGCTGATTACACAAATGTGTCTTTTTATCTCTCACTGCCCCATCTGTAAAATGTTTGTGAACATCATTTTGATTTAAGGGTGACTCTCAGCTTTTCGTTGTGCACTGATACACCACCCCTCAGCTTAGCTGGACAACGTGCCTTTCTGCCAGTCACCTACATCTACTTACAGAAAGGGATAACTTGTCTTCTGCCTTGAAACATAGCCCCAGATAACGCATCTGAACACCTCTGATTTTGATTTTAGCCCCCCTTTCCCAGAAGCAGAAAGCAGACCAGAGAAATACACAGGCAAGACAAGGTGGCCATTGCTAAAGCTGGGCTGTAGCTTGCAGTAGTGGCATTTTTCCGAGTTCCTGAAGCACTCCTGCACCCCCAGAGCTTCAGCCCAGAAAAGACTGCCTGGGGAGGAAGAAAGCAAAGCCTCGGGTAGGCCTGAGGACATCATGCTTAGAAATGGCAACTGATGGCACACTGCTCAGGTGGAATTTCAAAGACCAACCTGGGACCACTTGTTAGGCAGTTTCATTGCTAGCTGGTCCCTGCAGGAGGATATCATTGAGTCATTCCTTGAGTCAAGTTCTTCATGGAGAGGGTGGTGAGGCACTGGAACAGCTTGCCCAGAGAGGTTGTGGACATGTGCAAGGCCAGGTTGGATGGGGCCCTGGGCAGCCTGATCTAGTACCAGATCTAGGGGTTGGCAGTCCTGCCTGTGGCAGGGGGCTTGGAACTTGATGATCCTTGAGGTCCCTTCCAACCCCGGCCATTCTATGATTGTATGATTTATAGCGGCAGAAGATACAGAACTTGTTCAGCTGTTTCATGGGACGCTGACACGCATTTCACCAGCAGAACTGAGGGGCTGGGACATACTTTCAAGGATTTGTCCAGGACAAGCACCCTCCTCCTACCCTCTCCAACAAATGAGGGTGTGTCATCCACCCTTGCTTCACACACAGGACACTGCTGGCAGAACAGGCACGGAGAGTCCTCATTCTTCCACACATGATGGGACAGCAAGCAAGCCCGATCTGCACAACAGGGCTTCTGCTGGGGAATGCCGTGCAGCAGATCTGACCTGCAAAGCGGCCAGCAGAGCAAGAACGCCATGAGGAGGCTCAAAAGCCATTTGGAGGCAATTTGAGCCAAAGAGCCTCCCATCTGCTCGCTGCAGGACTTCTACCTGCCTCGTCCTGTGTGCCTGCAGCAAGAAACGAGAGGAGCTGAGCGTGCAGCACTACTGCTTTCCTTAGAAAGACTTCTGGGTTACTGAGTGATGACAGCATGGAATACATGGAAAGGAAGAGTGATCCGATGGCACGGAATTGTGAATTTTCTGGAAAGTTGTGATGAAAATTAATGAGAAACACATGTAGTCATGGTCATATTAGCCAATATTGGCCTAGTTACCAGATGAAATCATGCCCTGGAATGCAGTCTGCTTTGCCAGAAGCATTATTTTTTTCTGGAATTCAGTTTTTCAACCCAAGAAACAACCCCATTTTGTCTAAGCTGGAAATACCAGACAAGAGCATCACATTTTAAGTACGTACCATAAGTTGAAGCAAAAAGGAAAACAAACAACCCTCCCCCTCTTTATCCAGCTCTGTCAGTTTATTCAGATGTTCCTTTTGGGGCTGCAAAATCAAACACTGACACCTTTGAGGCCTGGCTGGCTTCCAGCACTGGCGAAAGGCAGGCATGACCCGTCCTGCCCTGCTGCCACGCTTCCTTCAGCCCCAGGGGGCTCCTGGCATGGGACCAGCACGGAACACAGCAAGAGGGAATTTCTCTTAACCCTGATGCAGAAAAACACCCAAGCTTATCACAGAGCCATTCCCACTCATGGTACAAAGCCTTTAAGTAGGTAAGACAGGGAAGGTGAAGAACAAGCATACCGTCCAGAGCTGGTGTCTCTGGACTTAGGTTTGCCAGGTTACGCTGCATGTATTTGTGAGAGTGGGAAGCAGTTTACAGGTGAGAGGACAAGAGCTGAGAGGGGGAGGAGGGAGCAGCCAGGCTGCTGAGGGACATGCAATATCTGCACACCATGGAAATGCTCCCCTGTGCACAAATGGACGTGCTGTAATTCCCATTGTGCATTTACACTTTTGCTTGCTTATTCCATACCTGGGAGAAAGCTAACAGAACAGGAACACAGCTGGAAATCACCGCTACGGGCCCTGCATCTGTTTTCAGTACAGTATTTGCTTCCTCTGAACGTAGTTACAGCACAGGAGTCAAAATATGACACTTCAGTGGGCATGCGATACTCAGAGACTGCCGGGGAGAGATGTGGGGCACAGGACAGGCCTGTCCCTGTCTCGCATCCCGTAGTTTGCAGGGGGATGCAGAGTGGTGCTGCCATGGAGGAGCATGTGTGCCCCAGCAGGAGCTGCCTGCTGGAAGGATGTGCAAGAGCAGCGCTGGGGTTTCTATAGGGGTGGCTGGAACTGACCTGAGAAAGGGAGAGGACACGCAGCTCTTTCTGCAGGACTTGCTTGAGGTGAGTGAAAACTGAGGCAGGAGTGAAGGCAGCCATCAGAGGTGCTCTGCCCTGGCCCCAGCACCCAACGCTGCTTTATTTGCAGCCCTGCCTGAGGAGGGACAGGTCATTCTTTACATTTACCTCTCTGTATTACAATAAAGCACTGCACAAAGGCACTTAATCTTCACTCGGGCCAGCAGGAGCTCTTTGCACTGATTGGTATGTCAGAGCCGTGCTGTCTTTGATACTGAAAGGGCAGCGATTTTCTTGCAGCACATATGCACATATGTCATGGAGGCGATGTGTGCAGAATAGGGAGATGGGAAAGAAGGAGAAAAGGGAGCCAGCAGCAATCCTGCTTATCTGTGCCGTGCTGTGCTCGCCGCCCAGAAGTGCTATCTGCATTGCTGCGATACGGCCTCGTGCCTCGTGGGACGGCGGTCACCATGTGCACGTGGAGAACAGCTCACAACACGGCACGCTGAAAGAGCCTGCCACCACCGATCCTCAGCCGCACCACTCCAGGACTATTAATCTAATTTCTTCATGATTATCTTTTCAGAAATTGGATCCAGCTGTTCAGCAATCTTCAGTGGGAAGTTAATGAATATTGCTGAGCTTGCAGAGCAAAATGTTGAGCTTCAAAACACTTCTGGGTTCATTTTTAATGAAATGTTTTAAATTCGTGGCTTTTATCTATTTTGCAAGCTTCAAAAGTAGCCTTGGCACTCTTTTATGTTGCTTACTTGATACTTTTTGTAAGAAGAAACTCAAAACGCACATATTAAAATGCATCATATTGTTGCCCTTTTAGCCCACATGGCATGCAAAATTCAAAGCCTTCCCTCTCTTGTTCCCATGAAAAATTGATACGGCTCCAATATTTCTTTGTGAATACGTAAGACTGCACGAGAATCTACAAAAAGTCCTCATCTTCTTTGGAACACATCAGGGGAAAAAAAAAAGGAAGGAAAAGGCTGTGGGAGGCTGGCAGGGAGTGGGGGCAGGCACCCCACACACGACCTGCTCCCGGCCCCCTCAGCACCCTGTGCTCCCAGGGCCAGGCGGGTTTGGCCCGAGGCAGTGTGGCTGTCCTTGGCCTCCTGGTGCACCCGCTCGCAGTGTGCTCTCAGGAAGCCCTGCCTCAGCTCCCGACAGCACAGAGCTCATCCTGTTTGCTCCCTTTCCCCTGCTGCTGGTTTCACAGAAGGAGATAAGAGACGCTGGGAACTTGCCAGTTCAGCAGCCTCGCCCCAGCAAGCAACATCCACCGACAATGTGGGACTTGGCTTTAGCTCTGTGGAGCCCCACGCTGCTCCTGCAGTGCCCGGTGCTTCAGCCCAGGCAGGACGCAGGCCAAGGCCCTGCCTGGAGCGTGTCTCACCCCCGCACACCACAGCACAGGGTCTCTTCGGAGATCTGCTGTGTTCCCTCTGGGGCCGTGCTCCTGCTCTCTCAGGCCGACTCTTCAAGCTGCCTTGCCAGCTTTATGCCCCTACTGAACCATTTTGCCAATGAAATCAGGAACAGAGCGATGCTCATGTGCATTGCTTTCTGTTCTCCAGTGTCAGGCATCTACAGACAGACGTTGGTGACAGCTTCTTCCTATGTCTATATCCTAAGCAAATGCCAACAGGAGAAGTGTGCTCCCTGCTTCAGTCCCTGCTTGTCTGTTTGTCCCCAAAATAGTTCTGCATGACCAGAGTGCTCTCTGTGGCAAGCTGGATCTCTTGTATGTTAACCCTCCAGCTGAATGCTGACACATATAGAGAAAGGAAACGTCATCTTTTTTTGGGAAGAAATACACTGAGCTTCGGCCTCACTATGCCCTTTTCCGTATAAAATATTAATAAAGCATTAAGAAAACATATGTACTTGCTGCACTCAGTGACTTTTAGGCAAATCCACTCTTATGCAGATCTGTTGTACACAAGAAGGCAAAAGTTTATCACAACTCAGGCTCTTTTACATCAGTTTACTGTCCACAGGAAGCAATGGTCTGAGAAATGCCAGACAAATGGCTTTGTGAGACCCCGTGGCCTCGTAAAGTAATGCTTTTAAGCAGCTAAGCAAGGAAATCTCCAAAATGAAACAAAGCAACAGCTTGCCATCAAATGTGCTGACAGAAGGAAAGAGCTCTGCTTCAGCCACAGGAAAATCCACGCTGCTATCAAGTTAAAAGCTGCACTCGGCTAATTATGAATCTAGATAATAATCGCGAGAGGAAGTGGGAGCAACTGTTCCATCCAAGTTGAAAAATGCATTTATCCCCCAGGAAACTCCTCCTGCGGCTCTACGGACACGTGGCCCTGCATTCCAGCAGCCTGCTTTCCAGCTCAGCTCTGGGGGGGGGCTCCTGCTGGCCTGCTCACCCCCAGCTTGCACCCTGCCTCTGAGGGGTCCAGCTTCCATCGCCACATCCAAGGCGTGAGCGGAAATCTGGGCTGTCACAGTGTAAGGTCCGGCTTAACAGCCAGCTTTACATAATGGTCTTTGAAAGATATGATACCCTTATATTCAGACTACAAGCTTCACGCTGTGTAGGGCACGTGCTGCTAGCACCACGATGGGTCTCCTACCTGGGGATTTAACATCTTGCTTCGAGTTTGTGGAAGCCACATTTTCATCTTGGATTGCTGGATGGCAACTGTGGGGAAGGGTGGGCTTCAAAATATTGCAACGATTTGCAATGAGAAGGTCTCATTAACTTGCATTTCATTCTTGCAAATTGAGAAATCTAGTTAGAAATGTCCCTGCACGTAATATTCTCCCCTGTAATATTCAGGATGTCAGTACCAGCTGCTGTAAGAGCACTCTGCACTGCAAATGCAGACGCCAATCTCTCAGTACAATTGCTAGACACTGCACTATTATAAACATTGACGAGTACATCACGGGTGGAAAGAGCCTCCTCATATATATGGCTTAAAAAGATCTTACACTCAATTGACATTTCACTTCCTCACAATGTTAATAAAGAGCCTCACGAGCAGCATGCATTTGAGACCGGCTCTGATACTCAAGAGCAGGCGCACACATTCAGCAAGATATAATTTGCACTTTGATGGTGGGAACATGTAACACTTACTGTACAACAGAGTTCTCCTCTATAAATACGCTTGAGGTGACTTCAAAGGCCAGCTGGAATCTCCCCTGTGGAAAACACGCAGCCTCTAGGATTACACCCACAGGGAGCGACAGCGAAGGGCCGGGCTCCCCTGCCAAGGTCGCAGCCCCACGGCCGGCCTTGGTGGATGCTTCTACCCAGAGACTCACCAGTGCTCCATGCAAACTGGGGCACTCCTAATCCAGTCCCTAGGCAACAGATATCCGTGTTAAAAAACAGACCCTCACACAGTGTGGTGGACGGTAACTGGCAAGGGCAGGACAGGTGCAGAGGAATGAGGACATACGAATTAATGGCCGCTTTGACCTACATGCATCCTCATCGTCCTAATAGCTCAGCTAACGTTCCTAAAAGGGCTTCTTCATGAAAAGGAGGGGACTGCAGGGAAAACTCTTCCTCTCCCTTCCACACAGAGAAGGCAGCACTTCTCAGCTGTGCCGCGCTCAGGTGGAGGAATGACCTTTGCTCCTAGCACTGAAGGAGCCCTCACCATCCCTCCCACCCTGCACTGCTCATTTCCACCCCCAAAACCGCCCCTTCAGCGGTGCCACAACAACTGTTTCACAGGGCTGAATGGAAGGCTTGACCAGGCACCCGGGCCCAGGTAAAAATAACCCAGCAAAGCAGCGAGCCTTGGGCGCAGTCCTGCTGCGGCCCAGCATCGGCCCTTCCTCCTACGCCGACCCCAGCAGCTGTGGGAGGCCGGGAGGAAGGAGGGGACAGCAGGGAACATCCTCCTGCCTTGTGCAGTTGCACTATTCTTTGCCTCATGTTACATTTTAAGAAAAGAATGAGTTGGTGAGATTTCTCAGGCTGCGATGAGAATCTGTGTCACCAGCAAGAGTGCGACTTGGGTGGCTTCAGCTCCAAAACCGTGTAACCAGAGGGCTGGGGCTGACGGGGTGACAGACAAATGTCTCCTCACACCCAGAGGTGCTGGCAGTCCCTGAGGAGTGCAGAGACTGCACAGGAGAGGATGCAGGACCCTCAGCCTGGGCCTGGTCCTGTCAGAGCAGCTCTGACAGGCCCAGGCCCAGGTCCTGTCAAGGCAGTGGGGCTGGCGTAGGAACGTGGTGTGGCAGCACCAGGCCGCAGCACGTCTCCAAGCACCTCTGGCCCCTTTCACATTGCCTCTTCTACAAAACCCAGCTTCTGCCAGCTGCCCAAGTGAACTTCTGTGCAGATTTCTCCACCGGGCTTTGCCCATTCCCAATGTGCCCCATGGGGGATGTACCCTGAAAGCACTCCTGCTGTGCCATGGGCTGGGACAGGCTCCTGCCCCAGCACGGGACTGAAAGGGATTATAAAACCAAATCACCTCATTTAGCTCCAACTTACCAATCAAAAGATATCATATGAAAGTGCAGCCTACTTCTGTTCTCAATTTTCTAGGCTTTCCCAGCCATGAGAGCTGCTACAGTACAGTGGAGCTGCACTTCCCCTGTATGTGGGTTTCCTCTGAGTCCAACCAAATGAATGGGATAATTACATTATAAGCATTTCCTAGGAGGCAGCAGAATTTTGGGCAAGCTCCACTAGCTGCAGCATTGCATCCTGTTTCTAGACTAAAATCCAGGTTCAGAATTGCTGAAACTGATGTGCAGGAGACTCTGCTAAGAGAAGAGACAGAAATATCACTAGGGAGTATCGCAGTCCATCTCAATGCAGAAGGAGTTTATTAAACCCGCAGGGCTGCACACTGAAGCACAGACATCCACCAACTCCCACTCTGCATTCTATTTCTATGCTTGCTATGAAATCCTGGGCAGGGCGATGTGACTCCCGCTGAAGGAGGATCTGCTGTGAGCACACGTACGGCTAGCGGCCACAGGGACCACCCGGGGGCCTTGGGAAGCTCCACCATCAGAGGCTTCAAGCAGTTGTTAGACAAATGTCCATCAGGAGCAATTTAGTTGGCACTGATCCTGCCTGGGGCAGCAGGGTGGACTAGATGACCTCCTGTGCTTTTAGGTTGATCGTCTGCAATTCTGGTAAAAGCACAGGGAGCAGAAGCCTGATTCTAATCCCATCCCTGACTACGACTTTTTTTTGTCCTTGCAATCATCGTTAGCTTCTCAGACTGCTCTACTTGCCAGAGAGCAGGGATTAAAGCATTTCCTCCCTCATATGAACACACAAAGTATGCACAGAGACAGAAATACATACATGATGTGTATCTCTAGCTATATTTCTGTCTATAACCAGTTACCCACAAAACGTATCATTTCTGTAAACAAGAGCCATTGCAGACAATCATGAAAACAGTAGATGAGAATGAAAAAGGAAAGGACAAGCACTAAGGCTAGAGATACCGTAACAGTAATTCCAGAGCTGCTAGTCGTGGCTGCTATTTTTAAAGCAGGAACATGTCAGACTGGTCACATTTTTCTTATAATACAAATGAGTGACTACAACTCCTGAAGCCAGAAAAAATAACTGGCTGCCATGGCATGTTGTGGCCATCATGCTCCAAAACATCAGGTGTATCAGTGCTTCCCTTCTGTGCCAGTGTGTGCCCAACTGACTAAAACAGAAGCTCGAAAATGAAGGAATGTTCTACAGCTCATTTTGTACTGACAGAAACCACATGAAAGGGCAGACTGCCACGTTAAAACTTCTGCGTGAAGGCAAGAGAAGCTGCAGCTTAACAGCTGCTTTTCAGGTAACTCCTGAGCAGAGTGGTGGCTTGCACTGACCTGGACCACAGCGTAGGACAGAAACTGAAACCGGGCAGATGTTTCTCGGCTTGTCTGCTCAGTGTGCCCCAAGCCAGCAGCTCAGCTGTAATACATGGGTCCGAGACAGGAAATGCAGTTTGCTAACACATTTTCTACATGTGCAAGTACACTGTACAGGATTCATATGTAGCAATCAGCCCCCGCTTTCACAAAAAGCAGGGCAGCCAAATCTAAGAGCTGCTTGTTGAATCACGTTCATTATATCTCAAAATATGCTTCTGCTTGCTGAAGAGGATGCATGAAGAGGCATTGCAGGTACATTCATCAGGGCCAGCTGAGAAATCTGGTGTCCTGTGTGCATCTACATACATTATCTACGACTGTATAATGCCTGAATATGTACAGACAAGTTTTAAACAATACGTAACTATTACACATGTGCATTCCTGAGGAAATCAGACGTCTGCTCTCAAGAAATGACAGGAAATGGTTGGGGAAAATTTATGAAAACTGAAATAATCACCATGCAAATCACCAAAGTGGGTTTGAGATGCAAAGGGATTTAATTCATCAATTTGCACAGATTACATAAAACTGAAATTCACTGCATTAAGAGCTCCTATTTATTTCTTAAAACCTTTCTTGGCTAGGAGCCATTAGGTACTTGTAAAAGATTAGAATTATTGGTGTTTGATGGGCTCTCCTGAAAGGAACAGAAGGGAGAAAATGGCAGATTTAAGCCATTAGAATCATCTTCTGTTAACTCCTGTATTTTACAAAAAAATACTTTTAAAAGCATAAATAGATGACAAATTGCCTAACTATCACCTAGCATGATCCCGGACCACTTCCATTCTCAACAAGCACGCTTCCAGGCAAACTGCCCGTGCTTTGAGAAGTGTTCCTCTTTACTCACACTGACACATCCCATAGGCTGAGAGATTCATCTTACAGACCCTTTTGTTTTGTCCTGCCACGTGAACGCTCAACAACTCTCCCATAATAGCAAAACAGCTATTACACACCACTAAGCTAGCTCCCCTTCTCTTTTAAATAATGTAAGCAGGCTGACTTTATTCAAGATGAAGGATGAGCCATGCTGACAGCAAGCCACCATTCATTAGGCTGTGTGCAAATCTTCCTTGAGCAACTCCTGTCAATACACCTACAAAGCAAGCATCACATCTTCCCTGCTCTCCTTATCCCATACCCCCTGCTTTCCTCCTCCTAGACATTCCTTGTTTTGATGATGTGGTCTGTATCAAAACCAGCGAGGTTTCTGCCGTGTGCTTCTTGGAAAGGGCTACAATCATTCTAGCCAATTTGATTTACAGGATAGGACTTAATTTCAGGCTTTTATTGGGCAAGAGCTTGGCACCCTAACACATTTCATTAACTATGTATCAGCAGACCCAATCTGTTGATTGACTGAAGTTACTTGATTTGCGAGCACTGTGGAAAAAAATGCTTCCATTGATCTTGTAGTCCAAGAGAGAAGAAAATGAGCAACCTCTGAGACAGTTCAACACCATGGAACGGCCCAGAGTAACCACAGCAGTAATTTGTGCTGTTAAAGGTAGTTCATTTTTTAAATTACATTTACACAGACCTGCTTTATCTAGTATTTTAATAAGTCCTTTACTTGGTCTTCAGTCCTGCTTCTTCCCTAAAATCCTGACAAGTGGAACTTCAGAAATAGCCAGAACTCAAAGGGCCTGATCCTGCAAAAACTCATTTTGGTAGGTGAGAAGTCTTCCTGGCCTCAGCACATAGGAGACTGTGTGTGAGAGCAGGGTTACTGCAGATTCCAGAAAAGTTGCCCCTAGTTTCTCACATTATTTTTCCTCTCCATTGACCCATGAGCCTGAAAAACGATTTAAATCATTGCTTGTTATGGATAATCATACGATTCCCTTACATTAGAATTGTGTAGAAGACTTTGAGTGTTTGGTATGTCGAGGTTAGAACATCAAATTCCAGTGCAAGGAATTTAAAAACCCTACTGCAAACAAGTTACACGCAGTTTAAGATGTCTACCCCTCTGCAGTTCCCTCATCTATCCATAATGCATTACAAGTGTAGCTTATTGTAGTTCATACAGGCACTAAAAGAGAACTGGCAAAAAATGGGGTGAGATAAATACGTCAAGAGCGGCGCTAGCCACAAACAAATGGCAAATTAATCCCAGCATTCTGCAAAACAAACGTATGTTAACCTTTCCTCCTTGTATTGTAATTTATATCAGGTGTTAGCTGACAAAGCTATACCTAAAATTTCTTGGGGTCTTTAAGGGATAGGTAAAATGTGACTCATTTTTGGCAGTAATGCACAGTGCATGCAGCATTGATCAGATAAGGGCCAGTTCTGCGCAGTTTCTTGCACTGCTGGAGGCTCAAACCCGCAGCAATCTGAGGAATCAACAAGACTAAAACATCCACATAGATTGTGTAAGATCAGGCAATAACACCAAAGGAACCTTGCATGAGTTAAAAAAGTGTTATCTTCCTTTCCTTGAGAAGTTGCAAAGAAACCACGAGGCTTATACTTTCTGGGATGAATACGTGAAGCTTAAATGATAGGGTTTTCTGAGTTTTCCTTCTGTTTTCCTAAGTTTTCCTTCCTGCTTATTTATAGTACAGATTTACGTCTTGCCTCCTACCAAAGGTCATGCCAATGCCAGAAATTGTGACAGCAAGAATCAAGAGAATGAAAGCAGAGTAACTGAGAAGACTTCTCAATTTAGGCTCTATAAAAGCTCTAATATTTTGTTTAAAATTCCAGTAGTTAACGAGCATTTTTCAGAATGGATGTCCTTGTTAGCAATTCAATAGCTCAACTCTTTCAATTATGAAGTAGGATCACTCTCATGCTTGAATATCCAGGAGCAGAAATGGGTACAAGCCTGGAGCACAAGAACATCCTTTGAAAAGGTCACTTTTAAAAGACATTCCAGAACGCAATATAGGGCAGCTGTGCTACCTCCCCCAAGAGCCTGGCATGCTTTCATTTCTTTTAAAGATAATTCTGGGGAAATGAACAGTCATTACTTTTCTCCTCAGCTTCGCAGAGACCTGCGTGCCGTACTCAGCTCTTGGTATCCGGGTACTCTGGCCGTGCAGTTATTCTAGCTGTGACGGTCCAAACACACACACCAGCCCTGATTACAATTAGCAGGAATATACACCACTGTATTTAGGCACCTTCAGAAACGGGGACATGAGCTGGCTGCCACTCATTTCTTCTTGCATTTGGCTTTGTGTTCCTTCTTACCTTTTTGCTTCTTCCCTGACAAAATGTCAGCGCTGTTCCTAACGCTCGGCAGCCAGCGGGGATGGACTCAGGGTTTTCCCCTCTCCTTCCCATCTAGACCTCAGCTGAGGCAGAAAATGTTTTCCTTATGGCTTACATCTCCCTCCCCAAAGTGTACTTAACTCACCATGTTGGTAAAATTAAAAAATATTAAGAGCAGTAATTCAGGGTAGAAGTTTGCAGTGCATTTCAACTCCTCTGCTCAGGAATTATGACAACAGAGGAAAAGAAACTCATCTTTTGTCAGGGGGAGATGACCGTAAGGTTGGGTGGCACAGGGTATTTGAATTTCAGCTGTTATCTGTATCTTGAGGTTTGTTTCCTTGAACTGTCATAACAGATAATGCATGAGACACTGAGGAAAAAAAGCACATTATTTTGAAACTATACAGCTTTAGGAGAAGGTGCAGTCCTGAGAATGACTGGCACATAACCAGATCACAGCTTCAGAAGGGCACAGGACTTCTAGAACCATGTTTCAAACACAGGAAGCAGACTTCCAAGCTATGGTCCTCATGGGTGCCCCACAGCGGGGCACCAGCAATCAGAGAGGTTCCTGGAATGTATTGACGATAACTTCCTCTTCCAAGTCTTACAGGAACCCACAAGAAAAGGTGCTGTGCTGGACCTGGTCCTCACCAACAAGGATGGGCTGGTGAGTAATGTGAGGCTCATGGGCAGCCTTGGCTGCAGCGATCACAGAATGATAGAATTTGAGATCCTGAGGGCAGCGAAGAGGGTGTGCAGCAGACTCACTACCCTGGACTTCAAGAGAGCAGACTTTGACCTCTTCGGGGATCTGCTTGGCAGGGTGTCGTGGGACAAAGCCCTGGAGGGAAGAGGGGCCCAAGGAAGCTGGTTGGTATTCAAGGGTCATCTCCTCCAAGCCCAGGAGCAGTGCATCCCGAAAAAGAGGAAAGCGAGCAAGAATGCCAGGAGGCCTCCGTGGATGAATAAGGAGCTCCTGGGCTTTCCAGGGCACAAAAGGAAAGTCTACAGGGAGTGGAAACTGGAATGGGTTAGCTGGGAGGAATACAAAGAGGTGGTCCGAGCAGCCAGGGACCAGGTTAGGAAAGCTAAAGCCCAGGTAGAATTAAATCTAGC
>WBMW01001964.1:7064-20051 GCA_013396635.1 Penelope pileata
CCCCCTTACCGCAGTGACTCATCAACTCCAGATTAATCATTCATAACGAACGAGCACGGGCGCAGGCGCGGGGCTGCGTGCAGGGTGTTTGTGTGTGTGTTGCCCTGGTTGCTGCGTGAGTCATTCCCAGCCCGCCCGGAGCTTTGCTGCACTTCAGAGAGCTGGAAAGGGAATGGGAAGGGATGGCGAGGCCGGAGGGATGGGCTGGGCTGGGTTCTCCCCTATTTTGGGGTGCGAAGGGGTTCCCCCTGCTCCTCCCATCTCTGCTCTCCCATAAGGGATGGAGCAGCGCTGGGGGTGAGCGCTCAGCCCCGGAGGAGCTGCCCCAGGGCTCCGTGTTTGCGATGTTTTTGGGTGCACCAGCACCTTGTCTCTGGCTTGCTGTGGTGCCCTGGGGGCTTTGGGTCCCCACAGCCCCATGGTTTGGGTGCTGTGGGGTCTGATGCAGTCTGGGGATCCCACACTGAGAGTCCCCCCAGGACCTCTTTTTTTGGGGGGTGCTGCCTGCCCCATCCCAAGGGGCAGCAACACCCCAGCACTGCCCAGGTGGGGTCTCCGGGGGACCCCCAACCCTACACCCACTTCTTGTGGGGTTTGCCATGGGCTCTCCCACCCCAGAGCTGCTCTCCCCGGACCCCTTTCCCTCAGGATGCTTTTCCAGCCATTCCCAATCGCGGCCCCGCCGTGACGCAAGCACGCTGCCTCCACCCCAATGGTTTCGGATAACTCCACCTTCCTCCTCCTCCTCCTCCTCCTCCTGGCAGCCCCTCCTCCGACGCTCAGCCCAGCTGGGCTCTGATATAAGCAAGTCTGCTCCTCCAGCCCGCAGCAGCCCCAGGCGCTCGGGTGGGACCCGCGTTGTCACCCCGTGCCGCGTCCTTTGCCGCAACGCCGGGCCCCATGGCGACGCCTTCGCAGAAGAGGAGCACCCGCAGCGGGGCTTCGGGGACCCCCTTGTCCCCGACCCGCATCACCCGTTTGCAAGAGAAGGAAGACCTGCAGGAGCTCAACGACCGCTTGGCTGTCTACATCGACAAGGTGCGCTCCTTGGAGCTGGAGAATGCCGGGCTGAGGCTGCGCATCACCGAATCGGAGGAGGTGGTGAGCCGGGAGGTGTCGGGCATCAAAGCCGCTTACGAGTCGGAGCTGGCGGACGCCCGTAAGACCTTGGATTCGGTGGCCAAGGAGAGAGCACGCCTGCAGCTGGAGCTCAGCAAAGTACGGGAGGAGCACAAGGAGCTGAAAGCTCGGTGAGCGCCCGGAGGGGTGACCCGCGGAGAGGGGAACGCGTGACCCGAGCGGGGATTGGGAGAGGAAGGGGAATTTCTCCCGGCATTCCCGCTCTGCCTCGCAGCGCCATCTTCGCCGCCATGCCCTTGGGCACCAGTGGGGAGCTGGGATCTGTGGGGGAGGGGGGGGGCTATGGGGTGCTGGGATCGTGGCCCTATAATGTTCGTCATCGCGGAGCTCGCTGGGATCCAGCGGGAAGCGGTGCCAGCCAGCTGGCTCCGTCCTGCCCACAGCCCTCGCCTGCGCGTCCTATTTTCCTCTGCTGTCTTTGGCACCCGTTCGAGGACCCGAGCTGCTTGGGTTTGCCTTAACCCTCCCTGTGCCGAGCTGTCCCTGCTCCACGGGGTCCCTGGTGCTCCGCTGTGGCTCTGCTTCGAGCTCCGATCCTCCCAGCCCCTTCCTGGCATGGCTACACCCTTCCCTCCCCGACATGGAAAATGCCTTCTGCCTTCCACTGCTGTCGGGTGCCTCTCCCTGGGGCTGTGCCATGCACCCAGCGTGGGTCCCTCGAGGACGTGGGTCCCTTCCCCACTGCTGCCAGGAGGGCAGGGTCCAGCCCCAGGCTTCCCCATGGCCATCCCATGACTCAGACCCCATAGCAGTGGGGTGGCTCTTGGAGTCCCACCCCATACCACATAGCAATGGGGTTGCTCCCGGGGTCCCACCCTATACCCCACAGCAATGGAGTGGCTCCCAGGTCCCATCCCATAGCAATGGGGTGGCTCTTGGAGTCCCATCCCGTGACCCATATATACCCCATAGCACCGGGGTGGCTCCCAGGATCCCTCCCTACTCCGGGGTTGGGTTTGGACAGCAGCAGCGCACCCTCCTCTTCCTCCGTTTGATCCTTTGCCTCTTTTTCTGCCCACTTTGAGCCCCATACACTAACGAGGCTAAAATTAACTTCCTCTAAATACGCCGAAAATAATTTCCCTACTGGAAAAGGGAGCGACTGCGCAGTCCTTCCACTCCGAACACCGTGCGCTTTTATATTTAGCTTTCTGCTTCCCGTGCAGCTCCGGATCCGGTGCTCGTCCTCTGCTTAGGGCTGCTCCCTCCCCATCGGATCCCAGGGATCTGTGCTGGGATCTGTGCTCTCAAAAGGGTTCTGGTGCCTGATGCAAGTCCCTGCTTATCTCGGTGTTGATCTCTGGAAAAAATGCCCGGCGTGCAGCCGTCCCCGCGCTGCTGGCGGGGAGTGGCGTGCTCAACCCGTGCAAAAATATGTTTGGCTTTTTGCTGCGTTCTTCAGATGTCCTAAAAAGTTGCTGTGACGGAATGGGGGGGAGTCCCCGTGAGCGGCTCTTTTTGCAGAGTTTGGTTTTGTTGGGTTTGCAGGCGGTGGTTTTCGGAGGACAGGTTGCGAGCGCGGTTTCGGAAGAGAAAAGCGATGTCACGCGTTGGGCTTTGAGCCACGCTGGGATGGAAGCGTGGCAGCACGGGTGCACTGCCCCTCCCCATCCCCAAAAATCCCCACGGAGGGTCTGAGAAAGCCCTGGGGTGTTGGTCCAACCAAGGTCTTGATGGATGCTGGGTATCTCCAGCAGCACAGGCGGCACCGCTCCGCGTTATCGGGGCCAGCAGCCGGGGTTGTCTTGGCTGTGCAGGGTGGAGGGTGGGGGGCCATGATGGGCAGGGTGCCCAGTGTGGTGGGGGCACAGCTGGGGGGAGGTGACGCCATGTGTGCGAGCAGAAGGGATTCCCATGCCATGGAGATGCTCCAAAGGGTCCTGCAGGATTTGGGGTGATGGTGGCTGTGACACCGTGGCCCAGTGGATGGCTCCCAGCCCCGTGCGGGTCCGGTTGCGCCGCGTTTTGGGGTGCGGTGCAGGGTGTGCCTGTGACTCACGGGTGCTGGCGATGCGTGGCATCTCCCATTTTCTTCTGGAGAAATGGAGCCCAGCCAGGCCGTGGTGGTGCTATGGGTGTCCCCGTTCTGCACTTTTTGAGGTCCCAATGGGTGCACACAGCTCTGGAGTTGGGTTTACCCATCAGCACCCGACTCGTGGGGTGCAGAGTGGAGGTGCTCATGGCTCTGAGCCCCCAGTTGTGGGGAGTGGGGCTGCATGGACACCCTGGGGTGCCCCGAACAGCTCCCTCCTCCAAAACAGGAACCAGGCCCTCGTTAGCAGTGTGGTTGATGAGCGATGGCTTCCTGAATTGCATCCCCTAACCTGATTATGCCGCTGCCTTGGCAGTGCCTCTTCCTCCCCAGGACCAGACCTCAGCCCAGGCCCTAATGAGGAAAAATTTCCCATCTTCCTAATTAGTTGGGGCGGAGGAAAAGCTCGTCAAAGCGATGAGGCCGCAGTGGTGGGATTGGGAGGGGCTGGGGACCCCTCACAGCCATCCCCAACTCTTGGGTTGGCTTTGGGGTGGATTTGGGGCACCCTTTGGGGACAATGTGGGCTTGAGGGAGCTGTGTGCGTGCGATCGGGCTCTGCCCCGCTGCTGCCGGAACATTTTGCGTGGGGAGAAACCTCGCAGGCAGGGAGGGGCTGGGAGCAGTGTGCATCCTTTGGAGCACACAAAGAGCGATTTGTGCAGCGCCGGCGCCGATCCGGGGCTGCCCTGTGCCCCCCATCCCACGCTCCAGCCTCTATCAACCCCTTTTTCCATCTCCCAATGCTCGGGGGGTGCTTGTTTTCCCCCTGCATCCCCACCCATCCTTATAGCAAACCACTTCTGCTGGGTTTTTGCCTTCCCAGCATCTCATGGTGCTGCTCCCATGGCACACTCAGCCCTTTCCCTCCCCATCCAGGATGGGTGGAAGTCGCTCCCAGCGCTTTCGTTTTGCTGTATCCTTCCCGCGGGCGCTATCGCAGCCGCAGAGCCCGGCTGCCTCCTCCCTGCACGCCGGGGATAAGGGCTGGGAGGAAATCCTGCAGCCCTCCACATCATCAGCCCCAGAATTGAGGTTTAAAGAGCGATGGCAGAGGAACCTTTGGCTCAGGGCTTGTTGCTGGGGATTGGGTCCGCCCCACGCAGCGGGTCCCAGCCTGTCCCGGCAGCGCTCAGTACCACGATGTTCTCCAGCCTTGCGCACGTCTTCCAGTTTTCTGGATCCCATTAAATTTGGAACTTTGGAGCCCATCGGCAGCGTGAGCCATTCCCTGAGCGTTGCTCAGCGGAGGCACGCGAGGGGAGCAGGGTGGGGCCGCCAGCTCCTTCTTTTTTTTTGCTCAATTTGTGCCCTTTGGGAGCAGCTCTTTCCTTCCCTGCTGCTAGCAGCCAGGACCCGAGGAACCACCAGTGCTCTCCATCCAAAATCGGGGCTCTGGAGGTGGGGGGGTCCCCAGCACTGTGCTCCCAGTGAGATCAGTTCGGGTGATGGGGATCACCCTGGCAATCCTGGCACTGTTTGCATTCCATATCCCCAGTCTGCACTCAGCAACACCATTGGGTGCCATTGGGTGCCATTTGCTAAACCCATCGGCTCGCCGTGCTTCCAAGCCCAGCAGCCCCTCACTGTGGCGTGGGGGCTGGGTGTGCCCCCCTCCCCACCAAGGGCTGAATGGTTGCAGTGTGGGGCTGAGCAGCTGCTGGGGGTTGGCTGCTCCCACGGCCGCGGCAGCTGCCGTCACCGCGGTGCCATGTGGGGCTGTGGGAGGGGGATGTCACCGATGTCACTTGGGGGGGTGGGGGGAAGTTGGTTCCTGAGGTGCACTGGGCACAGCCCACAGCCGTGCCACAAAACCCAGCTGGGGTCAGGACACCTCTGCTCGGGGTGTTGCTGGCTCAGCATTGCAAATCTGTTTCATTTTCTTGCTGATGAGGAGGGCAAGGGACAAAGTTCCCCAACGGCGCGGGCAGGGAGCCCAGCACGTGCCTGGAACTCAGGACAGGTGTCCCCATGGTGCTGGGACAAGGGCTCTCCTACAGCTCTCTGAATTCTTGCAGCTCAGGGTGCTCTGACAGCACCATTTGCTCTGCTTCCAACCTCCGTGTCCTCACTCTGTCCCCACCCAGGCTCAGCTGGAGTCTGGGGTTCATTCAGCAGCATTCTGGGATCCATTCAGCAGCACTTTGGTGATGCTCTTTCCCCATTAAAGCCCCCAGCTCTGAGCCAGGGAAGACCAGATGCAAACCCCAGCTCTCTCTGTGGGTCTATAAATGCGTGGGGCTGCAAAGGGGTGGGAGCCTGGAGGCTGCCCTGTGCTGCTCTGCTGCTTCCCAGTGCTTGGGGGGGGGTGATCACCCACTGGGAATTGCTGCTCGTCCCCTTCTCTTTGGTGGCAGAGCTCTGGATTTGAATGGGACCAGAGCTGGCTCTGCCCGTCCTCTGGAGTTTTTGCACCCTGGAGCAGGATGGGGCCATCCCCATCCCATGCCACCACAATGGTGGCAACAAAACCATCGTGGCAGTGAAACCACAGGGCCACCCTTTAATTTTTTAACACCCTTTGGGGCTTTGACCCCTTCTTTTTGCAGCATGGTGGCAGAGCAGAGCTCTGGAATTGAATGGGACCGGATCTGGAGTTTGGCACCTAGGAGAAGGATGGGACCATCCCATGACACCACGATGGTGGCAGAGAAGCCACCGTGACACCGTGGTGCCATCCTTCGATTTTTTAACACCCTTTGGGGGCACTCCCCACGCTCATCCCCAGCAGCCAAAATCCTGGCGGCCGCGGGAGGGATGCTCAGATGCGATGCAGAGCCGTGAGTCACCCTCAGCTGCGCTCCTCGGGGCCGGGCAGGGTGCGGCCATGCTGGGCTGTGCCGGGAGGCCCCCGCCACGCCAGCAGCCCCACACCAGCCCCTTCCTTCCTGGCGTGATGGGTGCTCACATGCCGGGGGTTAACCCGCTGTGGGGTGCTGGGATGCATCCCTGCATGGCACCGTGCTCGCTCCCCGTAGCCCCAAGGAGGAAGGAAGGGTTGTTTTGCAAGCTGGAGGCTTTGTACTGGGGGCTGAGTTTTTGCTCCTTGCCTGAGCACGATGGGCTGTGCCCGGTGTTGCTGCTTGCAGGGCAGAGATGTGAGCATGCAGCGTTCGTGCCCCAGCTAGCAGGCAGCGCTGATTTTTTTGCAATTTGGCTTCAGCTCTTGCAAAAAGCTTCAAGGCTGGGGCTCCTCCTGTGCCAGATGCCAGGGGCTGGCTGGGAGGGAAGGCTGCAGTGTGTCAGTCTCATCCTTGGGACTCTGCACCCAGCACGTGGAGCGTGATGCACTTTTTAGGGATGCTGTGCCAGCAGCCGTTGCTGGCAGGGAAGTGACTGTTTGCTGCTCTTGCACTGGTCAGGTCCAGGCTTCGTCCTGGGATGCTGGGAGCATCTTCTGCACATGGCAGAGTGCAGAGTGCTCACCCTCTCCCTGCACCCAGCTGCCGTTCCCCAACGCTGTCACTTTGGGACTCTTCCCAGCTGCCATCCACGCCAGGGAGGCATTGAGTCACTCTGCCCAAATGGGCAAATAAAGCACTTCCAGCCTCCCAGCTTGGCCTTGGGGCAGTGTAAACACCTCCCCTGCCTTTATCTGTGCCCCAGGAGCCAGCACAGCAGAGCCTTTTGTTCCCAGGGCATGGGTGGCAGCTGGATCCAACAATTCCCTGCGTTGTTTCTTAAGCAAATGTTGCTGGCCTGGAGCTTTGCATACTCGGATTTAGGGGAAATGGGGTGAGCTGCCATAGAGGGTGAGCTGGGGAGGTGAGCTCCAGCCCCCTCCCTGCTCCCCCTTTATGGGATCCTTCCCCTTTGCCTGTCCATAGGGTGCAGCTCCTCTCTGCTTTTTGGGGGGCTGCAAAGCTTTGCATTTGGAGGCAGCAGGGAAAGGAGGAGGTCGCCACATTTGCCTGGTGACAGCAACGTGCCCCAGCTCTCAGGGTCAGGATTTGCATTGCTGCTCCTTCTCTGCCAGCTCCCAGCAAAACCTGAGCTCGCTGCTGCCATCCACAACACCCCAAGTCCCAACGATGCGATTACCAGGGGTGACTCAGCTCACTTTTTTTAACTTTGTTTACCATTTCCCTATTAAATCCCTCTGTATCAAACCCCCGAGGGAAGCACTGGGAATCTGCGCTTTGTCCTCATCCTTCCAGGTGTTTTTTTGGGAAGTGCCATGTGCCAGCGAGCGGGGCCTGATCTGGGTTTCTTGTAGTTTTCAGAGCACTCGAGGCATGCAGATTTTTGGTAGTTTTCGCAATGGGAAACACCAACTTTGCAGGTTAGGAAATAGCCCTTTTTTTGGAACCTCAACTCATCCTCTCCCTTTGGGAGCTGCAGGCTGAAATATTGAGCTCCATGCAGAAATATTGCAATAGTGGCTCCATGCAGGGCTGCTGGGGACAAATCCTGGTTTTGCTCCCACATCTCTGCATGGCACTGAGCTCTGCTGCAGGGTCCAGCGTGGATGTGTGCTCCACTTCCCAGCAACTGATGCTCGCTTGCTGTTTCCCAGCTCTCTGCATCTCCCCGCGTTGGTTTCTTGTGCAAAAGTTACAGCAAAAAAGTTAAAGCAGCAGGAGCAGGAGGTGGAAGGAGGATGCACAGGCAGCGAGCCACGAGCAGACCCTTGGGAAA
Organism: Penelope pileata; assembly: GCA_013396635.1. Lineage (NCBI taxonomy): Eukaryota > Metazoa > Chordata > Aves > Galliformes > Cracidae > Penelope > Penelope pileata. Next base: position 14,875 of record WBMW01001964.1, read on the forward strand.
CTGTTTGCTTTGCCCTCTACCATGGCCACAGAGGAGGAATTCTGCCAGCACGCAGCTTTCTGCCCTCCACAAACCTCATTTGTGGCCGTTGTATGAGCAGCGAGGAGCCCCATCCCGCTGCCCAAACCCCTCTTTTCCAGCCCAAACCCCTCCTGGAATGCTCCCAAAGCCACAAACCCTGTTAGCGGGGGGCTGAGCCCAGGCAGCAGCGTCACTCGCTGACATGGGATTTCCATTCCGTGCCGTCGGCGAAGGCGGGGATGAGTCACCAGCACCAGTGCAGACAGCGCAGGAGAGGGAGCGTGGCATGGGGGCTCCATGCACGGGGTGTGCATGACTTCCAGGGAGTTACTTCTGTATTTATGCCTTGAAATCTGGTTTCTGCCTTTTAAGCAGCACAGGAGGGGATGAAGGCCATCAGACCGCGCGTCAATTTGTTGTAGCGCTAATGAATGCTAATTGCTTTTTCTCCCATTGTGAGAAGTGAGGGAGATTTGTGGAGGGATGGGAGTGACCACGATTTTGGGAGCCTCAGGCCAAGCCTAGAGCATGGGACAGCCCCAGTGTCCCTCCTTGGCTGGTGACAAACTGAAGGGTCCTTTGGCATCACCGTGAAACTCTTCTTCTCCCCAGCAGAGCAGTGATTTTTGGGACATTTTTGGGATGCAGGGAAGGAACAGATCCCAATTTTAGGAAGGGGATCCCCAGCTTTTAAGCAACGCTGGGGCCACGGTGATGAGCGTGCCAGGATCGTGCGGCCAGGCCGGCACCAGCCCAGCCCCAGGGGGTGCATTTGGCACAGCTGGCGCTGGCTTCCACACATCCTGGAACAGCAGTATCCCTTGGCTGCCCTTTGGCACAGGTTTTGGTGCCTAACAGGATGCTGACTCCGTGCGGCCGTCGTCCTCGCTATACGTTGCGCTGGCTATTTACAGCTGCCTGCTAGGAGACGGGCTGATGTTTATCCTGGTGATTTGGCAAAGGCTCTGCAGAGCGCAGCAGCACGGGTGAGTCAGGAGCTGGGAGAAGCGGCTTTGCCACATTCCCATTGCCCCACTGCAGAGGTTTTCCAAGACCGCCTTTCCTCCTTCAATCCCTGCCAGCCACCCTGGGATGGGGGATGGATCCCTGGGATGGATCCCTGGGATGGGGGATGGATCCCTGGGATGGAGAATGGATCCCTGGGGACAAATCCCTGGGACAGATCTCTGGGATGGGGGATAGATACCTGGGATTCAGGATGGATCCTTGGGGATGAATCCTTGGGATAGATTCCCTGGGATGGGGGACAAATCCGTAGGATGGAGAATGAATCCCTGGAAGAGATCCTGGGGATGGGGGATGGATCCATGGGATGGAGAATGGATCCCTGGGGACAAATCCCTGGGACAGATCTCTGGGACGTGGGATAGATCCCTGGGATTCAGGATGGATCCTTGGGGATGAATCCTTGGGATAGATTCCCTGGGATGGGGGACGGATCCATGGGATGGAGAATGAATCCCTGGGGGTGAATCCCTGGAAGAGATCCCTGGGATGGAGGACGGGTCCCTGGGATAGGGTACGGATCCATGGGATGGAGAATGGATCCCTAGGATGGATCCCTAGGACAGATCCCTGGTGGTGGAGGCAGAGACAAACCCAAGATGGGGCAGAGCAGGTTTTCGGGGTCCTCCCATCAATTATGTCCATCCCAAACCTCGTTGGGCACGTTATGCTGCTCCGTGCCTCAGTTTCCCAACCTATCAACACACTGTGAGCCTTTGCCAGCACAGCATTCCCCCACTCTTGCAGCAGGGCTGCCCAGCAGCTGCCTGGCAAGGTGAGAAACTGAAATCTTCCAGGGATTTCCAGATGTGCAAAAGATTGACAGGAGCCAGCACGAGCCCGTGAGCTCCCCTGGGTTTGGCTCCGTACCCGGGGTGGGGTGTCTGCTTCTCCCACTGTGCTGGGCAGCTTCCAGCCCCGAAGCACAGCGAGCAGGAGCTGCTCGGTCCATGGGAGCAGCCTCGTGCTCCGGAAACGGCTCGCGGTGATTTGTCTGCACGGAGTGAAAGCAAAGGGTGGTTCCTGAGGTGTCTTTGTGGGCTTTGGCTCAGAGGAAAGGGTTGGCACGTCTCCTCCAGCCCGACGCACGTGCCTGGAGCCTTTCGCCTCCCGTGAGCCTGGATGGCTCCGGCCTTTCTCAGCCTTCCCAGGGGAGAGCACGAAGCTTTGGGATGGGATTTTGGGGCAGGGAGCAGCGGTGAGGCCGTGAGCCCCTTCTCCCTGTGCCTTCGGCCGCGTCAGCTCTGCAGGCTCTTCCCCCCGTGTCTGTGCAAAGCACAAAGCAGATCCAACTTTCCATTAATGTTGGGATTTTCTGGCAGCTCAGACGCAATTTTCTTTTTTTTTTTTTCCCTTCCTGCTTTTAAAAGCTAAAAATAAAGCGTCCTGAGGCCCCTTTTTTCCCTCCATCTTTTCTCTCGAGACATTTTTTTCTCGAGGATTTGGTGGCTCTGTTGCATTTTCTGCCCATGGCTTTGATAAATGTTTGTTGTCAACTTGCTCAGTTCTTTTTGCACGGGGGACCAAACGCTGCGGGATGCAGAGTCCAGGTCTCCCCGCTGCAGGCACTCAGCCCTTGGGTGGATCCGTGCTTCCCTTCTGTCTGATGGAGGATTTGGGATCTTCCAGGCTCCCAAATGGGAGGACCATCCCCTCTCATCTCCTTCTTCAGGGAAGTAGGAGCAACACAGCTGCTGTGAGCGTTTTTATTTTTAGTCCGGAGCTGAGAAGCTGTAGGAGACATAATAGCAGGTCCTGGCAGGAGCATAAAGGCTGAGGGAAACCCCAAACTCTGGCTAGGCTGGAGCAAGGGTGACCCAACAGCACAGAGCAGGCACTGGGGGTCCTGTTGAGGGGTGCTGGGGTTTGGAGGAGGAAGGGGGAGATGCTCAGGTCCCACAGAGCAGCATGGCACAAACCCAGGGCTGATAGATGGAGGCGTTTCAGGAGAATTGATTCATTCTCGGGTCTTCTGGGATTTACCCTGGGGCTCTCCAGGAGTTGATGTGCCCTCCCCTGAGCCCTGCAGCCTCTGGTCCCAAGGGTGTTCGAATCTGTTACCACTGTGCGACCGTGCCCTGAGCATTTTCCCCCTCCATTTTTCAATTATTGATGGTAATAATAATTGACAGCGTCCCTGAAGGAGCTGCAGGATGTGCCCGGTGCTGTGCATGCCACAAGCCCCATCCCAAAGAGCCCCAGCTGTGCCCAAGTCGATGTTTCTGCTGCCAGCGCGGTGAGCAAAGGTCTACGGATGCAAAAAGCCAAGGGAAAACTCTTCCTGGAGTTAAGCAATGATTAACTCGACCGAGGGCAGCTCTTCAAGATCTTTATTGCTCTTCAATGTCTTTATCAATGACCTGGGTANGGACAAATCCCTGGGACAGATCTCTGGGACGTGGGATAGATCCCTGGGATTCAGGATGGATCCTTGGGGATGAATCCTTGGGATAGATTCCCTGGGATGGGGGACAAATCCGTAGGATGGAGAATGNAGCTCTTCAAGATCTTTATTGCTCTTCAATGTCTTTATCAATGACCTGAGTAGTGGGATTGGGGGTAGCCTCAGTGGTTTGCTGGTGTCCCCAAACTGAGTGATGCATTGGTCCAACAGGAGGAAGGGATCCATCCAGTGGGATTTGGGCAGGCATTGAGGAGTGGGCCTGCGTGGACCCAATGAGGGTCAACGAGGCCAAATGTAAGGTGCTGGGGCAATCCCAGATACGGGTACAGACTGAGAGAAGAACTCATGGAGAGCAGCCCTGCAGAGAGGGACGTGGGGGTGCCCCATCCCTGGGGGTGCTCAGGGCCATGGGTGGGCCCTGGGCAGCCCGAGCTGGGGGGCACCCAGCCTACAACAGGAGTGGGGCTGAGGGGGCTGTGAGGCCCCTTCCAACCCAACCACGCTGTGATTCCATGGTTCTGTGACCTCTAAGGACCCTTCCAACCCAAGACATTCTTTGTCTCCTATGATCTTTAAGGTCTTTCCCAAGCCAACCATGCTGCGATCCTACAATTACCCCATGGCAGCGGTGTGGCCGGGAGCAGCCACGCTGGCTGCAAGGCCGAGCTGCTGCCAGATGGCAACGCTCAGCCCACAGCAGCGCGCGGCGGAGGCCTGGGCTCTGCTCTCAGCTGCATTTTTATCCTATGAGTCACTGGTATGGAGGGAGCACAGGGCGTGGGCAGGGCCCGATGGCGGCACTCGGGCCAGCGCACCCCAAAAATGGCGGCTGTGCCCAATGGGGCTGAGCGAACACAAGCAACGCCAATGGCACAGTGGGGTGCTTCTCTGCCAGGAGCCCACGGTGCAGGAATCAGCGCCCACACAATGCTACAGAGAAAGCTTCATCCCCTTTCTTTTTATAGAGCCGACCGAAATAGCCGCTGTATTTTGGCAGCGTGGTCGGATCGGGTTCCCCCGCTCCATAGGGATGTGTGTGGTGCCTGCAAGACACGGCCTTGACCTTGCTGCCTGGGAGCCTGGAGCCTGTTGGGGGGTGGAGTAGGGGACCCCCAGAGGTCCCTTCCAACTCTGATTCTGTGTTATTCTGTCTGATTTTGTGATTCTGTGTAGCTGCAGCCATGGGGCAAGGCCTAGGCCCCAGCGTTGCGCCGCGCCCGGCCGCGTGGTGGCGCTCTCTGCCCAGCGCCATCCGCTCCGCCGGGCACACAGCGCCCCCTGGCGGCCGCTCCGCGTGCAGCAGCGCGGCCGTTGGGGCCGGGCCCCAAAGGGGACATTCCGGGGACAAACGGACGGAGGGTGGCATCACCAACGCTGTCCCCGATGCGTTGCAGGAATGCCAAGAAGGAAGGGGACCTGCTGTCCGCCCAGGCGCGCCTCAAGGACGTGGAGGCTCTGCTCAACTCCAAGGAGGCCGCACTCTCCACGGCCCTGGGCGAGAAGAGGAATCTGGAGGCTGAAGTGCGGGACCTGAGGGGACAGGTGGCCAAGGTGAGCGTCCCACCAGCCCTGAGGACCTCTGGGTCTGAACCCGTTGTCCATGGGGCTGCTGGGCCCTCCGGGGCCGAAGACAAAGCAGGGGGCAGGGGGGAGGTTCTGTGGGGTGCACCTCTGGGATATGGCGGCCATGGGCGCTCTGTTTTTGGCAGCTGGAAAGCGCCCTGAG
>WBMW01001964.1:52832-79573 GCA_013396635.1 Penelope pileata
CCCTCCCCTCCCCAGCAGCGTCTACGCCGCCCCGAGGAACCCGCTGGAGGCCAAGCGTGAGGTGTGCGAGCTGAACCCCGACTGCGACGAGCTGGCCGACCACATCGGCTTCCAGGAGGCGTACAGGCGCTTCTACGGCACCGTGTAGGGCCCCCCCGCAGCCTCCCCAGGCCCAGGGGTGCTGGGCTCAGTGCCCCCCCCTCCACCACCCAGCCTGGGCTGCTCTCCTGTAATGCCACTCTGTTAATTGTGGAAAGAAATAAACGTGTGCAGGGTGCAGCCAGCTCCTTCCTGGCTTGGGGCTGTGGGTGGGGGCGCGAATGCAGCGGTGGGGGCACATCCAAGGGCCCCCCCGGGTCTCTCCCACCCCCCAAAAGCTGAAGGGCTGAGCAGTGTCCTTCCCTGTCACAGGAATTACTTCCATTTAATGAAGCAGTTAAAGCTGCTTAATCTCAAGCAGGGTGGGGGTTACTGGGTCCTTAATGCTCCACCTCTTCATTAAGGGCAGATGGGAGGGGGGTCCATCCACTGCAGCCCCCCCCACGCACACAAATGGAAGTGCCACATGCTCAGGGCATGGCACAGATGGTGGCAGTGCCACCCCCATGGCAACGCTGAAGGTTCCGAAGGTTCCAGGCAGCCCAGGGGGAGGCAGGAGGCCACAATGAACCACCCAGAGCACTGAGAACCCCGGAGGGTGGGGACGTGTTTGGGTCACAGCCCTCAAATCCGTGCAGGGGGAGAAGTGGGAAACGGAGGTGCAGAGGGAGGAGAGCATCACAGTGAGTGGGGCTGGAGGTGGGGAGGGTCCGTGGGCCCCCTGTAAGCCCCCCCCCAGCTCCCATTTTAGAGGTAAAGGACTCACATCTCATCCCCCCCCACCCCAGCGATGCCTTCTTTCAAAAACAATTTGGACAGGGGAGGGGGTGGCAGGGCTTTGGGCAGCTGCTCCCTCCTGAAGAGCAGAAAGTTTGCTTTGAAAAATGCACCAAGTCAAAAAAAATAAAAATAAATTCACAGAGGGAAGATGGACTGATCCCTCAAGTCATGCAGTTAATGAAGGGGGGCTGGGAATCACCCCGTGGGCTGGGAAGGACCACAGAGCAAGGGCTACAAACATGGGTATTTTATTAAGCTAAATCCATGTCTTGGGTCACAGTCAGACACTGCCCCGTCCCTGGCTGCGTCCTGCAGTGGTGCCATCAGCCCCAGCACAAACCTCCAGCGTTATCCGTGCTCCCAAGGGCAGCTGCAAGGAGGTGGTGCCCCCCCTCAGTGCTGGGGGGCACAGCTGGGGACCCCCAGTGCCCCCACCCTCCGTTCTGCCCCAGGGAAGAGGGAAAATCCTGCGACGTGAGCTCAGCGCGGTGCTAACGAAACAGAAAGAAACCTCGAAGCCCAGAAACACAAAATGCATTGTGAATGCATTCAGCCCATGAAAAAATAAAAATGAAATTCCCCTCTTTTTGCCCCGCATCCCAGCACAGAGGGGGTGATGGGGATGGCAAGGGGCTGCTCCCAGCTTTGAGCTCGTACAGGAATAGCACCGTGGGGACGGGCAGCCAAGGATGGCACAAGGCAGCTGGGAGGTTGTGGCCCTTTGTAGAGTTAAACCTTTTCCTGCTCTCCACGTGTGCCAAACTTTGGGGTTGTACAGAAACAACGGCTCTGAAGGGAGCAGGGCAGGCACCAGGGGATGCTGATGGGGAAGGGACAGTGACAGCTTCACTGTCCGTTCAGAAGAACCCTCTGATCCCACCCCGGGGACCCTCCGAGGGCTCAGTGCAGCTCAGCAACACCAAATTGTTACAGAAATGACAAATTTATTCCTTTTGTTCTTAAACCGAGCTATCCCGGCCCCGCAGCGCCTGAGCCCAGGGTGCTCCTGGGCGTTCCCCCCGGGTGCTGCTGCAGTTGCATCGCTCTTTTCCCCACCTCAAGCTCCAGTTGTGGACCCTACACCTGGCTCAGGGCAAAGCTGAAGGACATCAAATCCTCCATTTTGACTCCAGGGGACAAAAACCCTTTTCTTTATCCAACTCCATGCCTGCTCTTTGCACTACGTGGCCAGAAGGGAAGGACAATCCCCTCTCAGGGCTGCAACCTCAGCTCGAGCAGCCCTCCACCAGGGAGCCGCAGACTGCAGAGCTTTCTGATGTGCAAAGGGGTGGACGGTTTTCCTTCAGGAGCAGGAAAAAAGCCCAGTCCAGCAGCCAGCCACCCCCCGAGCCCGGCTCCTGCTGAACAAGGGGGGTTCCAGCACTCAGAAGCGTGGGGGCTCCGCTCTCCACTGCCCTGCATTGCTCGATCCGCTGCAGGACAACTCCCACGGGGGATTCTCTTTTTCTTTTCCCATCCAACAAAAAGAATGAGCTAGACAAACAAATGGCTTCAAATAAAACCAGGGGTAGCACTGGAGGGCTGGCAAGCTTCACAGCCCATCTCAGAGATCGAAGAATGTCCAAGAGCAGCCAGAATCTCTCAGCTGGCGTTTGGCTCGCGTTGGTTCCTTGGCTTAGCCTAGAAAAGCACCACAAGTTTCAGGAGAAGCTGCAGAAGGAGAAATCTGTAGGGAAACCCTGTCGCTCTGCCCCTTCCCCTTGCCTTGCAGATCACCTCTTCCACGCGTGGGGTCAGCTCCAGCTCTAACTCCCAGCCTTGGCGTTTCTCTCCGCTGCACTACAAGGCTGCATGCTGCAAAGGAACACAAACTGCAAAGGAAATGAATCACTTGGGACTTGTGCTGTTTTTTTGTTTTTTTTTGTTTTACCTGAAAACAAGGAACATCCCCTGCCACTCCAGCCCAACACAGGTTGGAGTATGCTCCTTGCCTTTCCGTTTTGTGCCCCCTTTTTTTTTTTTCTGTAGCAGCTTCTGGCTGGCCCACGTGACAAACAACCAAAGAGAAGAGGAGCGGTTTGCATAGCTGCTGTGAGTCCACGTGGACAGAGACGTCTGCTTCTCGACTACAGCGACACACACAGATGAACGACAACAGTTCAGCCCCTCCCCAGCTGCTCAGCTGTCCTGGGAGCAACCTGGTCCTTCGTTTCCAGGAATGGAATCCATGGCAGGATGGCAGACCCAGGCTGCTGGAGACGCTGGCAGGCTGGAGCTCTGAAAGGCCTGGAAGGGGAAGGAGCTCTTCCAGCATCTTCACGGAGCAGCTTCCCTTCTTCCTGGGATGCTCAAAGCACTCAGCAGTTCAGGAGCTCAGTCCTGGGGCAGTGGCAGTCCCTGTGCTGCCTCTGTCTGCCCCGTGGGGGTGTGAGGAGGGGGAACAGGACCGCTCGAGCTTTGCCACCCTCTCTGGCACGATGTAGCAGCAGTGGTGACAAAAGAGCCAGCAGGATGACGGCTTGGAGATCCTACTTCCTCCTCTACACCTCACTAAGATTTAAAAAAAAAAAAAACACAAAAAAAAACAAAACAAGAGGCTTTGGATCCTTTGGAGATGTCTGCTGGTTCGATCCATCTCAGGGCCTCTGCGTTCAAACCAAGTGGTTGAGCCTTAGTGGTGTTGGAACCCCACGTGGCTCTTCTTCCTTTCCCAGCAACTCTGCTGGCTTCAGCTCCTTTCCTCCGAGGCCTAAGGCTGGAAGCAAAGAAGTGGGAGGGACTGGGGAAGGGGGAAGAGGAGGAAAAGACAGGGGAATCGTCCTGATCACCTCTCTCGAGCAGCCTGGCCAATCTCTTGTTGGTCATGAAGCGTGCAGCTTGGGCAGGAAGCAAAAAATGTGCACCCCCAGGGGCACCTCGTGCTGCTCTCCTCGTGCAGAGCAACGTCCCTTTGCACTGAGCCCGCTCCATGGGGACAGGAAAAGGAAATAAATATACTTGTTCCAAAAAAAAAAAAAAATTATATTAAGAGCTTTCCCCTCCCCTTTTAAATAGCATCGTCTCCTTTTCTCTCAGACACTGAAAGAGTATCCAAAACCCCAAAGGACCTCCATGTTTTTTTAATATATATAAAACTAAGGATTGAAAAGGCAAAAAAAAAAAATCCTTGAAAAATAATTAATTCAAAAGGGAAAATAAAAAAAAAAAAAAATCTGCTTTCCTGTCACCAGATTGCCAAGCAAAAAAGCTTCACACTCTTTGGGATCTTTCTTTGCCAAGCTGGGAGGGCTCCACTTCTGGTGGGGTTGCACTCAAGTCCAGACCACGCTCCAGGAGCCACCTGCCCTCTGCAGATGACCAAGCAAGCTGTGGGGAGGAGGGGGGGCTGCCTGCCCCTCTCTCGTCCACCCCTGCCGACGGGGAGAAGGGCAGAGCTCTGCCCCAGCCGTGCCGAGGTGCCTCTCTCTTCTCAGAGCAGCCGGCGCCGTCGGAGATGTGCAGCCGTCTGCTGGGGGTGCTGGGTGTCCGTGTGCGTGCCGAATCCCATTCTTTTTTTTTTTTTTTTTTTTTTTTTTTTTTTTTTATTTNNNCCTTTTTTATATATATTTTTTAAATTTTTTTAAAATTTTTTGTAGGTTTTTTTTTGTTATTGTTGCTGCTGCTTCGTGTCTAAGTGTCGCCCGGGTTTTTGTTTCCTTCGTTCAGACGCTGCACGTTCCGAGAGGGGGAGAGAAAGGTACACCAACCTGACGCCCTCCTGAACATCAGCCCATCTCTTTCCACTGCTTGTAGAACTCCAGAATGTTTTTGATTTCTACGCTGGCACTGGCGGCTGCCTGGATGGCAGACTGCAAGCAAACAGACACAGCACGTTAGGATTTAGTTTTTTTCTCTTGGAGATTCTCAAGCACAGTTTGTCATGGCCTAAAGGCCCAATCCTCCCTCATGCTGAAGTTGCTCTGGCACATGCACATCCAAATCCCTTCTCTCCCCTCCCCTGGGATACTTGGTGCCACTAAAGCATTCCTCCAAGGAAACACACGTAGGGTCTAACAGCTTCAAACTAAGTTTGGGAAATACAGGACTATTATTACACGCTGCAGAAAGCATCAGCAATCATCTCTTGCCAACCAACCCAATTTTCACCTTGCTAGGAAGCACCAGGGCTCAGCTCAGGCAGAACAAAGAGCCACTGACCTGCATGGGTGCTGAGAGCACGCTTGGGTCTTCCAGCTGAAAGCCCGTGATGATGGTGACCATCCCCGTGGTGTCGTCCTCTCCGCTCCCCTGGGACACCGTCAGCTGCTTGCAGCTGTCCAGTATTTTATAGAGATTCCTGCCACACAGATGCAAGAGAAGAGAAACAGAGGGGAAAGCATTTGTTTGTGCAGCTTCAAAGATGCTCAGGATGGTGCATGGAGAGTGGGGCTGTTTTTCCTGTTGCTTGTTGAGAGCTTTCCTGAGACCCTTCTTGGGGCCAGAAGCGTTGGGTGCTAGGTGAGATGCACAGATGGGTGCCCAGCCAACTCTCCCTGGGTCATTTTACAGTCAGACACACACAGCAACAAACCAAGCAAGCTGTGTGAGCTGTCCCAGGGCTAACACCTCTCCCCAGAGCCAGCTGCCTGCTGGGACTCAGCCCCAGCCCTCTCCAGGTGCTGTCACCTTACCAGGCATCTAAATCTTGTCTCTTCAGTTTATGCCTCTCAAAGCTCTTCCCGACATCTTTCTGGCAACGAATGTACCTGAGGAAAGATCAGAGGCAATGAGCTCAAACCGCCACGAAGTGAAGCCAGTGCTCCACAGCAGGTCCACCAGGGTCCCCAGGCCACGCTGGCTTTTACCAACCAGACCAATTCCTGAAGGACTGGCCAAGAAATCCCCTGTGAAATCCCCTAGATCTGCACTCCCGCAGCAAACCTGGGTGATAACGCAGTCCAGCTACCCCAGTACTTCAGGAAAAGGCACTGCTCAGTTCTAAAGAGCTGCAAGTCTCTCCACCCCTCAGAAGGAGACACACTTGATGGCCAAACCCCAACTACAAGCAGAGGGGAGAACCAGCTGCCAAATCTGTTTCTTTACCACCTCCCCTCCTGCCAAGCGCTTTCCTGAGGCCCTTGGCCCACTCCTCACTCCGCTCTGAGGGATGCACAGTTTCCTCCATTTCACAAATTGACATTTTCTTCCAGCCCAGAACACACCCATTTCAAAATCACGGGCAAATGGCATCGTTTTCCCATTCTCACCTGTTTCCCTTTTTAAATTCTGCCTCCAGATACCGGATGCTGTCTCGAGCACCTGCATTATCCTTTTTCAGGAAGTCTAAGCCATCAATCACTAAAAGGAAAAAAAAAAAGGAGAAAACATCTGGCTTATAGCTGTACTTCAGCAAACTGATCCAGATGTGGCAAGAATTTCTCACCCCACTCAACTGTCTCCATGTGGCAGCAGTTGCTGCCCCAGGAGACAAAGTGGGGGGTGAATAGAGCCTCTCCTGATACACCTTGTTGGATTCCAAGCATAAAAATAGGCCCCAAGCATAAAAATAGGCCCCAAAAGGGACATGGGGCAACTGTGTTTCAGTTGCTTCAGCCAAACTGAAGGCCAAAGCCAGCAAAGCAAAACCAAGGCAGCCACCTTGGTTTGCCACCCAGCAAGGAGGGAGGGGCAGGGTCAGAGGTGTGACGTGGAGCTCCCCTACCTGTCCGAGGGATGATGATGATGAACCTCCCGCTGGTGGCCAACTGCTTGACAACAGCCAGGTGCTGGCAGAGGGCCTGGGTGTCCAGGACGAGGTATGGAGACATGGCTGACTGTGCTTTGGGCTGCTGGAGACTTCCCTCCAGCTGAGAGACCTCTAGCTGAAAAACACAGGCAGAGAGACACTTATTTTTTACATTTATGCTGAAATAAATCACCCAAGAAGGCAAGATTTCCCCTGCAATGCCTCATCAGGTCCTTCCAATCTCCCAGTACACAGAGGTTATGCATGAAGCAGAGAGCTGGGTATGAGCAGCGGGTCAGTTCCATCCCACCCATCTTTGCAGAGCAGACTCACTGCCTCTGCATGGAATGAGAGCAGAGAGATCTCCCCCTCCCCTTTCTAATTTCAGAGATTTCAGCTGTAGCTGTGCCAGGGTTCAGGCAGCAAGCAGCATCTCCTACCTGCAAGCGAAGCTGAGCCATATCTCTCATCAGTCTGTTCCGTCGAGCTTCCTCTGCAGCCTAGTTACAAAAACAAACTTCCAAATCAATTAGCAGGAAAAAAGTAAGCTGACACCAGCACAAGCTTTGAGAAACAGGCTGGAAAGGGGACACTCAAGTAGATTTGGGGATGGTAACAAGATGAAAACTTTATCTCCAACCAAAAACCCATGGCTATAGTTACAATCTAATAGAAACCTATGGGAAATTGTGCCAAGCAGAGAGAATCAGCCCACCTCTGCCAACTCACCATGTGAAACTGGGCTTGGGCCTGGTGCATCAAGTTGTCTTGCTCGGACTGTGCTATGCTGATGAAGATCCCAAGCTCGGAGTTGAACTGCAGGATGCTGCCCTGCAAGCGGGTGATGAAGTGCCCAAAGCTCCGAATGCAGCAAATCCGAACAACAGACTGCAAAAGAAGCAGACAGGCAGTCACCACCACGCTTCCTCGGGGGGGCTGCAGCCTGAGCAGCTTTTGGAAAAGGCAGAAATTGCTATGGAAAAAGAAAACCCCAAAGGAAACATTTCTAAATGCTTCAAAATAGAGTGACACGCAGAGAGGGCTTGGGAAAGTCTGCAGCTGGCCAGGAAGCTGGGAAGGGTTTGTAGTCCTGGTTTCCACAGCTCAAGAAAGCAGAAGGAAAGGGCTTTCCCTGTCTCTGCTCAAGCTGGGAAAAGGAATCAAGTGAAATAACAAGAACACTGGTTTTGGGGCAGGCCCTACTCTTTTTGCTGGGTGAGGACAGCAAAAGGTGAGCTCAAGTGGGATGTGACACTGCTGTGCGCTGCTCCAGCCTGAGATGGCATTCAAGGTGGAGTGAAAAAACCCACATCATGGGTCACAGCAGTGTCCTTAAAGCAAAAGATGCTAACACATTCCCCACCCTGAAGGAAGCTCACTGCTCTAGCAATGCAAGGTAGGAGAACAACAGTTGTCTTTTTCTGCAGATGCCTCCAACTACCCCAAAATGATCACCTACCTTGGCCCTTTGCATCTGGGAAAATGGAAGTGCTCTGTGAGGGCACACAGTGCCACGTGAACTAAGACAACACTAACTTCTGCATTTTCTCAAGCAGGATCACAGGAAGTATCCTGCCTCTCTGACCAAAAGCCAAGGCAAGGCAGAGATAAAAACTTTTCTGTCCAGACAGGGAGGTCAGGAGACTTCATGCAGCAGTGCTGACAACATGGAACTGTGCCTCCTTTCGTCGAGGTTCTGACAGTGAAGGGTAGGCACACTGATTTTTTGGATACACAGATGACTTCAGCAACCACCAATAACATGAACTCATCTCAGAGTCAGAGGTTTGAATCAGTTTGGAGTCTGTTTTGGTAGGAAAGAACTGGATCTTCATCTGCACGACGACAACAGGCTGCAATTCAAGAAAGGCAAATGCAGTTTGTGCCAGGATTCAGGATTTACCCTGACTCACCTCCTCCACTGCTGAGAAAATGGGTCGGTCCTGCTCAAAGTTAAACCTCTTGTGTGCGTTTTTCAGAGGGGGAAGATTTCGCAGGGCCACATCTTCTGGGAGCAACAAGTTGGCATGAAGGTCTGGGAGCTCAGCACCACTCAGCATGTCCTTGACTTCGTTACACAGGTCCAGCCCTGGAGAGCACGGAGGAGAAACACAGCAATAGATGGTGACTGAAACAACTGAGGTGGAGACAAAGAGGAGCAATGCCTCAAGGCACAGAACATGTCATGAACAAGGGTGGAGGTTTATAATTACATATATACTGTGAACACACGTTGGAGGATGAACACTATTAACGAAAAGGCCACCAACAATATAAAGAGTAACTTTCCCAACACCCTGTTGGGGTGCACCACTTCAGGAAAGCTGTAGTTTGGAGGATTGCTTTCCCATTTCTTCCAAAAGACAAGCATCCCTCTGAAGATTATGCTTCTCACCACCCATGGGGACTCTTAGGCTGAGGTACAGGGCACAAAATGAGCATCTGGAGGTTTAAAATTTTGTGATTGCCACAACAAAATCAGACCTTCACCTACAGTCTTGGCAGTCAATCCCAATCATGCTGGCCACACGCTTCACGCACACAGGTGTGTTTCAGTGTACTGTCAGGGCTATACAATGAGCTAAAGTCTATGGGACAGTATTTAACTGGAATGGTGTTTAAACAGGGAAATAACACGTGGAAGACTTCCCATGGTGCTTATAAGCAAACTGCTACTGGCAAATCTCTCACCCTGGGATCTATCATACACCACCATGGAAAAATAACTGATGAGGGGGCTCACTGTGTTGCCCTTTCCTTCTCCAGTACCTGATTCCTGCAGGTCTGCAGCAGAAGGCAGAAGGTTCAGGAGCACAGACAGCCTGTTCCACAGGCTTTGAGAGCTCTGCAGGAACAAAACAAAAGGCCACAGAAAACATCAAGACAGATGCGTGCGATAAGCAGGCCACTCGGGCTTCTCAGCATCTTTGACAGATCCCAAAATGCTTTAGAAACCATCAACTTCAACATGCTTCCTGAGGTCAAGATGTGGATCAAACACCAAAGCTGGTTCCCACCTGAGCACACATGATGATGAAGTCTGTGTTTGTCCTCAGCCAGTCCAGGAACACCTTGACAGTGAGAAGCAGCCCCTCGTTGGTCACGATCTCTAGCTTCTCCTGAAGGGATCGTTCGTTCCTGCAGGACTTGTTACTTGAAATACTTTCCTCAGAGTCAGATACATCATCTGGAAAACGAAGGGAAAAGCAAGAGCCCTGCTAGCAGGAGAACAGCACTGGGTTGGGAAGAGTTGAGTGGAACTTGTTAGAGCCTCCCTATATCCTGACCAAACCATTTCTTTGTCCTCTGTGCTGTTAAGAGTGTATCACTGTTGCATTTTATTCCTCATCGACAGAAGATTGCTCAAATCTCCCTGTGAAAACCTGACAAATGTCTTAACCCCTTGACCACTGCTATCAGAGTAGGGGGAAACAGCATGTGCACGAGGGCTGTATCCATTTACTGCAGAGAACAGAGCCAGAGGTCACTGTTTGGGTCAACATGCACCAAATTTTGGGCTATGCAAGAGAAAAAAAATAGCAGCATCAAGGTAGCAGCAAGCTTGGAATCAACAGTGCATTTTACTACAGTCCCTTATTTTAATTGCACAGTCATTTCTGTCTATTAGCATAGCAATTATCATTCAATAAACCCTCAGAATCAAAAGGGAAGAAGCAATTTATTCAGCAACCATCCCCAACAGAGTGTTAAAATCATTCAATAGCCCAAGTTTTGAAACAGCACAGCTGAGGCAAGGAGACCTTAAAGCTAAAAATCACACAGGTTAATTCAACCTCTCAGTTTCTGCATCTCTAAAGGCAGCATGGCCATTCAATTACACTCCTGGATCTGTGACATCTCCACAACCCACTGAATATAGAAAGGAAAACGTTATACAGACCAAAAGCACTGTTTCTTTCTTTACCCTCATCATTTTCAAGGGGCTATGAAGCAAAGCCACAAATGTTGACGTGATCTAATGCTCCCTCCTTCAAACCCCAGCCCTGGCAGAGCCTGAATCTTGCCAGTGCTGCAGGCCCAAGAAGCTTGGCAGCAGGATGCAGAAATGCTTCCTTGCTCCAGGGAAGCAGAGAGGAATGACAAACAAGACTCAACAGGCCCATGTGGTTTTATCTGAAACACAAACAACGCCCTGTAGAGCATCAGATCTCCCTTTCAAGCTGTTTTTTTTTTTTCCCCAGAACATTACTTCATGGCATCAGTTGTATGGTAGCAGAGAAATTGCAGCTCCACCTGCTGTGCATCTGCAGTTTGGTTCAACCCCAAACACTCAGCAAGGCAGCATTCAGAGGGTCACAGAAAATGGCCCTCACTCCTCCTGCATGCACCGAGGTCACATCTTGCAGATAAGATGCTCCAAGAGCTTTGCAGAGCTGATAATCTGGTGGCTCCTGGAGAACTTCCTGGATTGCATCTGCACTCTCCATCGTGAGAAGTGCTTCTAAGTGTCTGATTACAGAGATTCCACATGGGAAAGAGGAAGATAATTCCAAACTTCTAACACCTCTGGAATTATCCTCAGTACTATCAGAGGTGCTCAGCATCTAGCTGGAATTATTCCTCTGCCTGTTGAGCAGAACAACAGGTAACACAGGCTGGCTGCAGGCATTTCCTCTGCTCAAGGACTTTCACAATGGAAAGGAGTGGATTTGAGCAAGCAGACTGCTACAAGCTTGCAGCCTTCTACACAGAATGGAAACATGTTTCCAACAAGGGCACTGATCCTTACCTTGCTCTGCCAAGCTGGGCTTCTCCAGATCTCCATTGATACATGGCTTGCTGTCTAATCCATCCTTCAAGACAGGTGGCTCGCTGTTTGGTTTCAGAAGGATGTTGCTGAAAGTAGGAGCCAAGCGAAAGCAGCGTTTGGTCTGAAACAGCTGGGTGGACATTGCCTGGAGATTACTGGCTATGCTCGCGTCGTTAGTGCTCAGGGAAACGGGCCCATTCACTGCTGAATCTGCAGTCTCTGTTTTAGAGACACTTGTGCTCTTAGAGTCCCCCAGTCCACTGCCATCCACACAGTTTTTTAAGGCCTCTTTGGGCCCACTTTTGCCTCGGCCGCTTCCCTCCTCACCCGGTTCGTCTTCCATGTCCTCCAGGTCAGACCGTGACTCCTGGCTGTTCATGTCAGAGTCCGTCTCCACATCAAAAGCAGCTTCTGCTTCCTCATCACTCTTCTCTGAGCCACTTTCTGAGCCATCACTGCCCTTTGTAGAGCCCTGGCTGGAGTCAGAGTCGAAGCCCTCACTCAGGTCACTCTCATCCACCTTCTGGGGGTAGCGGCGGCGACGCAAACAGGAAAGGCGAGAGTATTTCTTGCTTTTCTTGCAGTCATTCTTCCTTTCTTCCTCTTTGGGGTGATGGTTGGCCAACTCAGCTTCAGCTTCCTTCTCAATCGAGTTCAAGGGCTCCCGTGGCTCCTGGTCATCTGTAGGCATTTAAAATGAGACTACAAGTTACAAAAAAGCACATCATTTCACACCAACTCCTTCCCAGCCGTGAGCGTGGGGAATCAGCAGCACCGATTTCAGCCATCGCTTCTATTAGTGTTTTTCAACAGAGAAGAAGCCATGGCAACCTTGAGGGAATTGATCACTCTCTAAAAGGAGGTCGGAAAGACTTGGGAAGCCTGGATTCCTTCTGCCCAAGCTCTGCTATCACTGAACACTGCTAAATCAGCACAAAATACAGAGTGAAATATTTTCCCCAGCTTTCTAAAGTCTGAGAGCCAAGCAACTCACCTAGCAAGGCAAAAGCCATGTAACCAGACTGAGTTGCCCTAATCTTGACCAACAGGCTCAGAGCCTTTCCAGCAGCCCTCTGTCACTCTGCCAGCTTCAAAACCCAGGCAGGGGAGGAGTCAGTTGCTGTTGCTTTTGGCCAAGAAAACTCTAGTTTTGCATTTTGTGAATTGTTACAAATTGACTGTTTGGAGGGGAAAGATTCAGTGGTTTTATTCTGTGCTCAACAAGCTCCACCAGAAACCAAAGATTTGTTTTTGTCTGGGATGAGGTGTGCAGAGCAGGGCCTGCCTTCCAGGTGCTCTGCCCAGGTGTTTCACCTGAGATCACCTCCTCAGAGGAAAAGTGTCCAGCAAATAACAGTGAATGGAGAGCCAGAAAACAAGCAGCACACGTTGGGGAAAACAGATGCTGCTAAGAGACTCAGAAAAATAATTCCTTCCAACAAGGAAAGCAATTTTTTTTATTCTATGATGATTCTGATACAGAGAGCACCCAAGGCACGTGGGGAGACCCAGTTCATATCACCTCTGCCTCTTACCTGTGCCATCATTCTGAAATGCTGGGACTGGATTTTCCCCTTCTTCTAGCTCTGCCTGCAGGCGAATATTGACGTGATTTATCAGGTGAGAGAAGAGGGCCAGCGTGAAAGCAATGGCTGCGCTGTACTGCTTTGAACCTGCAACAAGAAGACAGCTTAACGAGGTGGAGGAGACCGACCACCAGCCCAAAACACAAGGCCAACTAAGGCAACTTCTGCTTAACTGGACTGCTGAGAGTTACTCCTACCACCTGGTTGGAATGGCTGAATAAAGCACTGGTTACCTGCCCTCTTGAGGCTGTGAACACTCATGAAGCAGATGATCACCATGCGGAAGATCAGGAGATCGGGAAGGAAGGAGTAGCCACTCTCATACTCTTCTTCATCTTCACTAGTTGAGCTCAGATTGGGAGGAGAAGGCAGGTAGAACAAGCACAGGTTGAAATCCTCCAGCACAGATTGGCAGAGAGATGTCAGCTCAGAATCCAGAGAGCTTAACAAGAAGGAAAAACAAACAAGAATTATTCAAGACCCAAATTCCTGGCAATGTCTCGGTGGAAACTGTCCAAAACTGGCAGAAGCTACATTTAGGCCATCCTTTGCAGGCAACAACAGGTACTGAAAGCAAGCAAGATCAATCAGACTATATTCTCCTCTCCAAAGTTGCTAAACTAAAGATAAACAACACCTGGAGCACCTCTTGCAAAGAGACAGGTCACCAAAAAATACATGGGGTAGGATGGTGTTGGCAGGTTGGCTCACACAACGATTCCCAGGCCCAAGGTGATACTCCTGTAGATTGGCACAGGAAAGAACACAACCCTCCCTTGCACATCTTGGGCCATTATGAAGGAGAACACTACTCAGGGTCATGGGCTCAAACCACCAAACATGAAATATTAGTTTAAAACCAGTGGAGAAAAAAAACACAAAACAGAAGATTAAATTTGCTTTTCAGATTTATCTAGCTCCTGTAACTCAAAATCCCAAAAACATTTCACATTTAACCTAAACAACCACTGGATGACTTTTTCCCTGGGTTATGCTATTCATTCCTCTGAACAAGCTATCTGGTTAGAGTTTTCCAAATGCAATGAACATATAGATGTTATTATTATGTCCCTGTGCACATATAGATGGTGGCTCCAGTCTCTTCCATTTCTGAATGACTGCTACTGTGAATAATCTGCCATCACCTCACCTGCTCTTCGGCTGCAAAAGGCTCTGCAGGTACATGAAGCTCACCAGCAACCTCTTAATGTCTTTGCATCTAAAAAGATTGAGAAGAAAACACTGTAAAGCAGGTACCCATCACAGAGATTGAAAAGATTAACAGAGCTCTACTACTAGGTCAAACAGGTCTCAGTTGGTAGCTACGTTCTGAGGAAACTGCAGGAGAAAAAAAAATCAGCTTATATATTTCTGCTTTTCATCCATGTGTTCCAACCCTCCCACAGAGCCACCAGCTCCAGGAGACAGCGAGAAAGTTCTCACCTCAACCTCTATACCTAGAGGGCCTTCAGCTTCTCTCCCTAAGACAGACCTAAACAGATCTAAACGGGGGATCCCAAAATTCTGGGAACAGTCACTGCCTCAAATGGGGTCCCTACCAGTTCCCACCCCAGAAAGACATTGCCCTCCACCCAGAGCAGCACCCTGGTGGCACTGCAAACCCTCAGACTGCACCCCTCTCCTTTTCTTTGCCCTCCTACCGTTTCTTGCTTGGAGACAACTTCCTGGTTTCACATTTCTTCAACTGGTGATACATTTTGGCTGCTTTGTCATACAGCCGCTTCAGGTTCCCATAGGCACCTTCAAAGGACACTTCAGACTGGATACTGAGATAAGAAAATACAACACATCAAGAGTTACTCTGCCACAAGGCTGCACATTTTGTACCTTTACTTCACTCAAAAAGTTATTTGAGCATCTAAACACAAAGACAGGTACCCAGTTTGAACACACTGGGGCACTTAATTCCCCAATGATGTCTGCAAACCTCACTCCAAGCTGCACCACGGCTCTGTCTGCGACATTTCTACATCTCTTCAAATTTGTGCCTTAAGGCCGTGTTCACCTAACTGAATTCCACCCACCTTACTGTGCTGGGTGCCTCACTTAGCACACTACCACTCCCCTTCAACCCTGGCTATCCAGCCCAGGCACGGGATCTCAGGTGAAACCCTGTCCTCTGAGTGCTGCTTCGTGTTGTTTAGTGACCAGCAAGACAGCCTGATTCAACCCAGGCTGACTCTTATTATTAGCCCTGGCCAAAAGTGAAATGAAGCCACAGGCTCAAAGTGAAGGAGAAAAGAATCTGGCATCAGCAACCACAGAAAGACACTCACCAGCGCAAGTAGCAATATGTGGCCTCCACGTTGTAGTATTTGCTCCCAGCCAGTGTCCCCAGCTGATTAAAGGGCATGCCTGTCATGAAAGAGAGGGGCAAAGAAATTAACTTAGAACTCTCCAGTGGCCCTGCTGGAAAGCAGATCCTTTCCTCCTCACTATATTTCATGTAGGAAGGGAGCCAGGTGGTACAAACAATACTAAAGCTCTAAAGCTGCAGTACAAAGGTCTGGACTGCTCAGTCCTTTCCCCATTTAGTTTTTTTTTTTATTGTTGCTGCTTTGTTTTACAGTGCTTTTAGATTCTCCACACCTTCCTGCTGGCTAGCTGCATAAGGAAGCAGAACAAACAATTCCTCCTTCTCTTTATTAATTATGGCATGGCCTTGACTCTGTTCTACTGTATTCCTGTTGGCACAGATGATATCTTATCAGCATTTAATAGTTCTGTCTCAGCTCTACTGCACTATGTAAATGTTGGTCAGTTATTGGTATTTGGGATCAGTCTGAACAAACAACTCAGCAAGAATCCTGCAAAGACAGCACAGAGAAGACATCTTTCTGCAACTACATCCAGATTTGCATAAGACAGGATCCCAACTCTTGCCACAATGTGTTCTCATAAAGTGTTGCTTCTAAAGGAGAAAGGAGCACATGAGATTTGGGAAGGGGGTGGTAGGGCAAGGGGCACAGCAGAAGAGGAAGATGAACAATAATGCTCTGCTTCTGGCAATTGACAGCTGGATCTTCCCTTAGCCAGACAACTTTACCACATCCATGGAGTGTGACCTTTCCAAATGAGTGACTTGAGGCCATTTGTGAAGAGCACTTTTGCTTTAACTCTATTTGGCTTGTTCTCATTGAAGGAAGTAATTTTAAACAGAGGAACAAACCACTCCTCTCTCAGCAGCAGGATATAAACCTGAGCAGTGCCACAGAGTATTGGTTTTTGTTTATGGCAACACGACGTTAACAACAAAAATTTATGGCAACTCACTCACCAATCTGAGGTGCAACAGAGAGAGCCTGATAGTAAAACCGCTCAGCCAGCAGCTCCGTGTCCACTCCTGCCAGTTCGTTCTGATAGCGAGCTGAAAGAAAACCACACACTGCAAATCAGAAAGGAGACCAACATCTTCTCTTCCCTTCTGCAGGAGAGCACTGTTTCCCTACAGATTAAAAATACCACTAAACTAGAGTGGCTGCCCAAGTCAACAAATGACTGGTAAAACACAGAAATGAACAGGGCTTCCTAAGCCTGTTGGAAACACTTTCATTATGCTGCCCCACATGTTATCACCCCTGTCATTTCAAGCACAGGAGACATTCCTCAACACCTGTGGCAGCATGTAAGCAAAGGGAAAAACTTCTGCTCCCTGTGTTCAGTGCTGATTCAGTTCTCCTTGAAATAACTCTGTGTTTTGTTCCATTTTCCAGCACTTAAGACCACAATTCTACTACTGCAGTGTGAAATCTGAAGTAAGTCACCTACCAAAGCATCTAGCTGTGGCTAGACTGATTTTTTTTTTTTTTGAGGGGGTGGGAAGGGGAATGACAATGCACAGCAGTGGAACACAGCCAGGATGGGACACAACAGTAGGCACTCTGGAAAACTTCGCTGAAAGCACAGCGAAGAGGTGAGCACATCTCTCTCCCCCACCTGTCAGGTATGTCACTCTCACCACCCCCATAAGACATTTCTTTGCAGTACATTTGTAGGCTGATTCACACACAATAATGCCAAACAGGTTTCAGGAGCCTGAAGGCTGCTGCATTGAGGTGCTGCTACCTTTTTACCCACAACACATTTCCAACAGCTGTTTTTCACAGTTACATGTTCTCTTAGTGCCTTCACATCCATGTGTTCACAATCAAGCCAGAAGCTGACATGCTTACCACATGCTTCAGGCCATGACTGTGGGATAGACAGGTGTGCTGTTGAAAAGATGACACACAGCCAGATACAATGACAAAAACCTTGGCCTTTGTGGTGGCCTGCCACTCTGAACTGATTCAAAACGTTGCTTAACAAATCTGATTTTCAGTCACGCTTCTGCTCACGACAGTAGCTCAGCAAGCAACCTTACAGCAAGTCTGAACTGAGAAGTCATTCCACTTTGAAGTTCCTTCACACCATCAAATGAAAGCAAAGGCTTCCATTCTTTAACACCCAGAGACACAGCTGTTTGCTAAAAGCAAAATCCTCATCCCCTGGCACAAAACCAAAGCTCCTGCAATCTGCAGCAGTTCGGTTATCCACGAGGACTTCACTTCAGATCAGTCATTGACAAATGTGTTCAGCAGAAACCGGTGTCTGCTAACAACTGTGCTAGTGACTAAGAGTCATGGACTCGGTGCTGTATCCATCTTTACTGTATTAAAGGTTACCTTGAAGGATGATGCTGTTCTTACCTAGATCTCCGAGATAAACCAGACATCTGTGACATGCCATCTGTGCCCACTCCATCTCCTTCTCCGACGCAGACACAGGTTTCTTGCAGCCTACACGTGAAATATGAAATCACAGACACCACTGGGTAAAGGCAGCTCACACCTCTGCCTGAGACACCCAACATTTCACTGGCTGAAAACAAAGAGCACACGTTCAGAGCACGCTGCTGGTTGTTGTCTGTGGCATCCTGCAGATGAGCAGTGCTTCACACTTGCTGTCAAAAGGTGAAAAATGCATGTAGACACTGATGCTCACCTACTCCTCCCTCAGCTCCCTGCTGATTGGGGGCAGTGCATGTCACTGCACCTCTAACAGTCACTGAAATGACTGTCACTCAGACTTTGTCTAAAAGGTTTGCCACAGAGAACTGGCTACATTTGCACTCAGATGAGAGGACAAAGGCCAGTTCCTGTCTACGAGCCACATGATTGTGTTAACATAGCATTGAGCACAGGGTAATAAGGACTGTAAAGAGGTTGATTTTGTTAGCATGGCTAATGAGGCCCTTGGATAAGAGCTGGCACAAATCCCTGGAAGGCAGAACAAAGGCTGAGCACGTTTGCACCTGGTGACAGCACACAGCACAGCCATCCCCTCCCTGACACCGAAGAGGGAAATGAACTGATTGTATGGAGACTGAGATCTGGATTTAGGATTGGCCAACCAAAAAGGAAGGAAGAGAAGGACAAAGAAGGAAAAGCCATGACAGTGAGTTTGTGCTGCAGGCAGGGCAGCTGCAGTCAGGCAGAGAACTGCCTCCAGGGAATAAAATAGTTCAGGCAGCATAAAGTGTCAAAGGCACCAGAGGAAGGCCCCAGCCAGCTCACCTGACCTAACTCAAGGCATCAGATATGACTCAATGGACTCAAAGTCATTGCTTCCCATCTCCAGATCAGCACCTTATCCCCAGCCCATGGGGCCGTGGCTCAGCTGGAGCTCATGAGGCAAAGGCCCTTCCCCTCCAGAGAGCATTTCCTGACACCAGGTAAGATCAGCGTGGATCTTGGGTGCAATCTAGGTTCAGTCTTCCTGTTGCCAAGGCATCCCATCTCCTGAAGGAGAAGAATCCCTTGAGCAGGAATCCCAAAGGAAAATTTTAAGATCAGGACAGTCTGCAGTCTCAGTTCCTTCCCTCTTGGCTTAGTTCAGAAGAGTGGAAGTGAAACCTGCAGGCTTAAGCAGCCAGTGAGGAACAGCTCCCACTTACTAACAAGCACTGTACCAACACAGAGCCTTCAAAGCTGTGTCCACATATGCTATCCTCCTTTTCTTTTTTCCTTTTAATCCTCTTATTTCCCTTTACAAATCATCAAGTGGTGACCACCCTCCTTTGTAGTTCATGTAGGATTATTCCACATCCATCTTTTCTGGATGTGCAAGGTTACATCTTAATTATCAAGTACATATTTGTCTTCTGTGTTATTTTAATTATAGAGCTTGAATGCATTAAGAGACCTGAATAAGGGGAGCCTTCCAAGCACAATCACACACCACAGGGTACAAACCCATCTGGAATGTGCATTTTGAGAATTTATTAATTATGCAGTACCGAGATAAATTTCTCAAAGCAACAGTTGCCAGGGACATCTGCCTTTTAAACTGACATTTCCAAGCTGATCACGACACAATCATCTCCCAGAAGCTAAGAATAGAACACCAGCAACTAAAACATTCTACTGCTAAAGACATACTAACTTCTATTATTCCAATTTCTATCACCCTCCCCACTGCTAGCTTTAAAAATGTCAATTAAACCCTTGCTAAATAGTTCCCAAAAATTCAGAGGATCCATTCCCATGAGCTGGATTCACCTCAACAGAAACATGTGCCTTGAGGTCACTGAGCACAGCCCAGGAGTGAGGAGGAACAACATATTGTAAAATAATCTAGGATGCAAATCCACATCCAGCTTGAGCTGTTTCAAGACTGTGAGCACTCATTTCTCCTCCCCTACTAAGTAAGGTACTTCAAATTATTCTGTATCTAAGGGCATGCACAGAGGCAGTTACCTGAGACAGCTAACACTCAGCTTGCTTTGTTACAGGAGCTTCCTCTTCTCAGTCCAAGATTCAATAGCAGTTTAAGCTACACAGTATATGTACAACTGGGAAGTACACGAAGGAAGCACAGACACAGGGGACACCAAGAGCAGGAACAGTATCTTACATCAACTGCACAGGATACTCTGAGAAAAACCTTTTAATTTCAAGAACCTATTCCCCCAGTGGCCCATTTCTCTACTTTTAAAGCAATTTGTACAGCCAGAAGCACTCTTCCAAATTTCCAGTAAATCTGCCACCACCAAACATTTACTAAAGGATTTTCTAACAGTGTTTTCTTGCTGTTAGAAACCCTCCTTGCTTCCATAATTTAGTATTAAAAAAAGAAAAAGCATCACAGAAGAGAGAACAGGACAGACAGTCTGTTCTAAATAAGTAGCTAATCAGAAAAAAAAAAAAAAGCACATTTAAAAAGAGAATCCCTTGAATGCTGCAACAAGAATCGCCCAGCACAAGGGGATGCCACCTGTCTGGGATGCAAGCCTTACACCAAAGCCCAAAACACCAAACACTGACCTATGAGAGGGTCTGTTACGTGTGTCCAGTCAATACAGCACTGCAGCTCCAGCTGGTAGTGGGACTGGATGTAGAGGAGAAGGTGCTGGTAAAACCCTATGCCAGCCACTAAGTGAGTCCGGTACGCACACTCCAGAGTGCTACGGCTGTGAATGTGCTGGAGGAAAGAGAAGTGAGAAGATGTTAATGATTCAGGCAACATTTCAGGCTGGAAACCCAAGTTACACCAAGTATGAAGAAGCTAGACAGTGGGCAGCTCAGCTGTAATTCCTTTTGCACAGTTCTGTTGCTCCCCTTGCCCCAGCAGTGTTCTACCTAGCAGTATTTACTAAGGGTCAACATAAAGGAGAATCATTTACAGCAACAAAGGATTAAAATCAAGGTGTCTGGTTAGAGCACATCTTAATTATAGCCATACAACCAGGAGACAGTTGATCACATTTGAAAATAGAAGTGTGAATACTGAGTATTTTCCAGTGATCAGCTGGAGGAAAAATAAATCAGAACTGACAAAGCCACATAAGACCATCACTGGCACTTGTTCCATATGAAAAATGTCTTTCAAATTTGGAAAGACCAAAATTAAGTAAATGATGTTGGAATATACTCTGCAATGGAAGCCCTCCCAGCAGATCATTAGAAGGCACCTGTCCTCAGCTAGACAAAAAGTAGATGGCAGCTCCAGGATTAAAATTCAGGAGTGCTCTGTGTTCAGATGACATCTCCAAGCAAATGAACCTTTAGCTTGGTCTGACCCCCTGCTTGACCAGAGACTTGACCAGAGCAAGATACCTGCCTTTTTGTTTGTTTTAATGAGCTGGATAACTTCATAGTAAACTTTCCTCCAGAGTAGTTCTTCTGCTTTTCTTCCATAATCCACTGGATGCAGGAACATCAGCTTCACACACAGCTCTCGCAGCCTGAGACAGACAGCAAAGAATTCATGCTCAGCTGCAGCAGCTCCAAAGACAGCTGCCACTGCATGAGCACAGAAGACGAAAATCTGAATTGATTACAATGGATGAGCTAAGCCATCTGGTGAGGGTACAGCTCATGTGGCTCTCCCACACAGGAGCATCTGGAAAAGCCAGGCACCCAACCAGTGACCCTGGCTCAGCTGCTCAGCAGTAACTTGTTACATTGCAGTAGTGTCAAAAATGGTCTATGATCAGAGATAAAGAAATCAGCACATTTACAAATATAAATCAAATGCACTGGGAAACTGCTGATTCAAATCCTCCATGTGTTACTTCACACGGATTTTTCCAAATAAAATTAAATTAAATTAAAAAACAAGAGTTCTGCCCAACTTACTTGTTCCTCAAGCTGATGTTTTCCGGCTTGAACACTTCTTGATATGCTGCCTTGTTACCAAGGATGAGATCCAAGCGATGAACAGCCTCTACCACTGCTCTGCAAGGAAACACATAAAGAGGAGTTTCAGCACAGCAGGTCAGCTGAGATGATTTTACAAGATCTGGAACATCTGCATAGAACCATCCCAGCCTACGTAATTCCATTATGAAGAAGCTGCATTTTTCCACTTCCCCATATTAACTGCTTTTCTTGAGGCAAACTATTTGAAAAAGCTTATGGATAAAAGAAGGAAACAGAGTTGCATACACTGGAATGTCACTGCTGCAAATCAGCTGTTTAATCACCAGTTGCCACTGCCTGTCTGGTCATAAATGTCAAGGATTTCAAAAGCAGCAAATTCAGAAATGCCCTTGGACATGCTGGCAACTTTTAACCTCAGCAATTAAATCATGCTACACACGCTACACTAATTTAGTTGTACTGTATGATTCAAAATTGAATTCATTTCTCATGATCACTGTTTTGATAGGGCAAGTCAAAACTCCACCGATTCCTGTTCCCTTACCCAACTTATCTACAAAAGGAGGCAACTTATTTGTCAAAACTTCCTCACTTTTGTTATAGCAATTCCCTGATTAAAGCTCTTCAAGATCTCTGGATGATAGGTAACACAGAGGTATGCAAGAAGTCTAAAATATGAAATTCACAACATGTTTTTTCCCCTGGAAGCCAGCACAAAGACAGACCAAGTTGTGCAAAAAACCACTTCTGTGAGTCACTGCCTGAGACTTCTCCTCCTTCAGTGCATGTAAAACCTCAAACCCAACAGTCTGAAGCTGTGAACAATCAGTCTGCAATCCCAGAACACAGCAGTGAAATAAAACCAGTGACTTAGAGAAGCATTAGTGCTGGCAGAACCTCATCAATATCACACAGACAGTTCGATAAAGCCAAATCGAACACCGCGCTGAACCCTCCCTTACCAAGAGGTCATCTCTAAGCGTGTGCTCGAGTCCCCAAATTAACTTTTGCCAATCACTGCCTCCTCATTTAAGGAGGCAGCTCTTGGCTATTGAGCTCCACAGGTCCTTGCCCTCTCCCTCCACATCCAGCTGTCATTCCTTGTTTACCTCTATCACTTCTGCTGCTGTGCACACAGAGCTGTTGGAAGGAGAAGCTGAAGATGCATTGCAAACACAGAAGGACTCACACTCAACCCCTGCAAGGCAGAATGGGTCATGCCAGCACTCTCCCACGCAGAAATCCCCCTCCTCTCATGCACAAGTGGATGCTGTGCTGCATACAGGGCACTCACACAAGCAACACTACGGAAAACCACATGTATAGGCTGAAAGCACCGCTGCTGCCTTGAAAATGACAGCTGTTACTGTAAGGGAACTGACAGCACTGGAGAGCAGCTCCTTAACAGCAAGGGGCATCTCCTTCCCAAAGCCACCACGCCAAAAGGAACCTCACTGGAAAACAAACAAACAAAAAACCCAAAATATTTGGGAACTCAAAGAGAGAACGTGTTCCATCTGGTGCCATGCCCCAGGAAGCCTTTCATCCAGGAGTAACTGGGATCTCTCCTTTGTCTTCAACAAACCACAGAATCTGACAGAGGAAGAGGAATGAAGAGAATTCTCCTTTGACTTGGGAGATAAAACACCACAGAGCTGAACCAACTTCTGTGTAAATAATCATGAAAATAACCAAGAATGGAATAAGAATGATACACAGAAGTCTGCTATCACCTGGATGCCCACAGCCACTTTATTCACTGGGATCTTTCCCACGTGGTCTGAAGGTGCTTTGCAAATTCTACGAACCTAATTCCCTCCCAAAGCAAGCAGAGCAAACAAATACACGTTGTTGTTTTTTTTTTTTAACCAGGAGAAAGTCACTAAGTGTGAAGCATTCATCCAAACTCAGAGCACATCAATGGGAGGGGAAAAAAAAAAAAAATTAAACCTCCACCCACATCTGATTTCCTCAAAACATCTCCCCTAAGCAGCAGGCACTAAACATATCCTCAGTGCAAGCTGTGAATGATGTCCTGTCCCTGCAGCTCCCAAAGCCCCTCTGCAGCAAAGCCTGCAGCAGGAAGAGAGCAGCATGGTTCACAGGGAACTGATTTGTTTGCTGTGCAGAAGGGTGACCAGAAGAAAGGGGAACTGCTGATTCACTGGATTAGAGAGAAGTATAGGAAATCTATGAGTGTCTACTCCAAAAATAGGCAGTCTCTCCATCTTCAAAATAGCTGTAGGAATGCTTTCACCGTGCGCTGAACTGGCAGCTGCTGCGTGTTGGATACAAAGCCACACGTCACTGACACCTCAAGGTGGGAAAGGATCCTGCAGGGACTTCGAGCAGCTGCACCCAAGGACAGGGCAGCCCGTGGGTGGGATGTCACACGTGCAGGCACGAAGCCACGTGTGCAGATGCACATGGTAGCTGTCCTCCAAAGCCCAGCACTGACCTCTTCTGCCATTTATTGCATTCAGATTCCTTTGTGGACACATGGTCCAGGTCCAGGCAAGCTTCTGTTTTCTCCAACATCTCAAAAAGAGGTCACAAAACCCCCTTGAAGGATGTTCTCGAGTTCATCAGTGACAGAAACGCATCTTGATGCTGGCAGGACACCCATGATGTGACAGGAGTTACTGTTGCCAGAGCTCCCTTTCTGGATGCCCAGCAGTTATTTGGTTGCCAGAAGCACCCCTAAGAAATGCAATCAGGCACTGAAGGAAAACCTAACTCACATGCACCAGGGCTTTAACACCTGCCAAACATGAAGTGCAGAAAAGTTTCCTTCTGGGGACGTTGGAGGGTATTTCACTCTTCCTTCAAGCTCAGGGTGAGGGCATCAGAGGGTGTCTGCCATGCACCCACTTTGTGTAACTGCTACTCAGTGTTTGTGCTTTGAGAGGCAGAGACCATGGGCTGAATTGCACTCAGCAGTCCAGAGGCCAAATTTTTTCTTCTGTAACCAGTTTCCTGACAGCACTCAGAGCCACACAGGAGGCAAATCAGCCCCTTCTTCTATTAAAGGAACCAAAAGCAGCACATCATGCCAAGCAGAGTGGAAACAGCCCGGTGCCAAGTCCTCTGTGGCCACGCAGAAACCGATCCCAAACTTTCTGTCTGTGTCCCTAACGTTCTGGGACAGGGACATGGCAGGGAGAATTATTTGCCCTCTCTGTTTCTTTATTTAATACATCATTAAGAGCTACAGTCTCTGAGGAGTAAGACAGTTCTCAGGGAGAGGAACTGAAGCCATTCACTTGTGCTCTGGCATATGTCAGTACACAAATATTGCCCAAAACAAGGCTGGCAGACAAGAAGAAAGGCAAAGCCGACGAGCTAGAGGCTCCCCAGAACGCAGTAAAAGGAATGTGGTCACCCTAAGCTAGGAAGTACATTGTAAGAGCACCCAGCTGCCTCATTTTGATGTAAAAGTTGAGGATTATCAATCCAGGAAGAGTTAAATGGGAAAGATCATCCTCTGCACCCAAAGCACTCAGCAAGGACTGCAGATTTGAGCTTGACACCCTTCTCCCACACTAAACAGATACAAATCTCATCCCGTGCTGACATGGTTTAGAGCTGGGTGATGCTCAAAAACATCTGTGAGTCAAAAGCAGAGCTCCCAGAGACAGCTGGCTGTCACACAAAGCACAAAGTGCCTCTGAAAGGAGAGCTGGGCACAGCTTCATCTAACTGAACTTCTGAAATAGAGAACAACTGGCAAGGCTCTGTGAAGAGAGCTGTCAATTATGCAGGAAGAAAACCCGTGGCCACTGTAGCTATTATAAACCCCACACTAAAATACTCACAGCTGAAAGAAAAGAGAGATGTACAGGTGTTGTAGTTCCCTTTTTTGGCTGTAAAAGTGAAGAAAGAAACCAAGATAACGACCTCTTCCTTGCCTTGATGATCCATCCCACGTCTGGTGGAGGGATGCTCTCTCCTGAGCTCCAGCAGCGCGGCGAGGTTCCGCTCTCAGATAAGTTAAGAAGCAATTACTGCCCACACACATCCCTCACCCGTTGTGACCACGAATCCTAAACCACGATGAAGGTGGTTGAAACAAAAATGTGTTCTCTTCAGCAAGGAGCAGCACACACATCCTCTCCAGCCCCATCCATCACAAATGTGGAATGGAGAGATACCCCTCAGACCTCAGCCTGATGGCAGATAGAGAGCTCCACAGCTCTGGAGGTGATAAGGAAGCCCTCAGATAACATCTACATCCATGGCATTTTACCACCAACCTTGCAGTAAGGAAAAGAAATTGACATCCTCAAACTTCAAAGGGCAAGGAGCACGCTGCTTTGTTCTTTTAGGTAAAGATCTCACCAGATTTCTCAGAGGGAGGGAAACGTGGCCCTATTTTAGAAGAGGGCAACGAGGTTCTGAGAGGTGAAAGGATGTGCCCAATGTCACCGAGCAAATCAGCAAGACAAAAAGAAACACATCTCCTGCCTTCACCACCTTGCTCATCTCTGAGATCACGCTGTTGCTCTTGAAACTCAACCACAAACCTGCTTTACTGATGGAGAAACTAAGACAGAAGGGGGCAATAAGTGAGACGCAGCCACATGTCATCTGCTGAGCACCTCGGTGCTGACACCGCACCCCTGCAGGGCTGAGGGGACCGAGGCCACCAGAATCTTCTTGTCCAACACCACAGCACAATGAGAGCTGAGTCTCAGGGAGGGTTTTTCTCAAGGAGGTCCACAGCTGCAGTGCTCCTGCCCTGTTCACTGCAGGGCAGCTCCCCTGGCCCATCAGAGCCTCTCTTCCAGTTCTTCCATGGACACTCCCACCAGTCCCCTACCCCCCTGGGTGATCCCACACCTTGAGGGGATGCAAAAGGATAAGGGCATCTCCTTCCCCGTCATCCCTATCCCATCTCCACTAATCTCACACAACTTCTTCCTCCACCCCTACATCCTGACCCATCTCCCTGGTCCCCGATCCCCCCGTTACCCCTCACACCTCCCCTGGATCCCTCTGCCTTCCTCCCCACTCTCCCTGGCCTCCCCCCAGCTCTCTCCCACCTCCTTTTGTTCTCACTCTTCTTCCCAGGATCCCTCCACCTCCTTCCCCTGACACCCCCCAGTTCCCTTCACCCCAATCTTCCCCAAATTCCTCCATTCCATTTCCCTTTCCCC
>WBMW01001964.1:83342-131390 GCA_013396635.1 Penelope pileata
CGTGCCTGTGGTCAGCCTGGGGCTGCTTCCAGGTGTGGGGGAGAAAGGGAGAGGGGTTTTTCACAGCTCCTGCACCCACAGTGAGCGATGGGATGGGCTGAGAGATCGGGATCCCCCGCCCAGAGGGAACAATGTGGGATTTCTGCCTGAACTTCCTGCTCCTCCGCAGCAAGTGGCACCCCCTGCACCTGCCCCAAATTGGCCTCAGCCACCCAAGGCAGCGGATCTGCCCCATCGTGGCTGTAGCTCTGGTTCCCTGATGTGGCCCTGTGGCTTCTCCCTGTGCATCCAGGTTTGGCTGATGGGATGGGGCTGTGGGTAGAGCCCATTGCATCGGCCGGGCAGGGTCCTGCTGCCCCGAGCCACGTGGTTCATCCTCAGAACCTGGGGCATTTGGGTGGGTGGGGGGCAGTGGGGCTGTCCCTGGGGCATGGGGGGACTGCTGGGGTGGGTGCTTGTTTGTGCCTCACTTGTAACTGGGTGACGTGACCCCACACCTCTCATTTCTGTCATCTTTTTGTCTGTCCCCGTTTTTCTTGCACAGGGTAGAGCCAGAAGGGATGGGAGCCTAGACCCTCCCCAACACCCCAAAATACAGGAGAGCTTCTCACCAGTCCCCAGCTGCAACCCTGCTAGTATTGAGCCACCCTCATGGCTGCTGCTGACCCCATCCTGCCCACGGAGGAGGTGGCTTTGCTGGAGCTGAAGGCAGCCCCCCCCGACAAGGTGCCCTCAGCCTCAGAGGAACGCCCCGAGGATCCTCATGCCACGCTGCTGTGGGATCAATGCCAGCACAGCACCCGGGGGCAGCCAGAACCCACAGAGACAAAGCAGCATGCAAGTCCTGAGAAGGGGCTTGAATATCCCAAAGAGGCTTCTCCTGCCTGTCCCCCTGCCGAGGCTGACGATGAGGAACCGCTCGGGCTCCCCGTGATGGCGTCCCACGTCTTTGTGCCCATCGATCCTCACTGCATTGAGCGGACCCCGGGTGAGCAGAAGAAGCAGCCCACCCCACGGCCCCGGGAGGAGGGCAGGGTTCCCTACAGGGACAGACCCGACAGCCTCCTCCAGAAGCAGATCTTCCACCCTGCCAGCCCCTCACGCTACAGGGACCCTCTGGGCTTCGAGGGGCGAGCAGCCAAGCCCCCAGCTGAGGGGCCGTGCCCATGCACCAGGGTCTGCAGCGCTGCTGGTCTCAAGGCTGTGGCCTCGGTGGTGGGGGCCCTGTTCCTCTGCCCCTGCCTCATCTATGGGGCCTACGTCTTCCTGCCCTTCGACGCTCCGCTCCTGCCCACCATCAGTGCCCGACTGGTCTACACGCTCCGCTGCGCTGCCTTCGCCACCTTCCCCATCGTCCTGGGTGAGCCGTGGGGCCACAGTGCCAAACCCTGGGTCCCGTTACCCCTGGGGAGCCATGGGTAGAGCTGGGGCTGAGCTCTTTGCAGTTCCACTGGTCCTCCTGGGAGCAGCCAGTTGAGTTTTCCTGTGCTCTTCCCTCTCTCTGCCCTCCAGGGATGATCATCAGCGGCATCTCCCGCCTCTGCTCTTCTGCACTGGAGCCCTTTGGAGAGCTTCAGCGGGAGGTGGAGATCCACCGCACCTACGTCTCCCAGTCCATCCACCTCTTCATCCTCTACTTCTTCAACATGGCCGTGCTGGCCACTTACCTCCAGCAGGAGGTCCTCAAGCTCATCCCCCTGCTCACGGGGCTCTTCGCCATCTCCCGGTGAGTGGCTCCTTTCCTCTTCCCTGGGATGTGGCAGTTCCCAGCTTACAACTGGGGTGCTTGGTTTGTGCCCCTCCAGCAATGCCTCACCTGGCTGCTGATGGCCAGGAAAGACCACAAAGAGAAGGGCTGCTCCATCCCTGATCCCACTTCATCCTTGCTCCATCCCTACGTCACCCCCCTCCATCCCTACGTCACCCCCCTCCATCCCTACGTCATCCTGCTTTGTCTCTCATCCCTGCTCCATCCCTGCTCCATCCCTGCTCCATCCCACTCCATCCCTGCTCCATCCCTCATCCCGCTCCATCCCTGCTCCATCCCTCATCCCGCTCCATCCCTGCTCCATCCCTCATCCCTGCTCCATCCCTGCTCCACCCCTCACCCCGCTTCCTGCAGCAGCCATGCCCAGCACTCTTCCTGAGCCTGGCATCCCTCCCCTCCCCAGGCTGATCTATTGGCTGTCCTACGCCATCGGGCGCTCCTTCCGTGCCTTTGGCTTCAGCATGACCTTCCTGCCCCTCCTGGCCATGCTGCTCTGGAACCTGTACAGCATGTTTGTCCTGGAGCCCGAGAACGTCCTCGCCGTGGCAACATCAAAGCCTGAGGACAGCCCCAAGGAGAGCAGAGCCAAACTGCGGTTCTGGGGGTGAGCCTGGCCTCTGGGGTGCAGCGGGCTGAGCCCTCCCTGCTGCCCCTGTGAGCCCTGAGGGTGGGTGGGGGCAGGGAGATCCACAGGACCCTGCTTGGACCTGGTGAAGTCCTGCCAGGGCCCTGGGGTCAATAGGGCTGAGCTGTAGAGCCCTCTGCACAGGGAGTTCTCTGCAAAGAGGAACCTTGAGCGAGAGCCAGGGAGCAGAAGGACTCGATACTTGAGGATATTTGGGGTGGGATTTGCCAAACTCCCTCCTGGAGCGGGCTTTGCCCAATAAAGCCCTTCACTGAATGGCTCTGTGGCTGTTTTGTGGGGAGGGAGGGTTGGCTTCCACTAGGACTTGCCTCCTAAAACTCATAGTTTCACCCCCGGGATGCCATCATCCAGCCCAAAAACGATGTTTCTTGAAGGCGTCTCCCCACACCGCCCCTCTGCCCCATCCCTGGGTGGTGGCGGGGCGATCCCACCCAGCTTTGTCCTTCCTCCACATCTTCCTCCTGGCAGCACCTGACTCACAAACCCAACTCAGGAACCCGTCAGCCGGGTCCCAGCGGCTCTGCCCTGGGGACAGACGTGGTGACAGGCAGCGATGGGTGCAATGGCCGTGGGCACACGGCTCCCTGGGGCTGGGACAAATAACCCCTCCCAGAACAGGGATGCTGTAACCCTTTGCAGGCATGAAGGCACAGCCAGCCCCGTATCATCCTGATTGTCACAGCTCTCTGACTCTCAGATGTAACCCCAAAGTGATTTAAATCCCTCAAATAAATGGAAAGCAACCCCCAGCCCCAGCCCTGCCAAGCATTTGGATCCTGCAGCCTCCCATCCCCACCTGGGAGCACCCAGTGCAGCCCTGCCAAGCTGGAAAATGGGAACAATCTGACTCTGCCAAAAGCAGGAATATGGCCCACAGCTCACGCTGACCCCATGGCTCATAGCCAAACCCTGGAACACCACCCACCACTGCAGATCAGCAGGAGCCAAGGGATGCAAATCTGAGAGAAGGGCCCCCCCCAATCATGCAGCAAAACTCTTAGAAATCCCTTTTATTTGGTCAAGGACAGGTGAGTGATTGAGAACACAAAACCCAGCGTGCTCCGAAGTGTCGTGGTCGCACCGAGCAGCCACGGACCATCCCCATCCCATAGCCTCAAGCACAAAGACAGCACCTCCAAGCTGCTCCTGCAGAGCCAGTGATGGGGGGTTAACATCAGCCCTTCCTGGCTCCAACCGGAGGGACCTGAGCTCCTGCAAAGCAGCAGAGAGTTCCCTTCTTGTGCCAGCAGCCCTCACCGAGGTCAGCACAGCACAGGGTGCCCGTCTGAAATGGGGACTGAGTGAAGCCCAGCTGGGCTGTGCTGGAATGTCCCCAGTGCAGGGAGAAGCAGCAAGGCACCTTGCACGCTGCCAGGAGCAGCACCAGTCCCCTATTTTCCAGCCCTGCTCCCAGGCTTGAGCCACCCAAGCAAACCCGGAGTGCTGTGGAGGTGGCACAGGGGAGGGCACAGCCCTGTCCCTGCTGCAGACAGGAAGCAGTGGGTTTGTCCCTTGGAAGAAGGATCATCTTTCCCTGATTTTGAGTAACCTTGCCCAACTCCCCCCCTCCCCCAGTCGCTGTCCCTGGCTGGGTGGATCAGGGAAGACAGGAAAAAGTGTGATCAGACGCAGGATCTGGGCGCTGGGAGAGAGCATGTCAGAGGGATGTGCAACGTGGACAACTGCTGCAAACGTTGCCCTGGTCCCCCCTGAGCCTGGGCTTGCAGGGTCAGAAGTGAAGACAGAGAGGAGATTGCAGGCACTGGAGCCCCTGCAGCAGCCATGGTTGCTTCCCTGGGGTCGAGAAGGATCATGGGGGGCTCTCCAGAGTGGTCCCGCTCAGTTGATGGGTTCGTACTCGGTGTAACGTTTCCTCTGGGCAAAGAGGAGCACGCAGGAGCCCCCCAGGAGCAGCACGGCGGGGGTGCCCAGCGCCACGGCCATGATGGAGATGACGAGGGGAGAGAAGGTGTCCTTGGGGGGCTGCCCGAAGCCCAGCAGCGCAGACCTGCAGGGAGGAAGGAGACATCAGCCAGGGAGATGAGGATCAGCTCTACCCTGATAGGCTCAGAGCGGGATTTCATGGCAGCATCCTGCATGGAACAGTAGGAGGAGGTCACCCGTGTTGGTGGATGGGGAGGAAATGAGTCAAACTGCAAGAAACCTTGCTACAGACCGTCAAAGGGAGATGGGTGCTCAACACAGAACCCTCCAAGCCCAGCAGATTCCCACTTCAGCAAGTTAGTGGCTGGCAGAGCATCGTTGCTGTGCTCAGCAGACTGCACTCACCAGCTCAGGTAGCGCTTTTCCTCGTAAACGTTTCCATCCTCCCCACCAAAAGAGATGTTGACGGCGCTGACGGTGTAGGTGCTGCCTACGCCGTCCCCAAAATACGCAGAGACAATGCTGGAGCCAGGCAGGGTCCAGTTGGCTGCTTGCAGGCTGCTGGACCGGCACTGGATGCTGTCCTCGCGCTTCGGGGTCTGGGAGCCGTAAGCTGTCGCCTTCCACTGCAGGAAGCTGAGTGTGGAGCTGTCGTTTTGGGACTCTGCTACCAGGGAGAACATCTGGTGAAGGGGAGCAATGGAGGTGAAGGGAGAGCCATGGGGGCAAAGGGAGAAGAGCCATGGGGCAAAGGGAGAGCAGGAGAGGGTCTTTATACCAGGGAGAGCCAAGTGGGGAGCCAGGCAGCTCGCCCTAGACCCCCATCACCGTTGTTCCTGCAGCACGGGATGGCTGCAGGGGACCGACCCAAGCCCCACGCTCACCTCGAAGATGGTGGGGGTGTACTCATCGTCGATGGAGCGCGTCGAGCGCAGCCTCTGCCTCACTCCCATCTCCTCCACTGTGGCCACCTCCAGCACGAACCGGGAGCTGTTGCTCCTTGGGGCCACCCCAGCCAGGACAAACTCCACTTTGGAGCTGTTTGCTGTGTGCAAGAGGCTCGGCAGGGTCCCGTCGCGGCCGCTGGTCTGGTAAGCTGTCACCTGCAGGAGAAACGGGTCAGAGGGACAGCACGATCCCGGGCTGGGACACCAAGGAGCAACGTTCCTTCTCTAGGAGGTGCTGTGGATGTGATATTCACTGGGTTCTCCCCATAGCATCCCAGGGCAGTACAGCCCCCTGCTCTGCCTCTGCAGCTTACTCGAAATGCCAAGCTGCCGTTGGAGAAGCTGCTGCTGGGGTCGGTGGCCGGGACGCCCACGAGTTCAGCTGTCAGGGCCGTGTGGTTCATGGTCCGGTTGATGCTGTCCCAGGAGAAGTTGGACAGGTCGTAGGTGGGGTAGAAGACATCCTCCAGCATGTCGGCCTTGCTGTACTCAAACACCTGGGGAGAAGGGAGGGGAGAGGGGCTGGGAGCCACCACGCAGAACCAGAGGGGTTGGAAGGGACGTCTGTAGGGGTTGGAAGGTCCAACCCCCTAAAAGCAGTTCCCAGGGCTCTCAGCTTTCCCCACCAGGAGATGCTCCAGGTCCCCACCAGCTCTGCCCCCTCCATGGGGCTCTCCCAGCAGTTCCCATCTGCCTGGAACTGGGGAGCCCAGCGCTGGGCCCAGTGCTGCAGGTGGGGCCCCCCCAGAGCAGAGCAGAGGGGAGGAGCCCCTCCCTGGCCCTGCAGCCCCCTCTGTGCAGTGCCCCCCCAGGGATCCATTGGCCTTTTTGGCCACCAGGGCACGCTGCTGGCTCGTGGTCAATCTATGGTCAACCGTTAGCCAACCACTGGTCAACCACTGGCCAACTTTTGGCCAACTGTTAGTTAAATGTTGGTCAACCATTGGTCAACCGTTGGCCACCAGGACCCCCAGGTCCTTCTCCGCAGAGCTCCTTTCCAGCAGCTCAGCCCCAACCCGTACTGATGCGTGCAGTTATTCCTCCCCAGGTGCAGGACTCTACTCTTGGCCCTCGTTGAACCTCATTAAGTTCCTCTCCACCCAACTCCCACCCTGCCCAGACTCTGTTGAATGGCAGCACAACGGGTGCCCTGGACACCACCATTTTGTCCTTTGGTCCACGGGGCTGCAGGGAGAGAGGAAGGAGCCCAAGGAGGAGTCACCTAGGTTGGATATCTCAAGGCAACACCGCGATCTGGACCACTCCACCCACGGCGTTACCTTGGTGAAGACGATGGCAGCCGAGTAGACGACGCTGTCGGGAGGCTCGATCCAAATGGCCCCGGTGGGATTGGGTGAGAGCAGGCGGCCCCAGTCGATGCCCAGGGAGCTGCTGGGGCTGCGCGTGGCCACCAGGAGCACGGCGGGGACCCCGATGCTGCTCCACACGTAGTGCAGGGTGTCCCCCTGCCCCACGGCGCGCACGTGCAGGACGTTGACCGAAGAACCGTTCCACCCGGGGTTGTACTGCATGGACACCTGCGGAGGAAGGAGAAGGCTCGGTTCTACACAGCGTGGAACGACCCCAAAGCTGCAACACCCCGGGGTCGGGCAGCCCCTCCCCGGCTCCGTGGGGGCCCCGGGAGGGGATTTGAGGGTGATGGAACCACATGGCAGCGCCGGTGTTGCGCAACGCTCTGTCAGCACTTTGTAACAAGAATGCTTCCCGATTTAGGAGCGCGGAGGCGGGGAGGGAGGAGGGCAGAGGGCTGGGGCTGCAGCCCGGGCCCACGGGTAGGGCTCACTCCGCTGCCGGGATGGGGCCGTGTGCCCTAAGAAAGCCCCCTCCGGGCCCTACCCCAACCCCAACTCCAATCCCAACCTCAACCCGTGGCAGAGCTCCAAACCCAGCCTCAACCCCAGCTCCAGCCCCAAACCCAGCCCCGGTCCCGTCACCTCCCGTCCGCTGACGGCCGCCGCCGCCAGCAGCACCAGCCCCAGCCCCAGCCCCACTCCTGGTGCCGGCGCCATTCTCGCTCCGCAGTCGTGGCCCCGCCCCCTCACGTGACTGCTCTGATTTCCCGCCTCCTCTTAAAGGCGCCGCGCACACCCGGAACCGTTCCACTGCCCCAAAGCTGCCCCCGTTTCCTCCCCCAACACCCACAAAACGCACAGGCAGTGAAATTGTGTGGTTTATTATCGAGGCAAACAGCAATGAGAAATTACAGGATAGACTTAAATTAAGCATCGTTATCTCCATCCAGAACACGGGCACTTCGTGGCGGCCCTTTCACCGCATTCCTGTTTCTTCATCCCCCTCCCAACCCTCCCACAAACTTTAGGCAAGTCGAGTCCTGGACTTTGCCCCCAGCTCAGCTTCAGGAGAGGGGAGAAACCCCAGCGCTTCCTCGAGCTGCTCCTGCTGCCAGGGCCCAGGTTCTTCCCGGGGGCGACTCAGCCCCTCTACTCCTGGGCTGCCTCCGTTGCTGCAGGCTGCTTGCTTTGCTCCTCACCTTTCTTTTTGTGGCCTGAAACGATGTCGTCGATGCGGAGCAGGAGAACAGCAGTCTGCAGAGAAACCCCACACCCAGATCAAATCCAAGAGTCCAACGCAAAGGACAGAACCTGAGCAACATTCCCCCTCCTAAAAAAATACCCTACAGAACCCCACTTTTCTTTAAAACCAAAAAAAACCCCCGTTCCTCTCCTCCTTACCTCTACTGCTGTCTTGTAGGTCTGCAATTTGACTGCTAGAGGCTCCCAGATCCCCAGCTCCTTCATGTCCACCAAGGCTCCGCTCTCACCGTTCACCCCCCACGTCTGGCTGCCCTCCTGAGTGTGTTTTGCCTGCAAGCAGAGCCACAGGGAACTCAACCTCAAGAAAAAAGTCATTAGAATTTGATCAATTTCAGCATTTACATCAAAGCACGCTAACGAGCACCACTTGAAATAATTAAATTAGAAATGACACTTGGAGATTCTTCCCTCTCACGTCGCTGAATCTAATCTCAAAGGAAGATTTTCCTTGTGGTCACCCTCAGGGTTTTGTAATATTGCTTTTAAACTCTTGGTACCTGAAATGAACCATTTCATTCTGCTTTCATACAAAACTTCAGTAAAAATGTTTGCAGCAAACATTTCTACTGCATTTTTCATGCATAAAATCCATCTTTCAAACACCTTCAGTGGATGGGTTACTTCCACAAAGCTCAAAAATGCAAAAAAATGGAATCCAAAAGTTGCATCTGAACGTGAGGAAGAACTGCTGGGCTGGGAGGGTGGCAGAGCCCTGGGACAGCGCCCAGAGAGGTGGGGGGGAAATTCAAAGCCCACCTGGGTGCTGTCCTGTGCACCCTGCTCTGGGGAACCGCTTTAGGAGGGGATGGACTGGGGGATCTCCAGAGGTCCCTTCCAAACCCTGTGATTCTGATTCCATACAAAGTGCTGCAACTACTGAAGAGCTCCAACCTCCATCTGACAAGCTGCCCCAAGACACGCTGGGATGGAAGGAGCAGGGATCTGAGGGACAAGCAGCAGCAAAAACAGCGCTGAATCTCTCGGGACGAACCTACGGCGCGTGCCTTACCCGGAGCGAGGTCAGCACACGGATGGTGCTGGCACCGCAGTTCTGGATGAGCGTTCGGGGAATGACTTCCAGAGCCTGAGCTACTGCCCTGTAGGGCCACTGCTCCACGCCTGTCATGCCTTTGGATTTCTCTGTCAGCGCGTGGGACACGGCCATTTCGGTGGCTCCTCCGCCAGGCACCAGCTGCGGGTCGACGAGGACGTTGCGGCACACCTGCATGGCGTCCTGGAGGTTGCGCTCGACCTCCTGCAGCAGGCAAAAAAAAGGACATTCAGTGAGGGCAGGAAAGGAGTTTTTCCACCAGCTGAAAGCACAGTCTGCTGGGCTTGTCCTGCTGCAGCACAAGTTGGGAGTTTGAGGTGGGAGTTCTTTGTCAGTGCAGAACTAAACTCACAAAAAAGCAACGACAGGAAGAAGAAAATAACATACAAGAACTTACTGCAAGGATTTCCTTGCTGGCTCCACGCAGAATGATGGTGCAAGCCTTGGGGTCTTTGCAGTCAGTAATGAAGGCAAAATACTCATCTCCTATTTTTTTCACCTCAAAGAGCCTGGCTCCAGTTCCCACATCTTCCTCCCGCAGCTCATCCGTGCGGCTCACAATGCGAGCTCCGCAGGCCCTGGCAGATAAACAAGTTAAGTTGGATGATCACAGGTAAGAACTGGGGAAAAGGGGTGAGGTAAGAATGAAAACTCAGTGCCATGGGCACACAGAATGGGCTCAAGCAAGGAGAGAGCACTGACCTGGCGATCCTGTTGTTGTCTGTCTTCCTCACTCTGCGGATTGCTGTGATGTTGGCTCTCATCAGGTAGTGCTGGGCCAAGTCTGAAATCAGGTTTGTGCAATTATTGGTGATTAGCAGCATCTTTACAAACTCTGTGTCTTTAAAGTAGCAAGAGAGCAACCTAAATGTCACTTAAACCAAGCTGCAAGGCAGTATTAGTGCAGCTTGCTTGCTAAACTCACCCTCACTTATGCTTTGATATAGTTTCCAAATGCTGGAAAAGTAAAATATTAGTTTAATGTACACATCCATGCTCACAAGGCAACCTCAAGAATCAACTTTAACATCTCCACTCCAGAACTCTGTTCTAGAAAGCCACAGATACAGGGTTGCATTCAAAGTGAGGTGGTTTTTTGTTTTTTTTTTTTTAGAATTACTGAAGGGTGCATTTAATGCAGCGTGACCATTAAGATGAATTCAATGAAAGGAGAAGTGTTATTACCAGAAATTCCTTTCTCTGTGATGACCAGATCTGGCTTGACTCTCATCAGATCCTCACAGATCTGCTGGATGTACTCTTCCTCCATCTGCAGGATGCGGGCAAAGTCTTCCTCCCGTGTTATCTCAATGTCAGTCTGCATGGAGAGAGGTGCATCTGTCCCAACCCATCACTGAGCTAAACACATATCACAAAACCACAGCATATCCCCTGGTTTGAGTGATCTTAACTCCCCCAGTATTGCCTGGGGGGAGAGCTCCCTGAGGGAGTGTAACTGTTTGTTAAAGGGAATTAAATACGCAATTAATATTGATCTGATGAGCTGTGATGTCAGTTTAACATCAGTCATTTTGAACAGAAAGAATTCTTTGCCTCGACCACCACAAGCTGCAGACACCCCTAGGTTGATGTGCTTTACCTGGCTCTCTCCTTTCTTGTACTCTAGGGAACAATCCAGCAGGACGATGCGTGGATTCTTAATGAGGCGACGCATCCTGGGATGAGTGACATCCTTGTTCACCATGATCCCCCGCAGAACACAGGAGTCTTCACAAAAACCACCTGGAATCTGACAGGGAGGGAGAAATGAAGTGAGTCACCTACACCCCACCAACCTGCTGAGCTGAGCTCTTCAAATCATCCATCCCAGGTACTGAAAAAATCTCCTTAGTAAATACAACGTACCCAGCTCAAAATGAGGAAGGGGCACGCAGGGAAGAGGTGCTTCAGGACGTTACCTTTTCTACTTTGGCGTATTTTTTAATATCAATTTCCTTTCTGCCATTTTCCTCAAACTCCACAGTCTTAACAGCATCGAGAGCGATGGTACAGGCCAGGTCAGACCAACGGTTTATTGCTTTGGTATTGATGGCACTCTTGATTATTTTCAGCATCATCTCTCTGTTGTTCACATCCACTGGGGTGCTGAGAGAAAGGAAAAGCTGAACAGTGAACTCCAAGAGACAATTTAGTCATCATCACGTTTCATCCCTCACTAATTAAATATCATTATGTTTTACCAACGTAATTCCCTGCAAAAATCCTCTTTAAGCAGTACAGAAGCCCCACATCCCTCCTGTCTGCCTCCCCCAGCCCACACTTACCCAATTTTCTTGAGGATAGTGATCATGTCATCCAGTGCTTTACGGTAAGCCCCAATGATCACCGTTGGGTGCATCTGCTGCTCCAGGAAGTGTTCAGCAACAGAGAGCATCTCTCCAGCTAAAGGGTAGGGGGGGAAGAAAGCAAAATTCCCCAGCTGAGTTAGCAGAGCAATCAGCAGTCAGAAGAGGACAAAAGTACACCAGCCAGAAGTATCTGCTGTCCATGCAGAGCTCTAACATCATCTGTATCTTTTGTTTGACTTAATTGTGCTCAGCTAGGGGAAGGAACAATTTTCTGAAGCGTGGAGCTGAGCACTAAAGGGCCTAAAGAACCCAAAACTCCTCATGGTTTAAAAACTAACAAACCCACCAAATTTTATGGTTGGGAAATAAATATCTGTCTCTGCAAGGCAAACTTTGCACTGCTAAGCAAACAAGATCAACTTCAGCATGAACTTTTTATGAAGTACACATCCTCTCTCCTCACCAAGGATAATCACAGAGGTGGTCCCATCTCCAACTTCTTCATCCTGCGTGCGGCTGATCTCAATCATTGACTTTGCAGCTGGATGCTGGACTTGGATCTGTGCAGGCACAAATGCCACGAGTTTGGTCCACGATACCAAAGCTAAAACTTAGCTATCACCCAACATTACGTCTCACACCACACATTTTAAACATTCAAAGGCATTCTGCCCAGCCATAGCACAAATTTTTCTTCCTTTTTGAGATAGAAAATATGCTTTTGTATTTCATTGTGCCACATCTCCCACAGCTTTTTGAGCGTGACAATTTTTGTGATGTTATTTCAACAGCGTTTACCCCAGAAAAACCACCACAATAATTTCTTGGTCTAATTATTTGGAATGGTAAAATTAAGCATCTACTCATTAAACTTTGATGCAAGTGATTATAGCTACAATTAAAGAATTCCTACCGGTCCTATAGAACTTCAATGAAAAATCACCACTCTGGGATCAAACCCACTTTTCTGAGGAAGAACACTACCTGGAAACATTTCATTCCTCTCCAATAAACACCCTTTTTGGTACTGCTGCTTGGTGTTTGTTAATTCTCAAAAAAAAGAAAACAAAACCAGAGTCCCATTGGCAGCTGTGTAACTGCATCCCACAACATTCTGGCTCACCAATTCAGCAAGAATTCTTGAGAAACTCACTTCTCTAAGAATGGCATTGCCATCGTTGGTCATCACGATCCCACCCATGGGGTCCAGAAGCATCTGCAACCAGAAGAGAAGCAGCAAATGCACCAATCTTGAACAAGTTCAGTGTTTCTGTCAGCATCCAGCACAGGGATCCCAGCAAATGTTCTTACCTTCATCATAGCTCGTGGTCCCAAACACGTTCGGATGATGTCAGCGATGGTCTAGGAGGAACAGAAGGAATCAGGCACCAAAAAGTCTCAAAGATCCTCTATCAAACCCAGAATTTACAGGAAGCAAGCAGCAAATCTAATCAACTGATGGTTCTGTAATTGCTGGGATGCAGCAGAAGTTAAAACCCACGTGGGAATAAGAACACAAATCCTAAAAGCACTGGCACCACACTGAGTTATTCCCTAAAAGAAACGTCAACACTCTCAGATTTTGCAAAGAGGTTTGGATGG
This sequence comes from Penelope pileata, assembly GCA_013396635.1. Classification (NCBI taxonomy): domain Eukaryota; kingdom Metazoa; phylum Chordata; class Aves; order Galliformes; family Cracidae; genus Penelope; species Penelope pileata. The sequence goes on from WBMW01001964.1 coordinate 96,126, forward strand.
GTTAAACCACCTCAGTGCTCAGTTGCATTGCATGGATTTTTAACACTGAAAATTCATTGGATTGCTCCTTCTGCTCTGAATTTTGTGTGTATCTGTATATATATACACACACAAATACACCAAAATAAATCCTGCCATCAGAACACGGTACCTTAGCAGCAGTGATGTTCCCAGTCTGCACTTTTCTTCCAGACTCACGTTTCATATTCTGACCTAAAGAACATAAAAGCAATAAATCACAACAGCACCCACACAGCTGTCACCTGATCTCACCAGAAAATCCAAGACAGAATCAGGGATACAGACCCTGACCAAAGATACCCTCAGCCACACACACAATACACAGAATTAAGAAGTACAGAAAAAATCTGCACTGTATAAAATGGGTTCAAAATAGAAGCCATTCCCTCAAGGAAACCAATCAGCAGTGATTCACAAAAAACTGGAAGATGCCCTGGGTCCTGGAAGCTGCAGCACAGCAGTTGGTAAAGATGTCTGCTCATAAGTGAAAGCCAGGTTGAAAATACAGTTGTAGGCATAAGTGATGCTCAGCCTTTGTGTTGATGCCCCTTCAAGGACCCTTCCAATCCAAACTCAACCCATTCTATGGTTCTGTGATCTTTAAGGACCCTTCCAACCACTAAAACATTCTGTAGTTCTGTGACCTTTAAGGACCTTTCCAACCACTGAACCATTCAGTGATTCTACGATCTTTAAGGACTCTTTCAACCCAATCATGTTGTGATTCTAAGATCTTTAAGGACCCTTCCAACCACTAAACCATTCTGTGATTCTATGACCTTTACGGACTCTTCCAACCCTCTTCCAACCACTCGGTGATTCTGTGATCTCTAAGGACCCTTCCAACCCAACCACTGAAAAATTCTGTGATTCTGTGATCTTTAAAGACCTTTCCAATCACTGAACCATTCTGTGATTCTATGACCTTTAAGGACTCTTCCAACCCAATCACGCTGTGACTCTGTGATCTTTAAGGACCCTTCCAACCTAACCATGCTGTGATTCCATGGTTCTGTGATCTTTAAGGACCCTTCCAACCCCACCACTGAAAAATTCTGTGATTCTATGATCTTCAAGGACCCTTCAAAACCAACCATGCCGTGATTCCATGACTCTGTGATCTTTAAGGACCTTTCCAACCCAACCATTCTGTCATTCTTTGGCACGTGGCTGTGAGCAGCTGCAGGACCTGAGGCTCACGGCCATATTTGGCAGCACATTACTGCACATTACTGCAAATTACTGCACATTACTGCACATTCATTGCACATTGGGTCTGGATGAGGACGGGCTCACTCCAGAACCAGACCTCAAACACACAGAAGACAAAGACACAGAAGAACAAAAGGAAACCACAGGGAAAGCATCTCCAAAAATAACGAAACGGAGCCGACAGCGAAGGGGCCCCGGGGTCCCACAGCGCTGAGGGGGAGGAGGAGCCCAGGGAGGAAGACCCACCCCAACCCCTCAATGGAGTGAGGGAAGCACAAAGGCCCAAAGGGGACAGCACAAAGCGCCCTGAGGAGAAAACAGCGCGGAGAAAACAGCAGAGAGAAGCGGAGAGCTCTGAGGAGAGGGCCCGGCCCTGGGGCAGCGCTGTGAGGGAGCGCCGGGCCGCGAGGAGCCAACATGGCGGCGGCGGCGCGGAGAGGGAAAGATGGGAATACCCGCCCCTATCGCCCCCCATTGAGGGCCCAGCCGGGCCCGGAGCCACCCCGGGGCACTCACTGAGCACGAGGACGGGGCGTGGGCCCATCATCGCGGCGGTGGTGGCGGCAGCGCTGATCGTAACGCGGTCCCTGCGCGGAACCTTCTGGAGCCACCTCGCGCTGCCACAGCGCTTCGCCCCGCTGCGACCCCCCGCCCCGCCTACCCCGCCTGGTGTAGCCAATCAGCGCCCGCGCCGCACACCCGGCGGCCAATAGGAAGGCGGTGCTCCGCCTTCTCCTCAGAGTTCAGCCGCGCACCGAAGTTCGGTTGAGAGGCGGTGGGTGGGGTCGCGTGGTACTGCGCATGTGCAGAGTGCCGGGGCCGAGCGCATGGAGCAGATGGGAGGTGCCATTCACTGCGCATGCGCAAAGCGACAGGGAGCGGAGTGGGAGGAGCCATTGTGCAGCGCTATGAAAGTCTTCTTATGGGGGCACTCCCTGTTGCGCTGGAAGATACCGGAGCTATTAAACCCCTTAAAAAGTCACTTTTCCCCTAAAGGGAAGTCCTATATAAAGAGGAAAGACTGTGGCAATAGGGAAGGAGCGGGCGATGGGAGCAGGACTACATTTCCCATCGTTCCGCGGGGCACTTCCGGGCGACACGTTACACTCTGTGGGAACTTCCGGTCTTCCGGAGCTGACTTCCGGTCGCTGNGGTGTGGGGCCTGGGGCCATATAGAGGGTCCCTTGGTCATGTAGAGGGTCCTTGTGTCATACAGGGGGTTTCTGGGGTCGTACAGAGGGACCCTTGGTCATATAGGGCATCCCTGGAGCTGTATAGAGGGTCCCTGGGGCCATGTCGAGGGTCCCTGGATCATTGAGAGCTTCTCTGCGTTGTGTGTTTTATCCTCTGGGTCCTTGTGTCACACAAGAGGTCTTACAGAGGGACCCTGAGGTCTTACAGACGGTCCCCAGGGATGCACAGGTGGTCCCTGGGGCTGGACAGAGGGTCCCCTGGGCACGGGGTGGGGGCTCTGATGCCCCAGAGCTCTGCCCAGAGAAATGCTCCTGTGAGGGTGGGACAGGTGCTGGCTCTGGGACCTCCTCGCCCCTCTCTGAGGCAGCTCCAGAGCCGTGGGCTCAGGGGAACGGGGACACGTGGCCCCAGGAAGGGATTTCTGGGGGCTGAAAGGCTGCAGGAAGGCACTGGGGAGGGCACTTCAGCCACTGTGAAAGTGTCACCTCCTGCCACGCTCAGTGATGGCAATTCACTGTTAATTGCTAAAATTGGGGAAAGCTGTTAATTGCCCCAACTTCTCTCCGAGTTTCTAGAGGAAGCTTTGCAACCTGGGATCTTTGCTCATGGCTGAGATGGGAGCAAGGGGAGCAGCCCCCGTGTGAGGGCTTTGAGAAGGAGAAAAGCCCTTTTTGTGCCCTGTGTCGTTATTCCCATTCCTGCAGGAAAGTGCCTGGGTGCTCCAGAGGCGTTTGCAGATCTGCATGGCCCCTCTCTCCCTGCTCTGTGATATCCCCTCATGCTGCAGAGTGCACATCTGCTCACATCTGGCTGTGTCTGCATGCCTTTAGCTGTCCTGCTTTTATTCTCTTTGCAGTGAAATGATCAGTGCTGTTCTGTTGGTCTTTCCTTCCAGATGAAGCTCCTGATCCTCGCTGCGTTCGCCCTTTTTTCTGTGGCTCGCTGTGAAGAAGGAGCCAGGCTGCTGGCCTCCAAATCCCTGCTGAACAGATATGCAGTGGAGGGCAAGGACCTGACCCTGCAGTACAACATCTACAACGTTGGCTCCAGGTAACCCTCACCTGAGCTCCTCCTGCTGACCAGGAGCAGACACTCTGGATGTCCCTGCAGGATTTGTGACCATTTCTGGGCTCTCCTCGCTGTGAGCTCACCACAGTGCTTGGAGGACACCACAATTTCCTTTCTCCTTTCTGCCTTGTTGTCCCTCCTTCCTCTGCTTTCACCTCGTGGCTGCTCTGCTCCCCACCAGCACAGGGCAGTGCCTCTCATCCTGTGATGCTCTGCTACCCGTACATCAAATCTTTCTTCACTTTTTGAGCTTTTTTCATGTTTTCTTCCCTATCTTTCTGCAGCTTCTCTCAATTTTGCCTTCCTCTTCCTGTATTCTCCCTGTCACACACCCTGACCCTCCTCCCCGCTTCTCTCTGTGCCTTTTTATTTCAAAAATCCCTTCTTACAGCCGTTGAGTTGTCAGCCTGGAACTGTCACCCCTCCAGTTTGGAGAACACCAAGTCTACAACTCACTTCTCATCCTCATTTTTTTTGCTGTTGTTGCATTCAGTGCTGCTTTAGATGTGGAGCTGTCAGATGATTCTTTCCCCCCAGAGGATTTTGGCATTGTCTCTGGCATGCTCAACGTCAAGTGGGACAGGATCGCTCCGTATCTTTCCATGTTTTGAGTTTTTCACCCCCTCCCATGCTCAGTTTAACCCCCAAGCATCCTTCAGTTCTGTCTTCCTTCAGCATCACTGGAATTACACTGTGCCAGACCCCAGGAAAAGGTGTTGGGTATGAACCTCTGTTGCAAAAAAAACCCCACAAAACTTCCATACAAACAGACCCAAATCACCGTGCAATTAATTTGATTGGGGAAAAGAAGTTCCTGGATCACTGTCAAGTGGCTCTGGATGTCTGTAGCTATAGAGAACCCTTCTTTTACCTATATTCTTGCATTCTTGCCTTTGAAGTGCAGCTGTTTTCTTTAACTTACGGCTCTCAGAGCAAGCAACGTGTCCCACACTGTGGTTCTGCGGCCTCTCAAAGCCGGATACTTCAACTTCACCTCTGCTACCATCACGTACCTGGCACAGGAGGGTGGACAGGTGGTGGTGAGTGACTCAGCTCCTTGGAGGAGCCTCACTGAAACCGAGCAGCAGATCTGCTTGTGTTCTTTGAGCTGTTTGTGAGGGGATGATGCGTGTCCCTTACGCTTCACGTGCTCTGTTGCAAGGAGAGGAAAGGTGAAAAATGCTGTTCCCCTCCCCTTGCCTTTTCCAGGTTGGGTTCACGAGTGCTCCTGGGCAGGGAGGAATCTTGGCTCAGCGTGAGTTTGACAGGAGGTTCTCCCCTCACTTTGTGAGTATCTTTCAGCTGGTGATTGATATTGCCCTGCAGTGACCGTGCAGCCCAGCACAGTGCCAGTTTGTGTTTGGTTTGTGCTACAATCACCTGGAATTACACCGACATGGATCGCAATTAATCCATATCCATTGTCCAGAAGAGTTAGCACAGAACCAGAGCACAGATTTCATCCCAGCTACCTCTGTGCAGGAGCTGGCACTGCAGGATTTGGTGCAGGAGCTTTGAGGGTGGAAGATTTGATGGTTGTAAGGCTCAGCCATGCATGATTTGTTTTGACTTGGAACAATTTCTCCCTGCAGCTGGACTGGGCAGCTTTCGGCGTGATGACTTTGCCCTCCATTGGGATCCCACTGCTGCTGTGGTACTCGAGCAAGAGGAAGTACGACACCCCCAAGACCAAAAAGAACTGAGCAAAGCAAAATGTGGCCATCACCCAGAGCTCAGGAGAGAGCAGACACGAACCCACGTGGAGCAGCAGGTGTGTTGGGCTCAGCAGCAGTCACTGCTGCAAGAGTTCAGCCCTGTTGGCAAGAAGGAATCACCATCTGCTTCAGTGGCAGTGATGTGTCGTCTTCTACATTATTATTTTTATTTTAAAAAAAAGGCAAAACCCACCACCAAATACCAAAATTCCACAGCCAGATCCCCTTGGCTGCATATTTGGAGTAGACTTGCCTTGCTTTCTTGCAGAGTTAATGCCAGTGCAGCTGTGACACAGATGTGTTAACACCCAGAGAAGTTTGTTTGGAGGGGGTGCAGCGTTTCTGGCATCACCTCTGCCCTCATTACTCCTTTCAGCCAAGTGGATCTTTGCCTGCTGTGGTCTTGAACCCTGTCAATCCCTGTGTCCTTCTCCTCCAGATGTTGCCCAACTTGCCAAAACAGCTGTGGAATAATAGAGCTGTGGTGAGGAAGCTCCCTCATGTTTCAGTGGGGAACTGGTGTTTTCTTGTTGCTCTGGTGAAGGTTGAGGTGTGTTGAGGTACTGAGGTTTTTGTAATAAAACACCATGAAAGAAGCCTGCCTTTCTTTTACTGAGACATCCTAGAGGCAACAGGAAAATAAATGAGTACGTGATTCCATCAGTAGGAAGAATGGAAGAGTAAAAGCAGGGGAAGTGGGGGGAGCAGAAGCTGCTCTGGATGCATTCCTCTGTTTTCTGCAGGGCTGGTGCTTTGCACCAGCTTTCCTGGCAGCCCTAAGCATGATATTTCTGGTCCCAGCCATGAGTGAACCTCACTGTGGCTTTGTGTTGGGCATGGATTTGTGCCCAGCTGAATTCCTTACGGCACGTATTTGTGCCTCCAGAGACCACACATAGGATATTGGAGACAGTAAAACTGATCTTTTTATTTTTTCAAACAAAATCTGTAATTTCATAGATATCATCACACAGATAAAATCATGTCATGGTAGCAGTGGTCAGTGTTGGACTGGAGAGAGAAACATAACATCTCCAACTGTTGCTATTACAGTTTTACTCTGAAAAAAAGCTCTTTCCTCCAAAAAGAAGTCACCAGGTGCCTGTAAATCATACCCTAAAATCCTCCCACCAGATCCACACAAAGGAGCAGCACGGGCTGATCCACCAGAGGGGCTGTGCCCGTAGAGACAGAAATTGATTCTTGAAGTCAGTAGATTGACACAAGCGCGGCGTCAGCGGTAACTGAAGACCCAGAATTCCTCTCCAAAGCTGGGGGTCCTTCTATATTTGTGGGTAAGAGCCATAACTGGCAATGCCACAGTGGTTTGCGTGGTTTCTTACCATGCGGATATAGCCCTTGTCGCCAAAACTCTCACCCCAACTTTTGGGAGAGAAAACAAAGGATTAGAACAATTGAATTCCTTTCTCTGTAAAGCATCAGCGTTATCAACATCCCAACGTTTTTCATGTCTCTGTGACAGGCAGGTGGTGAAACAAAACCACCCAGACCTCCTTGTGTCTGCAGTGTTTTGATCGACTGCTTGATGGAATTCCAAATTCCAATGGCACACATCAACACAAAGGGAACTCAGAGCATGTGTGAGTGTTTAAAACGCATTTCAAGTTCCTTCACACTGCTCAGGGGACACAGAGGTGCCGTGACGTGGGTGAGCATGAAGCCCTAGAGAACAGTTTCAGGACCAATATCAACTTTTAGCTCTATGACAACCCCCGTTGCGTGGGCATCCAATTGACCTCCCCCTAATCTATATAAATATCAGTTATAAAATACATAATCCGAGGCTACACGAGCAGAGGGAGATTATCCACGAGAAGCTCAGCGCCATAGACAGTGAGAATAGAGAACTCAGTGCCTTCCTGCAGTGCCTTTACCTGTTTTTCACGAGCCAGTAATCCTTATCATTTAGGGTGCCGTAACCAATCACAACCACTCCATGATTCACCTCCTGTGTGCACCGAGGGTCATCGTACACACCTGCAAACAACAGAGTTTGGAGAAAGCCAACGCTGCTTCCTTAGCTTTTGCCATATTGATGCCTTCATCTAAGAACTAAGCCCCGAGTTGCCAAATTTAACCCAGATTTAAGTTTCTAAGTTTTACACATAGGAGGCAAAATATCCCAGGGTAAAAGGACATACCTGACCTGTACAAGAAGAACGTGGGCTGCGTCGCATCGATGGCGACAGAGACCGGTCCGACGTTGGCTACAGCATCTTTCAGGGCTGTTTCGTTGCCGTATGGGAGCTCCACATACTTGGAGCAAGTGGCAGCTCGTGTGGAAACGTTATATTGACACGTGCCATTCTGGTAGGGACAAGAGGGAGCTGAGAAGAGGAAAGTCTGGAACCCACCAGGAGCATCTCGAGACTTTCAAGTGTGTTTTTTCTTATCAGCTTCCTTTTACTCTACGCTACGTCCATTCTTTGTTTTTCTTTGACCATCAGTTTTCTGTACAGGGAATTATGGAGTAGATGGATGAATCATAGAACCAAAGAATCACAGAATGGTTGGGTTGGAATGGACCTTAAAGATCATGGAGCCATAGAATGTCTTGGGTTGGAAGGGTTCTTAGAGGTCACAGAACCATAGAACAATAGAATGGGTTGGGTTGGAAGGGTCCTTCAAGATCAAAGAACCATAGAATGATAGAATGGGTTGGGTTGGAAGGGTCTTTCAAGATCAAAGAACCATAGAATGATAGAATGGGTTGGGTTGGAAGGGTCCTTAGAGGTCACAGAACCATAGAATGATAGAATGGGTTGGGTTGGAAGGGTCCTTCAAGATCAAAAAACCATAGAACGGTAGAATGGGTTGGGTTGGAAGGGTCCTTCAAGATCAAAGAACTATAGAATGATAGAATGGGTTGAAAGGACCCTCACAGCCCCCCCAGCCCCATCCCTGCCATCAGCTGGGTGCCCCCCAGCTCAGGTTGCCCAGGGCCCACCCATGGCCCCGAGCACCTCCAGGGATGGGTCACCCACAGCTCTGGGCAGTGCCAGGGCCTCACCGCCCTCTGGGTAACAAATTTCCTCCCAACATCCAACCTAAATCTGAAAGGACCTGAAGAGATCGTCTTGTCCATCTCATTTCCCCATAGCAAGAGCAGCTCAACCACTTCAACAACGTTCCCTGCCTTTCTTCTCTATTTTCCAATGCCAATACTCGTACCACTTCCCTAGAGACACTGTCACTGCTTCCTCACTCTTCCCACCTCCTATCTAACCTCAATCTCCTCTCCTCTAAATTAACCCCCTGGCTCCTCATTCTCTCTTTAGACACAGAGAACAGCAAATTTCATCTCTGGAGCTGCCTCATGCATATTTTAAGACTTGTATTTCACTTTTCCTCCTCAGACTGAGACAATGTTCCCTTGACCTCCTTCCATGGGCCACGTCTCCAAGCCACGAGGTCAACCCAGGACATCTCTGTTTTGTCTCTCGACATCAGGGCTTTATTTGCTCATGGCTCAGCAATGTGAAACAGCAGCAGGAGTGGCACGCTGCAGCACCAGGCTGTTTTGGTTACAGGTGACATTTCAAAAAAAAAAAACTATGAATGTAATTCAGGGAAACCTCTGCCCGTTGGAATGGTTCAAACACCAATATCCCATTTTTTAATTATGGAGGATGGAATAACACAGAGAACTGAGAGCAGGGCCCAGGGGTGCTGCCCCATTTTTCCCTTCCGTGATGCCTCAATTTATGAACCCGTAGAAATTCTGCCAGACATTCACCCATGAGAAAAATAAAAGCTAAAAACCTCATCCCCAGGCTTGGAAGAATCAACTGCTAAGACTACAATGGCACAGGGGGCTGGGGAAAACCAAGACTGAGGAAAACCAATGGTGGAGGAGGGAAAAGGGCATCAAATTGCCACGTTGCCACATTGCTTCTCCTCTCCCTGTAATTCTCAGGTGGTTTTGTGCAGATTCCATGTGTTGTCTGGGTCTGGTGCCTACCTGAGCCGTGTACGGGTAGGATTCATCCGAGTCGATCCCATCGTTGTCTATGATGTACTGGAAGGCTCTGGTCATGAAACCTCCGCTGCAGCCCTTGTTCCCGTACATCATGGAGCAGTCCACCAGGTTCTGGGCGCTCAGCGACACCAACTTCCCCGTTTTCAGCTTCACCTGAGCTTCGAGGGCTCCCACAGCGCTGAACGCCCAGCAGGACCCGCAGGCACCCTGCGAAACCCCAGCCGGGCTCAGGCACTGCCCCTTCCATCCAACCACGGCGTGGATGGGGACAGGGAGAACTTCCCACCTGGTTCTTCACCTCCGTGACACAGCCCTTCTCCCTCCAATCCATGGTGTCCGGGGCTTTGCCATGTGGCTGAGGTTGGTACGTGGAGCTCTGGGGAGCTCTGCGTGATTCTCCATGGGGAACACGGAACCCAGTGAAGAGAGCGGCCACCTCCTCGCTGGTCTGGGGGGAGAAGCACCAACTCGTGATTTCCATCCCTCTAAGACTTGGAGGTTGAGATGGGTTTCCTTTGGGTCGCAAAACTTAGAGGTTTTGGGGATATCCATGGCTTTTTATAGATATAAATATATTTAAGTTCTAACCATTCATTGGAAAAGGCAAGAAAAAGAAAACACGGAGCTTGACTCCAGCACCAGAAATCCCCAGGAGCCAACGTGTCTGACCAAACAACCCCACAGCCCTGGGGAATGGAAGGGGTACAATTTGCACGCACGCAATGAGCAGGACCAAGTCCAGGCACCGCAAACACTGCATTAAGAGGGAGATTTCCTCACACCTGGTTGCCTCACGCGGGCGGGATGAACCCATCCTGAGCCCATTGGAGGCAACGAGGAGAGGATGGAGCGGGAAGGGCGGTGGGGAGCTTCTCTGCCCCATTCCCTTTGGAATTCCCATCTGCCACGGTGTCACTCACCATGTCACCCATGTGGTTCATGCCCAGCTCGTAGGAGTGCAGCCCCAGCGAGTGCTCCAGGTTGTGCAGCGTCACCAGGCGCAAGTTCCTCTCCCATGTCACGCGTCGCTCCCCTTCCTCTTTCTGAAACCAAATCCAACCCCGCGGCCATTTCACCCCAAGGAAGGTGGTTGGGTCCCCCCCGTTGCCGAACTGCGTCCCCCTACCTGGTGGCGGTACTCTTTGCCGTGGGCTTTCTTCCAGAGCTGCCAATGCCAATCCAACGTGGGGTCGGGCTGCCCCAGCACGGCCACCAACGTGGTCAGGAGGGTGATGCAGGGCAGCAGCTCCATGGTGCGTTGGGTGCCAATGGCTCAGAGCTGGACGGGGCCGCGTTGACCGCTGCGTGACAAAGCCGGTTTGGTCAGGGAGGAGCATGGTGGTGTCATCATCACCGCCCCGTCCCGCCCGCAGCCCCGTGCCGTGGACATGGGGATCCCATCCAGGGATGGAAGAGCCCTTGGGGACATCTCCATTGGCCACGGCCCATGGCCGCGTGTAGGGACACATCCAGACCAGCGCCATCTGGTGTGTCCCTCCCCATTGGAGCTTCATCCTCCCCCCAGGGCTTTGGCAAACCTGTGTTTTCCAGCACCTAAAAAAGCAAAAAAAAAAAAAAACACCATTTAAATCATCCCATTTTCATCCACTCAAACGCCCTAACCCTAACCCTAACCCAACACCCGCCGAGAGGGGGGCACGGAGCAGACGGAGGCACAGCCCCATGTGCAAACATTGCTCCTTCACTTTTACTTCCTCCATGCTCTGTGCTCCCGGAGCTCTACGACACAACACGACCCACGTACCTCCTGCTGGCACCAGGCACGGGCTGTCAGCTGGGAGCGAGCCCTGGTGTCCCCACGGGTGTCCCCACGGTGTCCCCACGGCCGCGTGCCCCGGGGCCGCGCACCCACCTACGGCAGCTGCGCCTCGGGAGCAAATCACATGAGCCAAGAAATGAGGAAATGCTCTGATTTCGTTTTCACTTTGCTCAGAACCAGCCCACGGTGCCAGCCCGACTCCTCCGCTCCCGAGGACAGAGAATGACTTTTTTTTTTTGCTCAGTTTGACCAAAAGTGGCCACCTACAAAAATCACTTTTTTTGCTCAGCTTCACCTAAGTAATAACATACAAAATCACACTTTTTCCTCAGCCTGACCAAAGAAAGCACACACAAAAATCACTTTTTTTTCTCAACTTGACCAAAGTGAGCACATACAAAACCATATTTTTTTCACTCAGTTTCACCAAAGCAACCACATACAAAAATCATTTTTTTTGCTCAACTTGAGCAAAAAGTGAGCATGTACAAAATCACTTTTTTTTACTTATTTTCACCAAAACAACCACATACAAAATCGCTTTTTATTTGCTCAATTTAACCAAAGTGACCCCATACAAAATCAATTTTTTACTCACTTTGACCAAAGCAACCATGTAGAAAAACTTTTTTTTGCTCAGTTTCACCAAAGCCATCATGTACAAAATCACATTTTTTTGCCCAAGTTCACCAAAATGAGCACGTAAAATTCACCTTTTTTTTTTTGCTGTTTGACCAAAGCAACCAGCTACAAAATCACATTTTTTTCTCAGTTTGACCAAAGCAAACACACACAAAAATCACTTTGTTTTGCTCAACTTGACCAAGAAGTGAGCACACAAATAATCCCTTTTATTTTTTTTCTCAACTTGACCAAAGTGACCACACACAAAATCACATTTTTTTGGCTTAATTTCACCAAAGTGATCACATACAAAAAAAAAAATCACTTTTTTTTTTTACTCATTTTGACCAAAGCAACCTCATCCAAAAGCACTTTTTTTTTTTCCACTCAGTTTCACCAAAGCAACCATATACAAAATCCCAATTTTTTTGCTCTTCTTGATGGAATCCCAGGTGGGAACATAGGGTTTAAATGTATGGTTTCCCTGTACCTTGCAGGGGAGTTGGACTGGATGACCTTTCAAGGTCCCTTCCAACCCTAAGGATTCCATGATTCCATGAAACCCACCCACATGACATCGCTGGAAACGTGGAATCGCGTTTCCTGGAAGTCCCTGGTGGGAGGGACACAAAATGGCCGCAAGAAACCATCTGCTGGGAAAGGAGAAGGAAGAAATTTGTGTCACGGGAGCTTGGGGATGCAGCTGAGTCATTTACTGAAAAGCAGCTGCTGGAGACTGCGAGACAGCGGTGATGACATAGAATTATTGGCTGTCCCCAGCGGGATGGGACCCATGGGATCATGGAAGCCAACGTTGGGAAGATTTTTTAATTACCCCTCAGTGCTTGTGTAGGCAAACATGGAACTGGGGCTCATCCCTTGAAGTCACTCAAAATGCAACCATTAAAAAGAGATCTCAGCCCTGATACAGCGAGAATTGTGAAGTGTGAGAGACACCAACATCAGGACACGGCCCGTTTGTCCATGATGCCAACTTTCTTCTTTTTCAGAGGAGGTTGCTGGGTTTTGGAAGGAGCTCACGCTCGTGGTGGCGGCTTCCCTCCTGGGCACCGCACAGCCGATGGCGGCGGGCAGCAGCGCAGGGAGAAGCACACACCTTCCTGCACTCCCAGATGCAGCTGTCAGGACACGAGGTGACTTTTTCAGCACTTTATCCAACCCCGTGAATCACCACAGCTCCGTGTGCGCTGCGGAACCCATCTGACCCCAACGATCTCACTGAGGAAGAACCGCTCCTCCATTGGCAACTCCTCCATTTTGTCTAGGAACAGCAGGCAAGTGCCATCCCCTTCCTTTCCACCAGCACTGCAATTTCACATTTTTCAGTCATTAATGCATTTTTCCTCACACAGAAGAAGGTTTCAGGTTAGGGTTAGGGTTGGGGTTAGGGTGAGGGTGATGTATATCACTCTGCTCCAAAAACCACCCCCTTTTTCCTCTCTGTTCCACATTCACTGCTGTTAGGAGAGTCGGGGCCTCTCCTTCCACGCGTTGGCAGTGATTCCTTTGTGCCCTGCCGCTGGTGTTGCCCCGCTGAAATTCAGCTGGGAATGGCAAATACAAACGGCTCTTACTCCGTCAATTTAGATTGGTCTGTAGAATCGTGGAATCACCGACTGTCCCGGGTCAGAAGGGACCCACAGGGATCATGGAGCCCAGCATCGGCCCCACACAGCCCCACCCAAACCCAAACCCAATGGCTGAGAGCGGNAGCCTCAGCCCCACACAGCCCCCACCAAACCCAACCCCAATGGCTGAGAGCGGTGTCCCAACACCCCCGGAGCTCCGGCAGCCTGGGGCCGTGACACTGCCCTGGGCAGCAGTGCCATGGCCACCGCCTCTGGGGCAGAGACTTTCTCTGTAGAGCCGCCATGAGGGAGCTGTAGGCCATGAGGGAGCTGTAGGCTACCATCATGAGTTGCCTGTAGGCCATGAAGGGGCTGTAGGCTGCCATCATTAATTGGCTGTAGGCCATGAAGGGGCTGTAGGCCATGAGGGGGCTGTAGGCCGCCATCATGAGTTGGCTGTAGGCCATGAAGAGGCTGCAGGCCTCAGGCCGCCATGGGTTGGCTGTAGGACGCCATGAGGCCTCCCCTCAGCCTCCTCCTCTCTGGGCCCAACAAACCACGGGGCCTCAGCCGCCCCTCACACGTTGCCAATCTCACCCCCATGCTACAGATTGGCTCATTTGGTTCCCCAGAAGCCACAGGAATGAGCAAACTTGTGTTTTCTGGCAAAAAAAAAAGAAAAAGAGGGTGAACTGCCTGCCGCTCTGCCCCACTTTGCTGCCCTCACTCCTCCTGGAGCAGAGGAAACGGAGGAAAATGAATTATTTTCTCCCACTGCACTGAGTCAAAGCAACGGGGGAAACACCAGGCAAAGGTGTGGGGATGGGTTTTGCATGCTAAGAACACATTTTGTTTTGAAAAAACCCCACCAAGGCCAAAAACCGAGACGCACAGGAGGAAAGCAGCATTTTTTTTTACTTCAACTCTGGCACGAAAGTGAGGAGCTCTGCTTACAGAACCACCCACTTTTTTTTTTTTTTTGGTTTTCAGCTGCTTTGCTGACATCAGGATTTTTTTTTCCAGAGATGCATCTGTGCGAGGGCTGTTTTGTTTCAACACTTTTTTCTTTTTTTCTTCTGTAATTCTGCATTTTAAACAACAGAAAACACAGAGCTGCAGCCCAGCACGTGCCATGGCGAGGGGCAGCCCCGCTGCAGCCACCCTAGGGATGTGCCACGCGGAGACATTTTGCTTGAGGTACATCCACTGTGGTTTATAGGGCTGAGTCTGAGGCCCTAAATGCTGACCTGTGTTTAAAAGGTGTCTTATGGCTGCAGGATGCTGTAAGGAGGGTTCACAGAGTCACAGGACCACAGGGACCTCTGGAGCTGCCCCATCCAACCCCCCCAGAGCAGGGGCACAGGGTCACACCCAGGGGGGTTTGGGTGGGAAGGAGACCCCCCCCCCCACCTCTCTGGGCGCTGTCCCAGGGCTCTGCCCCCTCCCAGCACAGCGGTAATCCCCCACACTCAGATGGAGCTCCCTGGGCTCCAGGCTGTGCCTGCTGCCCCTGTCCTGGTGCTGGGCACCACCAACAGAGCCCGGCCCCGTCCTCCTGCCCCCGCCCTGCAGAGCTGGAGCAGCACTGAGCACATCCCCTCAGCCTTCTCTGCTCCAGGAACAGCCCCAGGGCTCTCAGCTTTCCCCACCAGGAGCTGCTCCCCTCCAGGACAACGCAGAGCAAACCAGCCTGAGGGTTATTCCCAACAGTGTTTATTTTAAAAATAAAATCGTTATTGTACTCCGCAGCCCCCCAGGGTGCTCCCAGAGGCAGAGGCCAGCGCCGGGCCGAGTTGCACAGATGTCTGCATCCAGATCAGCCCCCCCAGAGCCAGCCCAGCCTGGCCCTGAGCACCGGCATTGCCAGGGGGGCCCTGGGGCTGGAGGCTCACCGGCAGCCATCCCAGCTCCGAGCAGAAGGGGTGAGGCTGGAGGCATGCAAGCAGGGTGGGAGCGCTCACATCTTGGGGAAGCTGGCGAGGTTGGCGATGCCGCAGGCGTTGTTCATGTTGCGTGCCAGCAGCACGTAGCCTTTGTTGCCCCACTCCTCGCCCCAACTGTGCAAGAGAAGGCACAGCCTGAGCCGCCGGCAGAGCCCGGGCAGAGCCCGAGGAATTCCGTCCCGCCGTACCTGTTCTTGATGATCCAGTGCTTGGTGCCTTTCTGCGTGCCGTAGCCCACCGCCAGCATCGCGTGGTTGATGTTCTCGGCATTGCAGCTCTCGTCGTAGTACACACCTGGGGACGGGGTGGGTGTCACAAAGCATGTGGCTGTGCCTCAGTTTCCCCAGGATGACACCGAGCTGGCCCCTAACAGAGGGGGGTCTCCTCCAAGCCCTCACCTCGGCTGTAGAACTGGAAGGAGGGCAGGCTGGCGTCAATGCCCACTGAGACGGGTCCGATCCGGGCCACCGCCCTCTTCAGAGCCTTCTCATTGCCTTCGGGGATCTCGCGGTAGCCACGGCACTTGGCCGCCTTCCCAGTGGGGCTGTACATGCAGCTCTCATCCTGCAGGGGATGGGTGAGATGGAGACAGGGGGAGGGGCAACCCAACCCAGGGTGACCCAACCCACCCCTGGCTGCCCCCAACCTGGCCGATGTAGGGATAAGCATCCTCCGAGTCGATGCCGCGGTTCTGCCGGACGTACTCGAAGGCGTTGGTCATGTAGCCGCCGCCGCAGCCGTTGTTGTTGGCCACGCAGTCCACCAGGTTCTGGGGGCTGAGCGAGAGCAGCTTCCCCGTCTTGCGCTTCAGCTGCCCCTCCAGCGCGCCCACCGAGCTGAAGGCCCAGCAGGAACCGCACTGACCCTGCGGGGACGCCATGGGTAGATGCCATGGGTAGACACAATGGGTGACATCATGGACAGACACGATGGGTGACGCCATGGACAGACACGATGGGTGATGCCATGGACAGACACGATGGGTGACGCCATGGACAGACACGATGGGTGATGCCATGGACAGACACGATGGGTGATGCCATGGGTAGATGTAATGGGTGATGTCATGGGTAGACACAATGGGTGACATGATGAGTGACACCATGGGTAGACACAATGGCTGATGCCATGGGTGACACCATGGGCAGACAGGATGGGTGACACCATGGGTGACACCATGGGTGACGCCATGGGCAGACACAATGCGTGATGCCATGGGTGACACCATGGGTGATGCCATGGGCAGACACAATGGGTGATGCCATGGGTGACACCATGGGTAGACATGATGGGTGACACCATGGGTGATGCCACGGGTGACGCCGTGGGCAGACATTATGGGTAACACCATGGGTAGACACAATGAGTGACATCATGGGTGACGCCATGGGCAGACACAATGCATGATGCCATGGGTGACACCATGGGTGACGCCATGGGCAGANGATGAGTGACACCATGGGTAGACACAATGGCTGATGCCATGGGTGACACCATGGGTGACGCCATGGGCAGACATGATGCATGATGCCTTGGCTGATGCCAGGGGTGATGCCAGGGGCAGACATGATGGATGATGCCATGGGTGACACCATGGGTGACGCCATGGGCAGACACAATGCATGATGCCATGGGTGACACCATGGGTGACGCCATGGGCAGACATGATGCATGATGCCTTGGCTGATGCCAGGGGTGATGCCAGGGGCAGACATGATGGATGATGCCATGGGTGACACCATGGGTGACGCCATGGGTGACACCATGGGTGACGCCATGGGCAGACACAATGGGTGATGCCATGGGTGACACCATGGGTAGACACAACAGGTGACACCATGGGTAGATGTGATGCCACGAGCACCCCCAGAGCACCACACTGCTCACCTGGTTCTTGACGGGTGTCACGTAGCCCTTCCTCCTCCAGTCCACGGCAGCCGGGGCTCTGTCGGTCCAGTCGGGGACGTAGAGCGTCTCGTTGCGGCGTGGGCGGTTCCGAGGGACCTTCAGACCCGTCATCATCCTCACCACCTCCTCACTGGTCTGGAGAAAAAATGGGGAAAAAATAGGGTGAAACAGGGAGAAACGGGGCAGGGGGGGAATGGAAAAATGTGGGAAAATGTGGGCAAAAATGGGAGGGACTGGGGAAAAATGGAAAAAAATAGGGAAGAAATGGGGGAAAATGGGAAAATGTGGACAAAAATGGGGAAAAATGGGGGAAAAATGGAGAAAAAAATATGAAGGAAAAATGGGACAAAGTATGGAAAAAGTGGAGAAAAAAAAAATAAGGAGCAGGGTGGGTGGGTGCAGCCCCAGGGCCACTGGCAGAGCAGCACCCAAGGGTGCTCAGGGTGTCCCCTCTGTCCCTCCCCATCGCCGTCCCCTTGGTGATGCTCACCATGTCACCCAGGTGGTTCATGGCCAGCTCGAAGGTGTGGGCGCCCAGCGCGTGCTCCAGGTTGTGGGTGTTGATGTAGTTGAGGTTTTTCTCCCAGATCAGCCTCCGTGTCACCTCGTCCGCCTGTGCCATAGGGGTGAGATGGCGCTGGGGCAAATGGGTGCCACCATCCCCTCGCCTCCATGGGGACCTGGGGTTGTGGCACGCCCCAGGGATGCCACCACTGACCCCGTGGGGACATTGCCAGCCTGTCACCCCCCCTGCTTGCCCCAGGGGCTGTCCCCCTCCCACCGTACCTCGCCGTTGTACTGCTTGCGGTAGGTTTTCTTCCATAGATCCCACTGTGCGTCCAGAGCCCGATCAGGGTGCAGCTGGGCCAGGGCTGCCGGGAGCAGCAGGGCCACCAGCGTGGGGGACAGCCAGGAGCTGGGGACAAGGACAGATGCCACCTGAGCGTAGCAGGGCTGGGAAGGGGGCAGGACCCCGCGCACCACCCCAGTTTTTGGTGCTGGAGGGGACCCAGACCCCACGGCAGCATCATACTATAGGAGATGGGGTCCCTGTGCCCACCCTGCTGATGGGGGCTGGGAGGTCAGAACCCTCCCCAGGGGCACCAGGACCCCAAGCCCACCCCACTGTAAGGCCATAGGGGTCTGATCCCACCTCCTTCATCTGTTTTGGGGCCAGGCAGCGCTGGCTGTGCGCAAACATCACATGAGCAGGGGCAGCTGCTTCCCATTACAGCCCTGCTGGAGCCCTTCCCGCAGCCTCCAGCCCCCCCAGGACCCCCCCAGGCCATAGGGAAACAGTCTGGGGGTGCAGGCTAGGGCGAACCAGGAGTCCTGCCCCTCTGCTTGCTTTAGCCCTTGGACTCCTGCCCAATTCTGTTTCCTTGCCACGTCCCCAGGGTAGAGCAGAGGGCACCAGCCCAACCCTGCAGCCCCCAACCCAGTGCTCCGTGCCTCAGTTTCCCCTCTCATTCCCCTAACAGCAAAGGCTCTGACTCTGCCATGCAGGGCCCCATCTCCCCCCATTCCCACGGAGTTCCCTTCCCCTGGGGGGCACCAGCAGCACCTCGGCAGGCCCTGGGGCACCCACTTACCCCAGCATTGCTGTTGGTGGGAGCTCACTGCAGCGGGGGATGCAGCCACCGCCGCCGCTGCAGCTCTTTTATGCCGCTGGATTGAGGAAGTTGGAGGCAGCTGGAAAATGTTGGCACTCGCCCGGGTCTGCACAGCGTCGGGTGGGAGGAGGAGACGGGGAGGGGGGCCAAGCAGCAGCTCCCTCCCAGCTTCACATGATGCTGCGGGGTAGAGCTGAGTCAGCCCCAGGAGCTCTGGGTCCTGCCCTGGGGACACCTCCCTGTCCCCATGTCATCCTCCTGCCCCATGGAAGGAGCTCCTGTGAGCCCCACAGCCAACCCAGCAGCTTGGGGTCATCGTGAAACACCCAGAGCAGGCGGGACAGGGCCCACCCCAAGCACCCATCCCCTGGTGGTGGGGGAGCAAAGATGGGAGAAGTGGGGCCCCCAGGCAGCAGCCCCAGACGGTGCTTTCTGCAGTGACTGCAGCCCATCACGCGCCTCCGAGTCACAAACCCTTATTCACTGCCCAGAGGGCCCCGCGGTGACCTGGTGGCATCACCTCCCCTGTTCCCAGCAGTCCCCCATAGGGACTTCAATCAGTATGGGGACAAAGTGTCCCAGGGCAGCGCTGGGAGGGAGGGACAGAGGGGACAGCAGCCCTCGGGGGTCCCCATGGATGGCCCTTCCCCCCTCCCAGTGCTGAGAAGCAGGGGCTGAGTCAACCTGGGGCTGCCCCAAGCACGGGGCTGTGACTTGGCCACGTGTGACCGAGCCATGGACACAGAGGGACAAAAGTGAGCACAGCCCCATTGGGATCCCCCCTCCCAATCTGCCCAAGGGTGGGGGCAAGGAGGGCATCAAGATACACTGCCAGGCTGAGATTTGGGGCAACCTGACCATGGGGGTGGTAGCAAGGAGGCAGCAATGAGGGGACAGAGGTTTGAAAAAAAGGGAAAATATCTTGTTGTAAAATCTCTGCTACATATCATCATCTTTGAGCCCTGAGGCCAAAACGAGCTCCTGCAGAGGAGCCCAAAACGAGCTCCAGCCTGCCCCAAGCCATTGTCCAACAAAGCATCCCCCCACGTTGAGAAATAACACCATGACCAAAGCAGGACATGATGGAAGGTGCCTCTTCCCCACGCAGCCCATGAGTCCCTCCAGGAGCAGTGGGAAGGATGTGCCCCTCGCCGGTCCTCGTCCTGCAGCCAGCACCGTGGCCAACGTTTCCCAAAGGGTTTTTGGCATTTTTCTGTTTCCAGCTGCTCCCGTTGTCCATCACATGGCCCTGCAGCAGCATCACCCACTGCAGCCCAAGCATCCATGGGCAGGAGCAAAGGGAGAGGTGTGCTCTCGGCCCTGGGGGGACCGTGGGTTTTCCTGCAGGCAGCCCCCGAGGCCGTGCAGCGTTCAGGGTGTGGCTTCAAAGCACCAAGTCCAGCCCCCAGAGCTCAGCAGGAGGTCATCACGCTGCAGCTTCACAAAGGTTGAGTTCCCCTTCCATACGCAGGGCTCGACTGCTGGAAAATGGGATTTTCCCCTTGATTTTTCCTCCTCTTTTGACAGAAGGGCTGTTCTCTTCCCCCAGCTCCATGGAGGAGGACAGCACAGCTCAGTGCTGGCTCTTCACGTTCCCCCTTTGCCCTGCAAGCAGGTGCCACGAGCCCAAGCAGAACACTTGGGTAATTAACACCTCACTGCTTTACAAACAAAATAGATCTCCTCTAAGCCTGAGAAAACTCCCCAGGCTGACAGCCAGGGGCTGGCAGTGGGACAGCGTGGGCAGAGGGCCCGAGGCCGTTATTGCTGGGAGCAGAGTCCTGGGTAAAAGGATGAGGATGGACCAAGGCTGGATGCTTTGCAGTTCCCTCATGGGACGTTCCCCCTCTCCCATGGGTAATTGTGGGTATCTGAAACATGAAAAACCTCCCATCTTCATTTCCCAACAGAAGCAGGAGGGAAGGAAAAAAAGTAAAAATTAGAAAAAAGTCTTCTGCTCTGCTACCAAGAGGAGCTTCCCTGGGTCTTTGAGAATACTGAAACTTATTTTTACTTTACAATAACACAAGGTTTTCACTCCAAGCCTTCCCACATGGACAAAAGGTGCAAGGTAAGTCTCCAACATCTGCTTTCTGGAGCACCACTGACCCCTGCCAGTCCTCACACCACATCCCTTCCCTGTCCTCTGCCAGCCCAGGGGGCTCTCAGCAACACGCAGGGAGGAGGGAGAAGTGCCCAGCAGCTTCCAGCCAAAACAAAACCAGGTTTCCAGGATTTGTGTCCTTCCCCTACCGCACTCATGACAAGTTTCCTTCCAAGTCAAACTCTGCAATGAACAGATTTTCCTGCTGAAATCTAAGCAAGACTTTGCCCTCACAGGGGGAATCAAAGTGTTCTTCCAGCCCCTAACACACCCTGAGGAGAGATTTGGACAGAGATTTGCCACAAGTTTTTCCACTGAAGGAGCCAGGAGATGCAAAGTCAAGGTTTCAAAACAAAAATAAAATTTTAAAAATGTTGTTCTGTTCCCTAACTTTTCCTGCTCTCTTCCATCTTGTGATTTGGCAACAGGGTCACCCCAGAACAGGAATTTTACTTTAAGGAAGCTGTGAAAGTGTGAACACTGCTGTTCAGAGCATGTAGTGAAAAATGCAACTTCCCAGCCAGCCCCTGAACAAACCCAGGGCCTCTCTGTGCAGGGAAACAGGCATCCAGCTCTGAGCTGAAGGTGAAGAACTTGATCTAGAAGTGGTAAAGTTACATGGAAAGTGCAGAGCAGCTTTTTTCCCCCCCTGAAAAAAGCTTGCTGAAACATTGGTTTATGGCAACACGAAACCATCAGCTGTGAAACTGATGCATCAAGAACAAAGCTACGTACAGAATATTTTTATGGCTCTTAATTATATCCTGTCATTCACAGGAATGAGTGGGCCCCGAGGGAGCACACAGGTCACGCTGACAACAGAGGCCCATATTCATTGCACAGTTCACAGAAGAGCGTCCAAACAAACACCAACGTGCCTGTGAACAAGGGAATCTCCACATCAAGCACCTCAGGCTGGAGGTCAGGCTGGAGGTGCTCTATCAACCCCCCAAAGATGTCAGAGTTGCCTCCAGGAGGTGATTCCCAAGGAGAAAGTTGGCTTGGGAGAAGGATCCTTACCCAAGCATCCTCCAGAGCTGAGATAACGCTTGGAAGAGTTTCTTCCAATACTTAGAAAGTTACAATACTTCGTTTTGTGTTTTATAGAAAAGAGTCATAGAAGACTGAAATAAAAACAGTAAAAGCCACCTTATGAGTCTGGGGGGGGAAGGGGCAGGCTGTCTGCAATCCAGCCAGGAATCCCCCCCCCAGCAACCCAGTGTGCTGAACAAAAACTGCTCTGGAAACACGGGGCCATCGGTCCATGAGCACAGCTGCTCTTGCAGCACTCGAGTCCTGAATCCTCCGGGCAAATAGTCCCCACTGCCAGCACCACATCCAGGAGATGCCAAAAAAGCTCAGCATCATCTTCCTGCCCAGGCACTCCATCCTCCAGGCTGCCAGGCAGAGCTTTGCCTCCAGAAGGTAGGAAGTGTTTAGAAAGTTCAGCAGTCTTTGAAAAAAAGACTTAGGTGTTTTCCTTTACACATGGATATTATATAGAGCTATTATTTGCTTTCCCTATGGCTTGATTTATTCTGAAAAAGAAGGGAATATATTCAATTCTGGGAACTCTTCATTGTTGTAGTTGGGTCCTTGGTCTCCCAGCATTGTCAGCATGTCCTGTGAGGACAGGAGAACAGAGTTAGCATCTGGACAACAACAGCACATTGGTAACTTTGTCGTGGATGAGTTTGTTGGAGTAAGCACCCCATAAAGACGGTGCTTTTCCTCCCGAGGGCACACAGGGTTTGCATCCAAGGCTGCAGAACAGTGAATTTAAGCCATAAGCAGTGACTGCACTGACTGCTTTGAAAACAGGGAGCACCAGCTCACAGGAAAAATATGAACTCCAAAGAGTTATCTTCTCTTTTTGGGGTTTTGCAGGTTTTTATTTATTTATTTTAAGAGCTAGAAAGGTTAATTTGGCTGAAGAACTGGTGAAACTTTGCACTGATCCTGCAACAGATCAAGACAAAGCCATCCAGCCAAGGCCTCTCTGCTCCCTGGTTCCAGCTCCATCAGGTTATTGTCAAGTTGCAGACCTCACTAGGTCCTACAAACAAGGAGGACAAACTCCCAGCGCTTCAGCAAACTGCCTGCACTTGAGAAGCAGAAGCCATTCATGCCCAAAAGATTGGCCCACACCAGTCCTCACTCAGGAGGTTAAAAAAGCACCGTCTTACTGAGAAGACCTCAGGCTGGTTTGGCTGTGGCTGCTGCACGTGCTGCTCCCCGGACGACGTGCTGTGGTGCTGTCCCTGCCACTGTGGCCACATCCCCACTCCTTCAGTTGCCCGTGCCTGGAACGGGGCGGGGGTCTGCGTTGTCTCTGTGGCTGTTCAACAGGAATTGAGTCAGCAAACGTTTCTGGTTCAGATCTGTGGTTCTTTTTTTTATCATCCTTTAAACTGGATTTCAACTCATTTTGTGGTGCCCCGCTGTTTCAGTGGTATCAAGGAGAGATCTCCCCTCCAGGAGGAGCCACTGAACCACCACATGCACAAAGGCATCTGTCAATACCCATCCATGGGGCAGAACAACAAATGCAGGATTCCAGAGAGGTTTGTTTCCTCTCAACTGGCCTTAAAATTGATTGAAAATCATCTGCCCTGGAGCCACAGTCATACTGTGACTACAGTTAAAGCTGTAAGGGCAGCATCAGCCAAAGCAGAGCTTTAGCTGTGCTCTCAACATTTGGGCATTCCCAAAACACAGCAAATGCTGGAGAGCATTATCACATCACCGGGGCTGTATTCTTCCAAGGGAATTTTGTTGTCACTCTTCCAGCCTCCCCAGCACCCCAAGCCATACTCACTGAAGCCTGTGCCACGGCTGGCAAGGTTTGGGTACGCAGCCCCACTGGGGGAAGCTGTAGAGCCAGGAGCTGTCATGGGGCTGAAGGAGGATGAGGTGCCTTGGAAAGTCCCCATGCTGAATGAAGAGGGCCGAGTCTTCACTGTCTGAGATGCCACTTGCTGTAAGATAAGAAATGGGAGAGGAAGAGAGATGCACTTATTCTGGCTCTCAGCTTAAACAAGGGTGAGAAGCTGCTGGACTGGCCCTGTATCACACACATGGAATGAAGTCCCCTCCCATTTCTGCTGATCCTCCCTAAGCTCTGTGCTGAAGAGCTCAATGCAAAGAGCTCATCTCTGTCTGCGTTTGCACAGCACCCAACACAACCAGGAATCAACAGTGATATGGAAGGAAGAAAGAAAGGGTCCTGGAGTACTTCAAACACTCAAAGCAGCAAGCACATTCTCTCTAATCCCTTTTTCCTCTAGTATTTTCCTCAGTGGAAACACTAAAAGGAGCTAATTAAAATCAACAACTACAGTGAGGCGTGGGGCAAAAGGAGAGCACAGCATGGCCCAGAAGTTCCCCACAGCAGCTACTGGCTTTGCACCTCTTCACACCATTCACATCCCTATGTGAGCAGTCAGAAGCACACAGAGGGGGCTCAGGGCCTGAACTGTGGGGTTCAGACTTCGCTACCTGGGGTGTGAATGTTGGCCGAGTCCCTGGAGCCCAGTTGGTTCCGCTGACCTGAGCGGGGTTGGAGTGCCGTGAAATCTGTGCTAAGATCCGGCCTGCTGAGGAGGGCTGCTGCTGAATGATGTTCACAGAAGGTACCATGCTGCTGCTCCTGGAAGAAGGAAGAGGCACTCAGAAGGATTCTAGATATCATATACAGGACAAGCAAGCACAAACATCGCCCATGCAAGTTTGTCTGGTGGGGGAAAGAGAGCTCAAAAATCTGCAGCAACTCTGCTCATGTGCCTGTGCCCATTGTGCTGCGCTGCTGTAGACACAACTGGAGGAGCTGTTGGGCTTGGGGACAAGGCTTCTCCCACCCAGATCAGTTCTTAGGCTACAGTCCAGGTACAGCTGCCCCACAGGTAAACTTCAGAAGCAAAACAGCAGAGATATATCAGAGGGAAAAAGGGGAGGCAAAGACGAGCGTGATGATTTGTACAGGAGAAGTGCTTGGCCAACTGAGGGCCCCCCAAAGGTCCTGCACCTCTGACTAGGAGCAAAGTGGCACCAGCAGGAGAGCAGGATTGCAGCCCTTGTCTTCCCTAGCCCTGTACCCTCACCCAGAAATCAATGCCTACGTGGACTCCCTCTATATTTTCTGTGCACACTATGTAAGAACGTATTTACGGACAATCACTGCCGTGCAGAGATGGGTTGAGAGCCCTCAGCCTTTACAAATGGGCTGAAGTTCAAGAAGTGGCACAAATTGGACAGGAACAATTGCAGGACAAGGTAAAAATCAACAGGAGACCATTCAAAAGAGAGCACAGAAAGCTTCACCTGAAGTTCTCAGCAGGCCGTGATGGGGTGAAAGTGTTTCCCTGGGGAAAGAGGGGCTGGCTGGCAGGCACTGTGCTGGCAGGAATGGCTTTGTTCTGGTCTGCGGAGAGAGGTTGAGAGAGTCTCAGTAACAGTAACAAGGACAGAGAACCAGCCAGAGACATGTCCATGTGAAGAAACATCAAACATGACTGTTCCTTATACAGACACAGACTCCAGATGGTTTTGTGAGAGCCTGTTTAATTGGATTTCCTCTCTATTTTCTAATAAACTTAAGGTCCTCTGGGGTTAAAGCATCCACCATGTTCTGTGCTCAGACTACAAACACAGAACTGCTCTTGGTGGACAAACAGGAAGAATCAGACTAATGCAGGCAGTCTGATACAGAGCAAGGGACACCTCATCACCCACCCCCTTCCCACAGCTGTCCCCAAATGTTGGCTGCAGGACAACACTGCCACAACATCACATCAACACAGACAGGAATCATTCACCCAGTGTCAGAATCACCACTATTCTGCAAGATCTAGGCTGCCACGACAAAGTCATGGCTGAGTGTCCGCATTCAAAACTGATCTGCATGAAAACAAGGAATGCCCAGATCAAAACTGAAGCTGGATAAATGTGGAACACACCCCTGAACGCAATTTGCAGTCCAGCACCCCTACCTGTATTGATACTGCTGTAGATTTCACTGAACCTCGGGTCCCTCTCCTGATTAAAAAGGCTTTCTGCCTTCTCCAGTGGCTTGCTGTGCTCTGGGCCAGCAGCAGTCACAGGCTGAACAGGAACCTGGGAGCAGGGACAAGTGTGAGGCATCAGTACATCAGCACAAAGGAAGTCGGTCTCACAGCCAAGAAGAACAGCTGAGGGCTTTGCAAAGACTCCCATGCAGGGGACCAGGCTGCTCTCTGGATTCCTAGGTGTTTTAATCAGGACAGCATGGCCCTTTTTAGGCTGGTAGCATTGACATAGACACGGTGAGGAGAATTCCATATGGGCAGATAAGAATTGAGCAAGCAGATCTGCAAAACTCAGGTCACTTTCCTACCCAAACTTCTAGCAACCTCAAATCAATCTTGTGTGACCACCTTTAAAGCCCTCAGCAAAAGGCAATTTAAGTAACAGGACAACAAATGTAAGGAGTAACCCAAACTCCTGGTGATTTACCTGTGAGTGGTCGTAACCAGACAGGCTCTCTCTTCCTGGGACCACTTCCAACTCCGTCTGTTGTGGCGGCTGCTGCTGCCTAAAATAGAAAGTGTCTGTAACAGGAGAACAGTGGCTGCTAAAAAACGATTGCCAAGGGAACAGATACTCTGTGGTTACACCAATGATTCATTAGCCCAGAGGAGTTCATTGCTGCAGAGAGGAAAGTTTGGGTAGGAAGGCTATTTGACAGGAGGGCAGAACCAGCAAGAGAGGCATGGTAAAAGGAGCTGAGCACCTCCTGACCTTGAGGGCAGCTGTGCTGCGCCCATCTCCAGGGGAAGGTTGACACTCTGCCCCAGCTGGGGCCTCTGCATTGAGTTTGATAGGGCAGGTCGAGCCTCCTGGCTTGAGTTCCTTTAAAGCAAAGAAAAAAATAGATATTTAAAAAATACCAAATGAAAGCAAACAGCTGGCTACTGCGTGTAGGAGAACATGTCTGTCTCAGGCAGGATTGGAAGCTGATTTTGCAAAAGTTGTTCAAGTGAAGGATCCTTCCACCCAGTTTCCATTGTCTCTGAAAGCAGGGGGTGGTCCTGTAATACAATGCTAACAGCTACGATCCAAAGGGCTCTGCCCTCTCCAGCTGTCACTGAGCAGCAGAACAACCTGCACCAGGAGCCTGGCCAGTTCTGTCATTGTTAAAGCACAAGCACAGGTTGTAGGGGCCTAAAAAACACCCCAAAGTTTTCCATTTAAAGCTACATCAGACACTCCAGAGCTGGAGCCTTGCAGAGACCACCAGCACTTCTCGCTTTTACGACCAAGACATTGGTGGAGTTCTTTATGCTCTTCTGATAACTGTTAGAAGTCACTTTCCTCCCACAAGAAAGGAGCAGAAGTCCAGGGTTTTCTCAACAGTTCTTTTGCAAGCTGCTGATTCTGAAGCAGTACCTGATCTCGAAGACGGAATAACTTCATAGAAATAACTTATCAAAGATGCACACAGATAAACTGCATCACAAACACTATCAGACACAGATTGCTGCTTATCTGGTCTGAACTTGTGCAGTGCATTTAGAAGGTGTAGTATGGATGTGAGAATGGATATGCATGGAATGAATGAGTTCAACGAGATCTCTCTATTGCCAGGATAGGAATTAAGGCCTGCAGCAGACGGGCATCAGACCTCAGCCCTGCACTCAGATCACAGCTCTTTAAAGCCAAAGGGATTTGATTGTCACTGCTCAACTCTTAATATTTGCTCATCAGAAAGCGTCGCCTTGACAGCTGGAGGAAAGGAGGAAGTGCTACCTGCAACTCTAGGACCTTTCCTCATCAAAAATAAAATAAATCTTGGGTTTTCACCTGCCCAGAGGCACAAGCAACCTAGCCCGGCTTGGAGAGATTCCATGTGAGGCATCCACCAGGCTTGAAGTTATGAAGCATATACAGGCAAGTTTTGTCTTTACTTCAGTTGCTGCTCTTCTGTAAGGGGCTTGGAGCTCACTCATGGGAAGAGGCAGCACTGATCACTCCCAAAGGAGATGCAGCTGTAGAGCAGTGTGCACTACCAACCCACTAAAACAGTCAAGAGGGAAAAGAAGAGAGCAGCAACGAGGGCAGTCTCACTCAGAAGTTCATTTTTGAATTCAAGGACAAACTACAGCAGTGGGGAGAAGTGCTACTTTCTACCATCAACCACAGACAGTTCTGCTCACATGAAAAGCCACCCTGCACCAGCTGCCCTCCTGGACAAGACAGCAAGAGCTGCATTCAGACGTGAACTTCACTGATATTGTAGCTCTGAAGGTAAACACACGGCCAGGAAACTTGCTCCAGTAACCAGAATTAAACAAGGCACTGCTGGAGCTGAACTTCGGCAGCCTGCTAAGCCCTACAACTGAGACAGCCAAAGGAATTAAATTTCTTGCACTCGATAGCCCTTTAGCATCTGTCACAGCCCAGGAAAAGAGCACTCAAGGGACTTCATAATTTCTCCAGGGCTTATGCACATATTGCTGGGAAGGTTGGTGAGGGAGAGGCCAAAGCTCCTGCACTTCTGTGTTGCTGATTATTCTGGGGCAAGATCCCATCGGGTTCATGTGCTATCACTGGTGGTTGGCAAGTCATTTCCATGTACATACTTGACGTTGGTGTTGGTACAGATGATGTACTCAATTTCATCCGAGTAGGGGTTCTGGAAGGTAAAGGAGCTGGTTCTCATCCAGAGCCATTCCCGGTTTTTGGATCGGAATCGGAACATGACTGACAGAACCTGGCCTTTTAACTTCACCACCTAAAAAAACGTAATGCCATCAGTAGTACCTGATAAAAGAAGGTGTTGAAGAGCAACTTGCTTCTTGGTATAAGCCACCCCCCACTAAATGCTTGTGATGGCCCTTTGCCTGAAAGCCTGCAAGACCATATCTTGCTTTTCCCCAGCTACGCAGCACTGCTGCTATTCCCTTATGCTGTCCTGATTCCCGAATGACATGGGTGGGGAATCTAACATTGCCATTTTGGCTTTTGTTTTTCTTATCTCTTTGCACTGGTGAGATGTATGAAAAAGCCTCCAGCAAAAGAAGCACACACTGTTGCTTCTGGTTCTGGCTATTTGGACAAATGGATATGAGCAGCTATTTTTTGGAGTCATGAAAGCATGGGGCAGTCTTACCTGCCCTGCCACAAGTCCAACGCCCTCAGAAATAAGAGTAACCACAACAGGGCAAACAAATCTCATCCATTTCGGGTTCTGCAGCACCTGGCTGGGCCCTAGAGATGAACCAGTGTTTCACACAGAAGCATGGCATTCAAGTAGGCACTTTGTAACCATGTCTCTGGCCCTAAAAGCAGACTGGACCAAGCAGCCAGAGGATGAATTCAAGAGTTAGACATCAGATGCTTCTGTTTTGTTTTGCACTAGTACAGTTATGTGACTACATCTGTAACTGCTTGCCATTGGACAAAGAAGAAATATCTAAGGTTTGTTTTTATTTTTTTTCCAGTTAGTTTCACTGCTTTGCAAGCACCAAGAGTCCAATTTGAATACCACACCTCATGTAAAGGGGCACTTCAAGTGTTTTACCTGCTGAAAGCTGTCCCGCAAAAGCTGCTGGTCTTCTGGATGGCAAAAATCCACAATGTCTTTCCCCAGAAGTTCCTAATTTTAAAGGAAGAGAGATCAAGCCAGTTTTCATCTGGAATGCACACTCCCTCTTTCAGGCCTGATCCATTAATTCTGTTTTGGGGAGGTGGTTATGTTCCCCCAACACTACTCCCCCCTCCCAAATCACCGTTACACAAACCAACTGCAGGAGCTCGTGTGCTGCATTTTAAAGAGAAGCACAACAGCATTTGACTAACATTTGATCTCTAAATCAAATGGAGGCAAAGGCAATCTTAATTGACATTTGACATAACCCAGAGCCACCAACTCTGCCAATGATCAAAGCACCTTGAAAAGCAGACAACAAGCAACTGGTGGAGAAGAAACACATGCCTGGTTTAGTCCCTGGGCACTGTTTCTATCAGATCTGTTAGACAAGCACAGCCATGATGCACAAAATAGGGAGGAGAGAAAAGCAAGTTGGAACAGCAGTTTGTTCTTAGAAAGCTCCTACCATTTTCTCACCTGTGGCTGGTAGCCAACAGTGGCCACACAGCGGTGATCTATGAAGGTGAAAATGCCTTCGGTGTTGTGTCGGGAGATGAACTCTGTTGGCTGACAAACATTGTTCATGTCTGTACAGTTGGGTGAGCTAGTGACCTGCAAGGAAAGATAGATCGGTACACTGTTATCAGATCTTGCAAGAGCTGCCTTATTCTGGCCAGCCAGCCCTGCAGTCAGATTTGTAGCAATCAGAGCACACTTTGGACAGAACACTTCAACTCTGCAGACTTTTAGGACAAGGCAAATGTTGAACCATGGGAAGATGCTACACACCTGGAGTCTGCCAATAGCCACGAGGCAAAACTTGCTGCCCTGGCCAGCGTCCGGGTCATCATCAGGCAGTGAAACACCTGAGAGAGGAGTGCCAAAAATTCCAGCAAGGTCAATACAGGAAGAACTGCTGATTTCAGAGGAAAAGAGACATGCAGTTCTGACTTGAATACATCTCTCCACCCCAATTTATAATTCAATATCCTTTCCCATTAAGAAATTCAGCCTACTAAGTTACCTCCCCATTCCCTTTCCTTGCCAGAATGGTTCAAGATCTCCAATTTTCAGCACAACCTAGCAAATTAGACAGTGTAATATAATTTTCATTCTCTATAGAGGCTACTGTTTAGACACACATCTCTGATCCAACATCTGCAAGAATTAGTTCAACCCTAAAACAACAAACGCTGATAGATACGCTTGGAAAGCATTTGCTTGCATATTCAGTTCAGAGAATGGACAACTTTAAATCACATATTCTTAGGAACAGACACAGCTGAATGCTTTTGCTAAGCCATTACCTGCAGGGGGCCAGGCTTTTATGTAACCTGTGCAGTGCACCACCACGTAGTGAGGCTCGCCGTCTTTTGTTGCACCTAAGCCATTCCTTGGGAGAGAGAAACAGCTCTGATTACATTGTTAAATTGGTAAGGCAAGTTTTGTGCTTGTATTTTAAAAGTCTTCTACAGAACATCTTCAGAGAAAAGAAGAGACAACATAAATGCAAGAGGTCTAAGGAAACAATCACAGGATCGTTAAGGTTGGAAGGGACCTCTGCAGGCCATCTGATCCAAACCTCCTGCTCAAGAAGGACCACATAGAGCAAGGGGCCCAGGAAAGTGCCTAGATGGATTTTGAAGAGGACTCCACAATCTCCTTGGGCAATCTGTTCCAGTGCTCTATCCCCCACACAGTAAAGATGTGCTTCCTGATGCTCAGGCAGAACCTCCTGTGTTGCAGTTTGTGCTCACTGTACAGCCACTGTACACCCAGTTGGGTGGCCCCCAAAAGGTTGGAATCTGTCTCAATTTTTGATTAACACAAAGATAGCAAACACCAGAGCTCAACAAGAGTTTGAAGAACACATGGCTTTAAACTGACATCAAATTCAAGTTTGGAGTAAAGGAGGACTAATCTTTCTCAGGACGATCTCCAGCAACACAGAGGTACTTTGGCTCCTCTCCCAGCAGCTCTCTTCAAACTCCCCTGTGAGCCGTACTAGCTCACTCTACACAGTCACCACAGCATGTCCCCATCACTCTGTTAAAAAAGCTGCCATTCCTCTTGTTCCTAGCTATGCAGAGGGCTTGCCCATAACCCTTGTATTATCTCTTATTATCTCTTACCTGCAGCGATTCCTCATAAAGCTGAGACGATTTACAGAGACTGGATCCACCGAGCTGTTGCCACACCTGTACCAGAGTAAAGAGTGAGAGAAGAAAGGCTTTTGTCTTTCTTGGTCAACAACAAAACCAACTCACAATCTTGAATAAGATTAAGTACACTACAAGTGGGGATGAATCTTTGAATCTTCATCACATGAGTGAAAAGCACTCTTTGTACATACTTCAAGAAGGGCAGTGACAAATTGGGTTGAAATAAATTGTTACTTGAAAGCGAGTCTTCAACAACAGCAGAGAGCTATCATAGCATAGGGCAAACAAAGATCTCAAACTCAATTGCTAGCTCTGTGTGGAAATCTCAGCCATGTTCTATCTTATCTACATCAGAATGAGCAAGAAGAATTGAAATAAAAGCCAGTGAGCAAGCTTCAGGCTCAAATGAGGTTTCCCTGAGGATTCTCTCCGTTACCTCATTCGGCAGATGAAAGATCTTCGTGAACCCATACACATCCTCATGGACTGCTGGCCTTCCTTCTTGACAGTTCCTGTCTTTAAGTCTAGGATGCGACCTAAAGAAAGAAGTAAACCCAAGATGTTACTCCAATTTGAGTCCTTTTCCCAACACAGGCACCAGGTAACATATTAGGAAACTATCAAGATAGAAGTGTCACCAATGGTACCTTTAGATGCATTCTCAGGGGGGGCTGCAGGATCCTTGTTAGAAAGGCACCAGGGTTTGGTTCCTTCTACAAAGGGAAGGTTTTAATCCAACCAAGTCCTTTGCTGGCTTTCACACTGCCCACCCCTGCCAGTCCTCTCCCAGGCTGCGTTACCTGTCAGGGCGTTCTCCGAGGTGGAGAGCTGCTCCCTCAGCTTGCCCACATCATCGGGGTGCACCTGGTCGTACAGGGTGCTGCCAAACCACTCGGACTGGGGCTGGTTCAGGACTGGAGTCACAGAATCGGAGACATAAACCACCCTCCCAGTCTCACAGGACACTATGAACAGAAAGCCATCGGCCGCCTCTAGGATCAGGTGTTTGAGCTCCTGCATTCACAACAGACAGACACGTTCTTAACTCCACAGGCAAGCAGGTGACACCCTCTAAGCCCACCCACAACTTAATTTCCCACGAAGCAGCATTAAGCCAAGACCTGGTCAGTGAGAAAGGAGGGTTTGTAGGTGCCATCAGTGGAGGTATTGCCCGTGCCACGCAGGGACTTCATGTGAGACACAGCCATGCGCAAGATGGTGAGCTTGTCTGGTTTGCGGGCCAGGGCACTGCAGGTGGGCACCATGTCTGACAGCTCTGTGATGTAGGCAGTCATCTTGTTCCTCCGCCTACGTTCAATCTCGCTGTGATTTTCCCTGCGAAAAGGCCAGCGAGAAAAGGAGGAAGATGAAGTTACCGACAGGCCAGAAGGCTCAGCCATTTTCCCACGTCAACGCTTCCACAAGGCCGGAGTGCAAAACACAGAGATGCATCGGGATCGTCAGGAGTTAGGAGGACTACAAGCACCTGGCATGCTGGTCGTGCACAAAGGAACGCAGGAACAAGTGCAAGGAGAAGAGTCTACAGTTGGACCTTCTTTGCTGCAGACAACAGAGCCTCACTTGAAGTCACCTTGGCTCCCTGGTACCTCCTGAAGGCTAGGAGCTAGGCTAAGCTACTTTAAAAGACAAAGCAGCTTTCCCACCATTTCCATAATACTACAAAGTGTTTCTCCCTTTACCATGGCCCCTGTTCTCAAGGTGGGGCTCACCAGAGTGAGGAAATCTGCTTTTAAACAGCCAGGCCCTACCAGCAGCAGTGCAGCAGGCTGTGAATCCTCATCCCACTCCCTGTTGGAGGATTAAGCAAACCCCACCATCCCTACTCCTGCAGACATCCATGCATCTCCAATAACCATACAAAGAGGCAAAGTTTGCAATTAAGACTTGGACATCATCTAACTTACAAGAGATGAGCCCCACCTTGCAGCCTCTTTATGGAGATGCTCAGAGCCTCTTACAATAAGATGGCAGAAGGGAAGGCTTCAGAGCAGACATACACCTGACTGCTGTGCCAATCAAGCCCACCTACCAGGCAAACACCTGGGTGGCACACACAGACCCCTAATGAGGCACTGCAACAAATCCTGACCATTTCCTGTCCTTAAAGGGGTCCTTCACGTGTCTTTTGCAAGTCTGCTCACAAGGCACACACTTCATCAAGTCCCTGGAGGTCAGAATAGAACCTTTTTAGACTTGGTTCTCTTTATCCAGCACATGTAGTTTAACTGCATTACTAAGGTGGGTTTTTCAAAACAGAACTTAAAAGCCAGGTTTCCTATACAGAAGCATGGATCAGGTGTAAGGAAGCACACGATGGGAAAATGAAATGAGTGTTTGAAGGAACACAGACAGGCAAGTGAATTAAAGAAGATAAAACACAAAAACAGAGCATTTATCAGCACCAGGTGTGAGCAATCATTTAGTGACCTCGCTCCTTGCTGCATGAAACTGGTATTCAGGAAGAGAAGTGCTCCAGTTATCACACTCACCTTTAATTCAGTTTCTCCAAACTTGCATGCTCTAGTGTGAAACCAAAGCTACCTCCACTACAAAGGCTATTGGGAAACCATCAGACATTTTACTTGCCCCACTGCCAAATATTCTTTACTCCAAGCTCTTGCACAACAGCAAGAACTGACTGCCAGGGAGAGAGGAAAGGGTCACTGTCTCATTGGAAGATAAATTCATGAAAAACACTGCTGTTTGCTGTATTCACAGGCCCCACCCTCTGGGGTTTTCTTATCTCCTCAAATATTTAAGCTATGCAATACCACAGTCAGGAAAGGCTGCGTTTGAGGGTTTGGGGTTTTTTTTTGATTTAAAAGCAGTCAGTAGGCAATAAACTGACCAGAACTGTGGTGTTCTTAACACCCAAGACAGTCTTTTAGTCCTGCACATTGTTTAAGGATGAATCTAGGGTGGAACAGTTCAAAGAAGTTACAGGGTAAGTTTGCAAGATGGCAAAGCACAAAAGGAGCCATTCTTTGCGAATTATCAACCCTCAATTCTGCAACAGGAACAAGCTGTGGGTGGCAAGCAAGAGAAACCTTGATGGTTGCTTAAGCTGTTTTAATTCTGCAGTTCAAATTAGAGAAGGGTACATTTAGGGTCAGTGCTTTTTCTGCTGGAGAAATGCAGCCCTGACAACACATCTCAACCAGCTGCAGCTGTGAACACACATTCTCAGGGTACATTTCTGTATTAATGTATTAATAGTACAGCATTCACCATGACTGCTTCAGTCATTCCAGTGAGAGTCACAGTCCCTAAGAAACTACAGCCAGGAATTCAAGAAAAATCCTATTTTCAGTAAGCCTGAATTGCTCTCATGGGTTGGACTTCATCTTTCCTGGAAGTTTTTACTGGGTCATGAAATTAAGACAGAGAAAAAAAAACTGAACAAATTTTTCATGTCATTCCCATGAGAAAACCTTACCATGGCAAAAATGAGGCATGTGGCACCTTGATCCAGCACAAGAGAAATTTTATTTAGCACAGGTTAGCAAAGCTACAGTACTCAGTGGAAGCAACAGCCCAACCATGCTCTGCCCTGCAGTTTTCTGCAAACAAATCCTTTGGTGTATTCCCCAGGGACATTCTTACAGGGGGATGAGATGTCTTTCTCCTCCTAATTCCAATTACATTGCAATTTCCAGAAGTCTGTTCATTTTCAAGTCCTTTACTG